>JAOWBL010000014.1:3387220-3399720 GCA_028564865.1 Zenarchopterus dispar | reverse complement strand
GAGCATGGTGGTGGGCACCTGGGGACGCCTGTTCGTGAAGTCCAGTGAAAAGTGAATGGGCCCCACTTTCCGTGTGCCCATAAGCACCTGTTGGGGAGATGAACATGCCATGGTGATGAGGGGAGGAGGCGGAACTATGCTGGTCGCCAAGTGCATGCATAGCAGAGGCTGAGAGTTCTCTCCTGAGGATGAAGTCCCTGCTGCTTGAGTAGCCTGAGTGGGGGTGAGCCACGGGGAAACCAACTGTGGTCTGAGCTGAAGTGAAAGATGCCGCGGTCTGGGCTTCGGGATGGCTCTGAATGTGCTGAGATGGGCTAAGTTTGAGAGCATTTGTCTGTGCCATGTGCTCTGGTCCAAATGGAGTGAGTGCCACTCCGGGGTCGTTGCCCAGCTCCCCAGGGTGGAGGTGGGCATGGTGGGAGAGAGGGTGATGCCCCCCTAGCCCCGGGAAGCCTGTCATATTCTGATGAGGAAGGGGCTGAGTCGCTGCCAAATCCGCTAATCTTATCGCTGGATTCCTCTTGCTTAAAGGGGGCTCCATAACTACACAAACAAGTCCATCCGCTCTCACCGAAACGGCTGTTTTTTTCACCACACAACGCTCTCTAAAACATTAGGAAAATATGAATTTAAGGGTCTATAAGTTCTTTTGTCCGGCCTGTAACTCTGCTTGCTCCTTTCCCCACTCTGTCCTCAAGCGATTGGCAGAACATACAACAGTTGGAGGACACAGTGGGGAATACAGTTTAGAAATGGCACTGCGGGTATTGGACGGATTTCTGTGACTGGCAGTTAGGAGAACGAAGCGATTGGCTGTCGTTCAGCGCAGGGGCTCAGCAGGGTTCCGCCCCCTCACTCTCTTCTTCGCCGCTGACTCCAAAAAGTTGGACTCGCAAAGTTCCCAGCAGATCTGCTTGCGCGGCTCTGTTTACTTGTGCTGGTGCGCGTGGATCAGCCAGATCCACTGTCTGTGACGCGCGCGTGCTCATTCGTGGCCGGTTTGTTGTCTTCAGCTGCGTGTCTGCTGAAACTGCGCACTAACAGATAAACTCAGAATGATCAGAATAAATACGAATGCATGTGCTGGTGGCTGTGCGTGGAAGCTGTCAAAGACACGCCAGAGGAAAATGTCTACAATGTTTGCTGATATTTACAATCTCTTTTTATTTTATTTGTTTATATTTTTACCTCACCGATTTGGTTTTTATGTTTTACAAGCAAAACAAATGTAGAAGTCATTTAGCTTTTATTGTAGCAACAGAGAGTGACTTAACATTACCTCACTGAGTCAAAATGTAAATACAGTGACAGCAAACAAATGTCAAAAATTTAAATATATGCGCTTTTAGCTTCTAAAAGTCTCAGAGCAGCAGACTTTAGTTAGCATTTCATAATATATTTTATTTACGCCGAGTGGAGCTATTTTGATTGCTGTGGTTTAATTTAAAGGCGCGACAAGCGGACTGTTATTCTGGGACACGAGAGGGAGGGAAAATTACAAATCTTTCTTTAAAAGTATTGTTATAATTCCCCAGATATTTAAAAGAAAACATAGAACAAGACTAGTATTTATTTTATTATTTTTGATGTCGTTTCTTTTATTACTATGGTTTTTTCCTCCTGACCCTGTTACACCAGAAGTGTTTAAAACGGCTTTTATCATGACGGTAAAACTCTTGTAAAAGTCCTCTTTGTTATGTCTTCATTCCTCTCCAGCTGATCTGTAATAACTCGCCTTCAAAGTGCAAACTTTGCGCTACTTGTGCAGCGTGTTTGGGGCATGTACTGGAACACACATCAAAGCTGGAAAGCTGCGCCAGCAGCGCATTTTCTCCTCCATGAACACATAAATTGTAGGTGTAATTGATTTCCATCATGTCAGAGAAGGAAGTTGTCCGTGTTACGGGCGCGTTGCGCGTGCTCCGGTTGGAACTGATTTATGAACGGGATAATAAGGAACTGACGTGGAAACTTTTACTTCCAATCTTTTAAAATGCACAGTTAGATTAAATAACAAATATATGTGGATTAATTTTATATGTATTTTTAAATTTAACTTTAATGATTGATTTCTGCCTGAAAAACCTCAACTATGTTAGACTTGATATTTTTTTTATCGCAAATTTAAAGTTATTAAAATAAAAAATAAAATAAGCAGCCACGTGGAGGTGTAAATCGTGGGTGTTTTGAAAGAAATAAATTCTGGCCAGCGCGGAGTGAATTTGTAGAAGAAAACGCTGAGGAGTGGCGGCGCGTCGTTCAGGATTTTTCTACAGATCTCTTTCCAACATCAACCAGCTCACCACAATGGTCTCAGAAGTGATCCACGCAAGAACAAAACTCACGGCACGAAGGCTCATTTTCACATTGAACTAGACTCTGAACATTTGTTGCTGTCCCTGCTGCTCGGCGATTTATGAATATTATTCACGTGCAAATTTGGGCCCGCTCCGTGTCCTGGTGCTGCCCCACGGTGTTCGGTTTCCCACATCCGTCATGTTCTCAGACGTCAGGAGAGTAGTAGCAGGGGGTGAAGTTGGGTCTCCTAAAAGGACCGAATTAATGGGTTAATTTTTGTTGCCTTATAACTCCCGACTCACCTAAAGCCGGGGTGCTTGAGACTGTATGGGGGCTTCTTAAACTTGTGTCCTCGTCTTTAAAACAAAGGAGCTTTGTCATAAACGGGCTTATTTTACCCGAGCCAGCCAAGAGGGCAGCATTTGTGGTCTTAACGGGTCAGAGGTCAAACATCCATGAAACACAAGGTCGCACAAGCCACGCAAGTAACCTTCCAGCGTGTTAACATATGGATACTGTCAGATAAGAGAGTAAAGAAAAATGCCCTCCATGTTCACGTGAATGCGCATCTACACTCGTGATCTTACTGATGCGTTTCCACGTCGAGCTACAGGCTGACACTTATGAGACTAAATAATAATATGTGATGTATTTGTTGCGTCCATGTCGTAAAGTATATTAACCCCTCCAGAACCTGTTGAAATGCTGCTCTTGGGGGATTTTCCGTGGGCTAAGCCTCCTTTCTGTTCCTAACACGCCAAAAGCAGCACTCGTGCACCTCTAGACGCTTACTTTTTTTCTCCTTTTTAATTTTCTCTTTCTTCTTTTCTTCCCGTGTGGGGAAGGTTCTGTGGTTTTCCACTGAAATAAAAGATCTTCTTCTAGGGGTCGGCAGACGTGACTTTGAACTTGGATCAGTTCCTGCGTTTCCTGCGGTGCGGGTTGAAATAGACGTGGAAGAATGGCCTGTCCCACTCTGCGAGAAACACTATTTCAAAAAAGTTTAGAAAGGTTTCCCTCGCCTTTCAGCGTGGTTCTTTGGTCTAGTGGGAGCTGGGACAGACAGGAGTGGGATGTGGGACGGAGCGGCAGCGCAAATTTTGATGTGGCGAAAATGTAAGTAAACTTCTTTTGGCTTGTGCGTGGATGAGCAGCTGTGATGCGTGGCGTGGACATTAACCATTTCAGCTCGGGCTTAGTTCATGCTCCTGTCAGAAGGTTATCAGTGAATTGAACAAATTTCCCGCTTTCCCTGCTTTGGTTGAATGTGTGTTTACGAGAAATGAAATATCATGACAGTAAATACGTGCTGGTAAACAAAACAAACAAAACAAACAAACAAAACACTCTGCTTTAATTTTTAAAACTTAAATACAAACTGCACACCGAGCTGTGCTCCAAATATATTTATTAACAAAGATTTCGGGTTCGAGCAGTAGGGGTTAAATCTGATCCACCTCCCAGGAGCGGTGAAGGTACCCACGAAACAGATCTGGCAACAGCCAGAACCATTAAAGAACCAGCAACCCGCGTGGGAGAAGCCCAGAACCACTGAAGGCCTCGTTGTGGTTGTCCCCTAACGGCTGACAAACCACTGAACTCCAGATGGACGTGCACACGCGTGTCAGCTGGGGAGGATCAGGTGAAACAACACTAAAATTATATTTATCTATAAATACATCCAAAAAGCCGGAGCTGCTGCGTCATCGAGAAATGGGTGTTAAATGCGTCTACAAATGTGAAACCTACTAAACAATTTCTCATCCACCGTGGCGTCTCTTTTAAACATTCTACAACATAAAAATCTAAAGAATAAGTAACAGAAAAGAGAGAAAAGAAAAAAGCCTTCTCTCCTCTCCCTGGTCGTGATCCGTTCGCCCAAAAGTCTCTAAAAGTAGGCGGTAATTATTAGTGGAAAATGGCGTTCCACCATTAAGCCGCCGAGGCGCTACCTGCCATTGGAGGGACACCTGGGATTGATGAGGCGGCCTGGCCAATCACAGCGCGAGGAGCCAATGAACGGGCTCCAGTTAAAGGGGGCGGAAGAGGAGGAAGAGCCAGTTCACGGAGAAACAGGGACCTCCGCGATAAACGCTGGCCAGCCACAGAAACCCATCCACGGCCAGTGGGAACGGCGTTTTTCAGCTGCCGTGGTTTTACCTTGTAAGAGAATCATTTCATTACTCCAGCGTGTTTTACACGCGCACAGCTGTCGTAGGCAAGGAGGGAGAGGATACACGGAAACTCTTTTCTTCCTCTGGATTTTTCGGTCACAAGTAACCCACGAGTAACTAGTCTTCTCGATAAGCTGATGTTTTTCCTTTTCCTTTCTCTTCCCTTCTTCTCCCGTGAATGATGAGCGGAGCAGCGGCGTGAATCCCACCCTGAAATGGTGTTTCCAAAGCTGGAAGTTGAAGCGTTGCGTGTCAACATTTGATTTGATTTTTTCTGTTCTGTTCTGTAATTGATTGGCTGTAGTTCCGAGCCCTGCGCTGCTTTAAGCAGAAAGCCGACTTTGGTTGGTAATAATGCTCCTGGATGCTGGTCACCAGTTCCCCGGACTGGGAGTGGGCTCCTTTGCCAGGCATCACTCAGCGAGCGAGATGCAGGAGAGGGACTTGAGTTTGGCTCAGAACAGCTTTGTAGACTCCGCACACATGGGTGCGTTTAAGCTCAACCACGACCTCTCTCCGGGACAGAGCTCTGCCTTCAGCACCCAGGCGCCCGGCTACCCCGCCGCGGCTCTGGGGGCCCACGCCGCCCATGTCACGTCGTATGCAAGCTCTCCTTTCAACTCCACCAGGGACTTTCTCTTTCGCAGTCGCGGCTTCGGAGAATCCTCTCCGGCAAGCAGCCAGCATACTATTTTTGGCCCCACGGCGGGATCCCTTCATCACTCCCACACAGACACTCAAGGCCACATTCTCTTCCCCGGGATCCACGACCAGCATGGGTCCCACGGATCCCCGAATGTCCTGAACGGGCAGATGAGGCTCGGACTACCCGGGGAGGTTTTCGGACGCTCCGAGCAGTACCACCAGGTTTCCAGTCCACGGACCGACCCGTACTCGGCCGCGCAGCTCCACAACCAGTACGGCTCCATGAATATGAACATGGGGATGAACATGGCAGCCCACCACCACCCCGGTGCCTTCTTCCGCTACATGAGGCAGCAGTGCATCAAGCAGGAGCTCATCTGCAAGTGGATCGACCCCGAGCAGCTCAGCAACCCCAAGAAGTGCTGCAACAAAACTTTTAGCACCATGCACGAGTTGGTCACGCACGTCTCAGTGGAGCACGTCGGCGGGCCGGAGCAGACCAACCACGTCTGTTTCTGGGAGGACTGCTCCCGGGAGAGCAAGCCGTTCAAGGCGAAATACAAACTGGTCAACCACATTCGGGTGCACACTGGAGAGAAGCCGTTCCCGTGCCCGTTCCCCGGCTGTGGAAAGGTGTTCGCACGCTCCGAGAACTTGAAGATCCACAAGAGGACGCACACAGGTAACGTGAAAATATCTCATCCACCAGGTTTTATTTGAATAGGAGTATTTAATTCGAATTAAACAGTGAGGCGAGTGTAAGCTGGTTGTTGTTGTTGTCCGTGTGGTCGTGCGCGTGTATTTATGTCGCTGTTTGTTTCTTGTCTAGGAAAACAAACTAAAACGTGATTTAACGTGGGGTCTTTTCGACTGCTAAAGTAGTGTTCACACAAACAAAGTGGACTTTGGAGCACGTCCAGGAGGGACGGGACGTAGACTGAAATGAGCTTTTATTTAACTGTTTCACCGTCCACTCGAGAACATTTCACGAGAATTTTTGTTGTGGGCGAAAAAAAAAAAGATATTCCAAACGCGCGGAAAATAATTGAAACAGACACTTCCACGTCTTCTTGTGACGGGTCCACGGTAGAACTGGGTCAGAGGAGACCGCTGCAGCGCTTTACGTGCGTGGTAAACCTCGACCCGGCTCGTAGTGAGCCTGGCGCGCGCGTCCTCACTGCTCTGAGTTCTGATGTCCTGCTGGGCCTTGTTGAATATTTCTTGAAAACGGATTTCTGCGCCTGGTTCGGTTCGGAGTTGTTTATGGATTTATCCGGAGCAGAAGGAGGACTGCGTGGAATGCCTTTTGTTTTCTCGTGGGTTCTTTAGGAGCCGAGGTGCCAGACAGGGCCATTATCAGCCTTTCACATTTGGACTTATTTTCTTGGGAAATTCATTGCGGTGCCGTGCCATGAAATTGATCACGTGCTAATTAGATTTTTATTGTCTCCCAGCAAATGGCATGCTTCTGTGGCGAGGACAGCCGTGTCGCTTTCCCACCCCCTCCAACAAAACACGCGCATTATTTAGGCGAAATAACACAGAGAGGACCCCCCTCTTATTTTTCAAGAATTTTCATGTCGGAGTGCTTATTTAATTTTTTTAAATTATATATATATATATATATATATATATATATATATATATATATATATATATATATAAATTTGATTTTTCTCAGGGAGCACGGGCGTGCTCGTCTTTCAACTTTTGTATTTGTCTGTTAAGCTCTGCACCATCTGCACAACGCCGTGTTATTACACACTCAGCCTGTGGCGCTCTCATTAAAATCTCTCTAAATATATCTGTTTTTTCTTTGCAGGAGAGAAACCGTTCCAGTGTGAGTTTGAAGGTTGCGACAGAAGATTTGCAAACAGCAGCGACCGAAAAAAGCACATGCACGTACACACGTCAGATAAGCCATATCTTTGCAAAATGTGTGACAAGTCCTACACACACCCCAGCTCTCTACGAAAACACATGAAGGTAAACCTCTCTTTTAAATGTTTGTCCGCTTGTTTTTCGAGCACTGCTGCATGGATTTAGATTTAGCTTCCTTCTCTTCTTTTGTCAGATTTGTCATGTATTTATTTCCTGACTTTTCTTTTTGGACTACAGGTCCACGAATCTTCTCCATCAGCATCAGACTCCTCACCAGCAGCCAGCTCCGGTTATGAATCCTCCACACCGCCGGGCCTGGTGTCCCCCACCACTGAGACCCAGAGCAACACCACCCTGTCCCCCGCCTCCGCCGTCCACAACACCACCAGCCACAGTGGCCTCTCCTCCAATTTCAGTGAATGGTATGTGTAGGACTAAGCGAAGCCGAGCCACACACACAGCACTGGGCCCCTGGCTGGGAGACTGGGACACATGCACACAAGAGGCACACAAACATTTATTTTTGATTCTGTTCTTTCTGATCTGCCAGGGAAGCTAAAGACAAACAACAGAGGAAATATGTATGATATTTGAGGTGTATTTCATATTGTAAATAATTACTAAAAGCCCACTTTCCCATTGGTTGTGCTAGTTTGTCAGTCTTGGTGTATAGATGTTCCTTCAATGGTAGCTATTTCTCTAACTGGACTTTTAGTGCACATTACCATGAAATTGTACTATAATGTTGAATATTGTGATTCCAAGGCAAATTGATTGTACTATACTAAACATCTATCAACTGGAAAGAGTGCCAAAGTTAACATTTAACTCCAACAGACCACACTATTCTGCTTGTGAATGTATGTTTTAGTTTGCTGGGCTTCACTTGTGATGTTTTGTGCTTTGCAAGTTCGAATCGTGAAATACTATCTGGAAGATTGTGAGGACAATAAACGTTGTGCCGTTGAATTTTTCTGTAACTACATCCTTCCTTTTGTAAATAGCAGCTGCCATATTTATCCATTTGTAATTAAATTATGGTATTTACTTGCTACAGATGAAACAGTATTTATAAAGAATGTTTCTTTACTATAAATATGTACAATGATGAGCTGAACATGGGCAGTTGTTTCGTTATGTGCTTTTGTTCAAAGTTTTAAGAGGTGTTTTCTTCCTTATTGTGATAAGAATTTTACTGCATACATATATAATAAAAGGTGTTGCAAGTGCTAAATGTTCTTTGCTCTGTTCTCCTTTCTGTGTTGGCAGCTTTCATCGTTTTGGCGTTTGGTCTGTTTCAGAACTAATTCTCTAAAGGTTTCTCATTTCTCAGACTTTGAGGCGTAAATCTCTTTCCTGAAATTCTTCACATTGGAAGATTTTTTTTTTTACTTTGGTTAAAAAAAAATCTTATTTACTTTTGCTGTTTCAGTAAACCAGATCTGTTGTTTACTCACTACATGATTACAAAAGGAAACCAAATAAATCCCAAACAATAACTCAAAATCCAAGTTGTGAAAAAAAAATGCTCTGTTTTCATTTAAATAAAACAAACTAAGGAGATTCAGCTTTGCACACTTAACATAAGTGCATGTTTTTTTAAAATACAAAAAAAAGAGATTTTAATATATCTAATCCTGTCACGTATTTTTTATTTTTATTTTGTGAAAAGCAGATAGGTGGAAGTCATCCCCAGGATGGTGAACACCTCACAGCCCACACTTAGACACGTCCCTGAACTTGAACTCGTCGTGTCGCTTCCACGCCACGTCCACAGCCTGTTAAGAGCAGATGTTTCCGCGCTGCTTTTATTAATTGAAACGTTTTTAAAAGCGCTCCAGGCGCACGTGCTGCTGCTGTCACACAACCATTTATCTAAAGAAATATTTTAAAATGGTTATCTTTAACATCTTTAAAGATTGTCAGCGTTTCCAAAATGAAGATTAAAGGTGTGGAAATGGGGAATAACACGCAGCTGTTTGAGACTTCTGTGCGCTTGTGTTTGCGTGTGCTGATTGCGCATGCTTCCGTGGAATGAGTGGCTGTCATTATTGCTCCACGAGTTGTGCTTCATGGATGGTGAGCGTGGCAAGAGAACGCGTAGTGGGACTTGTTATCCGTTGCAGGCCGGCTCTCCGCCCTCCCCGTCACGGAGCTGCGTGACTGCAGGCGCTGCCTCGGAAACCAGCCGCTGCGGGCGCGACTAGGCCGAGACGCGCACGTCCTGAATAACGAGCACGGGGCACCTCCGGGGACGGCGTGAAGGCTGCAGCCGAACGTAGATATCAGCATATGATCGGACTGGTATTTTTGATTGATTTGATTGTTTTGTGTGTTTGAGGTTTTTAAGAACAAAATTGTTCCGGATGGTTCAAGATAACAAACAGTTCTCATTTGAAGTCTTGAAACCACTCGGTCGCGGCCGCTTCAGTGGCTGGTCCCGTGACCTCCTCGGCTGAGGAAGGTATGACCCGTGGAGAGTGGGAAAGGTCAGCGGTTCCTGTTCGGCTCCTGCTGCGTGTATCGATCCACAGAAAAGGAAGCGGCTTCCTCCTCTCCGCGCCACGGACGTGGTTGTCATTGTGCTCGGAGGACGTGAGACGGCAAGAAATAAACACGCAGTCTGCCTGTCTCTCCGTCAAAGACGTGGCCTCAGTTCCCAGTTGAGTCTTTGGGGCTTCTGGTTGTTTCTGAAGTTGTTTAATGAGGCAGAGCTGCAGAGCGTGGATTTCATCACGATCATCGTCATAACTGCGAGAAAACGGCAGAACGCGGCCGGAATGTTCGGTGTTGATTTATCAAATCAAATCAAATAGAAATGTTTGTTTAATTACTGATATCACCACCCAAAATAAACGGTGTAAATTCACTCAATCAGAAAAAAATAAATAAATGTGAAAAAAAATGAAAAGGAATATGAAAGTGCGGAAGTGGCCGTGTAGCCAGTGTGGCTCCTTCGTGTGTGTGGATGAGAGCGGGAGAAGGCGTGGAGCTTCCACCGGACGTGTTCAGAGGCCCAGGAGGAAGAAAAGGGGCGTCAGCATTTGGGACTTGATCTTTTCATTCGGGTTCGGGTTCGGGTTCGGGCCTGGCTGCTGAGAGCGTCAGGGAAACAAGTCCAGGACTGGGGGCCGAGTCACTGAGTCCGAGTGATGCTCCACGGGCCCGCGCGTCTGTGCTCAGCTGCACCTGTTGGTTTTCCACGCATGCGCCCTTGTGTTTTTGACTCACACACACATCCGCACGCTCACACCTGTGTATTCTACCACCAAACACGCATGTTGATGAGTACTTCCGGAAGACTTGTGTTCAGAGAAATAAGGTAAACGCTGCCAGAGCAGAAACCCCCCTGAATGGCTGAGTTTGCACAAATGTTTATTTCTCCCGGGGGTGGGGTGGGGTGGGGGTCCGTCACATGTCCACCCCGAGCCACGCAAAAACTACCGCACACACTGACGTGGACAGTTAGACTTTATCCCGACATCCACGTGGAAGGATACAGAGAAGGGGAGAAATTCATCCTTCTGCTGGTTTCAGCTCAAAGGTGTATTTTTATCATTTATATGTTAACGCATTTTAATCAAGTCCCGGCCTTCCTTCCTTTCTCTCTCTCTTTTCTTCTTTCTTTCTTTCTGAAGTGAGTTGATGTGGTACTTTTCATGGACGCGCACATGCACGCGTCTGAGACACTGGATTTTACAGCACCGCTTTTATAATCAAAGGAAAGTTTTTAAAGTGATAAATGAAATAAATCAAAGTGGGGGACTTGCTGTATTTATTACTGTCAAACAACCCGCCGGCTCTTGTTTGCATCCTTACAGCCGGATGCAGCGCGAGCTGAGCGGGAAGCAGGGAAGAGACTCCAGGTAGTCCGTTACTCAGACCTCACCTCAACCCCCCAAAACGCGCCGAGGTTCCTGTCAGGCAAAACCTCTAATGTACCTACATGTAAATGACTAATTTACTTACATTTACAAAGTACAGATGCAAACGTAAAACCAGGCCCTTCTTTTCTTTTCTTTTTTCTTTTCTCTTCTTTTCTTTTCTCTTCTTTTCTTTCCTTTTTTTAAATCATCATATTTACGAAAGAGATGAAACCTCAGACATCTCGGTTAATGTTGGACTTCAGCTGAATGAAAACAGTCGTTTCTGTCTGCCTCAAACCTCTTTTTTTTTCGTTTTTGTCTGAAAAGCTGGCTCATTCTGCAACCCTGTCAACACTTTCATTTCATTTCTCTGGAGTAAATACTGAAGCGGCCGGATTATTCGACATCTTCAACTCGTATCTTTTCAACCAAGCTATTTCTTAATTTCCCCGCGTGAGCGGAGCCACGCAGCACAAATAACGGACGGAAAAAAGAGCTGGTCGGCGTGCGTGTTTTCAGAGAAAACTTTGAAAACAAACGCCACATCCTTTAATTGAATTTGACCCCCACGCCCCACCCCCTCTAATGAAATGAAAGTGTCTACTGGCAGGGCTGTGTTATATTTAGTCACGCGTGTCCGTTTCCACACTAGGCTTCTCTGCTCCACAGACGTTTTCAGTGGGCCCGGACTAAAAGACAAAATATTTAAGAAGAAAAAGAGCAAAACAGCAAAAAAAGAAAAAAAGAAAAAGAACTAAATGTTAGAGGCCAATGCACATTTAGTTCATTACAAAAACCTCAAAGAAACGTTTATTTTTATTTTTTGGGGGCTAATTTTCATAGGTTAATAATATTCCACTGAGCTGCCTTTTTGTATGAAAATGTGTCCCACAAATGAAACGTGTTTGTCTTCAGAAACACTGATTTTGAGGAAAGATCATCGTCTTAGCAGAAACCGGGGCTCCTGTGCTGCGGAGCCGCTTTTTAGCACAAAATCAGTTTCAGAATCTGGATCCATTCACTGTAACGAAACAAAGCTTCCTTCTTTCTTTCCTCCACCTCTCCCTCCATCTCTTCTCTCCTCCATCTCTTTTCTCTTCTCCCCCTCCATCTCGCCCTCTATCTCTCCTCTCCCTCCATTTCTCGCCCTCCACCACCTCCGCCTCTATCCCTCCCTCCATGCCTCCCTCCATCCTTCCCTCCACCCCTCCCTCTGTCTCTCCCTCCATCTCCGCCTCCATCCCTCCCTCCATGCCTTCCTCCACCCCTCCCTCTGTCTCTCCCTCCACCTCTCCGTCTCTCCCTCCACCCCTCTCTCCACCTCTCCCTCCATCCTTCCCTCCACCCCTCCCTCCATCTCTCCCTCCATCTCTACCTCATCCCTCCCTCCACACCCCCTCCACCCTTCCTCCACCCTCCCTCCATCCCTCCCTCCATCTCTACCTCATCCCTCCCTCCACCTCTCCCTCCATCCTTCCCTCCACCCCTCCCTCCACACCCCCTCCACCCCTCCCTCCACCTTCCCTCCATCCTTCCCTCCACCCCTCCCTCCATCTCTACCTCCACCCCTCCCTCCACCCCTCCCTCCACCCTCCCTCCATCCCTCCCTCCATCTCTACCTCCACCCCTCCCTCCA
>JAOWBL010000014.1:3290297-3302114 GCA_028564865.1 Zenarchopterus dispar | reverse complement strand
TCTGTCTGTCTGTGTGTCGTTCTGTCTGTCTATCTGCTTTGCACTGGAATCACTTAAATCACCAACGGATCTTTTTTATTTTATTTTATTTTATTTTATCCATCCATCTTCTACACCCACTGGTTCCTGTAGAGGGTCCCGGGGGTCAGCTGGAGTCTATCCCAGTTCATCCCAGTTCATTACAGGTGATAGGCAGGGGGACACCTGGACAGGTCACCAGTCCATCACAGGGCCACATACACAGACAACTTTTTTATTTTATTTTATTTTGGAGGATGCCTGTGTTTTAAGTCTAATCGTACAGGTCTGAAGGTCTCTGCACAGACGACCTAACGTGAATCTGTATTTTAATGGTTTTTATTTTTACCTGCAGATTTGGTGTGGAGATGTTTTCTGAACGTTTTTTCGTGAGTTTCGAGGCCTCTCATAAACACACTGAGTGATCATCTCTGTTCTCCTTTTATTTGGATGTTTTCTAGTCCATTTGTTTTGCTGTTGAAAGTGTGCATTAATATTGTTCTCAAAATAATTCTTCTACTTCCATTTGAAGTGAATAATCTTTCAAACCTTTATGGTGTTAATTTTTCTGGTGAGGCCGTTATTAAACACAGATGTTGTTCAAATCAAAAGTCATCATGATCTTCGTTTTCTCTGCACTGAAGACCACTTCTTCTCACATGATCATGTGCTCAGAAAGACGTCTCGCTGTTGTTTCCATTGTTTGTAAAGTGCTTATAAGCAGTTATTTAAAATGTATGGATATATGAAGGAAGCAGCACTTTGAGCTTTTAAGCGCTTTTTAAGTCTCCGTTTTGTTCATTGCTGTTGTCATCTGTCATTCAAAAAGGACGTATCATAAAATGTGTTTTTCATTATTATGGATTAATTTTCCTGCTCAGCGAAACTCTTACACACAGTTTCACACAGCAAGAACACATCATTTAGAGTTGTATTTGAAGGCTTTTGTATCTCCTGCCTGGACCGTTGCAGAGAGGATAGAAGAATGTCAATGAGCCGGCTGAACGCCAAAACAAAGCTTTCAGTCTTTTCTCTGCAGGGAACGACCGCTCAGCTCTGCCAGCCAACTTCTGGAGATTGCTGCAGTAACCTTGGCAGAGGATGAACCCTGCGTTTAATGCCTCACTTTAAACACTTTATTCTGACTTATTCATTACTGTACAGTGTATATTGGGCATATGTTTGATAAAACCCAGCATCAAGCCTGAACCAGCACTTCTAGGTTCTTGCTCCCATTTTTAGCTGTGATGTGAGAAACTTCCTCGTCTCTCCAGACGTTCCTTCTCCTGCTCTTACCCTGAGGCCCATCCTCTCCAGGCCTTGCCCGCCCTAAACTTCTGCCTACGGTAGCCTGTCCAACCTGTGCCCTGGCTGTCAGCTTTCCAGGCAGGCTGCGTTGACAAGGGGAGGCCACTCGGGCTGTCTGTCATGGGGTTATTCTCAGGGCGGAGACGGTTCAGCTAATTCGCTGACACTGGCTGGTGTGCACAGGGCCTGGAAGGGCGGGCGCTTGGTGGGGATTTACAATGTGTATGTGTGCGCATTTGGCGGGGAGCTACCAGGGGTTAGCCTTGCCAGATGACAGGTATGAGGGAGGCGGGGAGAGAGAGACTCGAGAGGCAAAAAATCAAAAAAAATACAGGGCTGAATTTGGCTGCACGCTCTCAGACGTGCTCACATATCGCCATTTGAAGGACGACGAATAAAGTTCCAGAAACACTTCTGGTGATCAGTCTCCTCAACAGACATCTGCTCAAGTCAAAAACCAGCAGAAGAAACCACTTCAGACAGAGCTGATGTTATCTGTCCGTTCAACGAGAATCCCTTTAATACCAGTAAAGCAGGTTAGCGGACAGGCCAGAAGGGACTCCGGTTTAACGCTGCAGATATAACAGGAAATAATGGCAAAAGTAAAAACTGAATAAAAATACATAAAATGAGAACAAAGCAAAATAAATACATTTGGTATAAGTTTACAAAAAATGAAGAAAATAATAATAACACAGAATATATAATATATCCATCCATCCATCTTCTCCCGCTATATAATATATACGTGTGTAAAAGCTAAACTTGGTCAGAAAACAGAACTTCCCAGATAACCATAAAATAGATGCTGCTTCTACTTCAGCGTTTCAGATCTGCTCTTGCTTGATCTTTCCTGGTCACTCACATGTTTTTCTCCCTCACTTAGTTCATCATTGTTGGTGTTTAACTTAGTCGATAAACTTATTAACAGTTGTCTTAAAAGAGTCCAAAGTTCCTCTGGTTGTTGTTTCCACTAGTAGACGGGGGACGGTCATTACTAGATGATTCTCCCTGAAAGTGAACAAACAGTCCTGAAAATGAAAGTGAAACTAATATTTTAACATTATAATGCCAGATGTGTTATTTTGATCATTTCGGACACCTCTCCACCATCTCAAAGAAAAGTTTAATACAATTATAATAAATGAAATTACCCCCATAATGATACAACAATTAAATATGATTTAGAATGTGTTAAAGATAAAATTGGAGGTTATTTTAATTTCAGTATATAATAAACACTCCAAATAAAAAAAAACAGGATTGATTGAATGAATAAATGAACGAGACAAATGGTCTCTAGATGTTTTATAGACCCAGACCAGGACCCCAGAGCAGAGTTTTAAAGGGTTAAAACAAAAAAAAATCCTGTTCTGTTTGAACTGTTAGATGGTGGTATTTGTGGTCATTATAGATGCTTTTGTGTACTTACGTTGGCAAATAAAATTGAACCAAAATACCATTCCAGACATCCAGAGACATAGCCACTTTAATTCAGTTTGTGGAGGATCAAATGTCAGATTTTTTTTTTTTTTTAGCTTCTCTAATATTTGACTTGATGGTAAATCCTCAACTGCTTCCTCGGGAATCTGACGCAACTGTTCAGACTTTTCCCGTCTGGGATCCGGGTGGCCCGATGAGCCAAAAGGCAGTGAAGTTCTGACTCAGTTACATTTTCAGTTTCGAGCAAATGTACATAACCACCCGAAAGTCTTTTTGAATTGGATGGAGATAAGCCCTTCATCTCCATCAGGAGATCCCAGTGACACGCCAGTGCTGACTTTAGCTGCAGGAGCCCGGACAGCCCAGGCGCCGAGGGAGCCCCGGCCGACTCATTTGGTGCCAGCGCTTAAATAAACAGGGTCAGCTTTCAAAGACAAAGAAGAGGCATAGATCTCCTGGACACCCAGCGAAGTACTCCGATTTACTCTGTACATAAATCTGTCAGTGTCCCTGCACACACACACACACACACACACACACACACACACAGACACACACATTCATGGCAGTTTTCTTTGAGGTGAGGAGGACATGTTTGACAAAAAAGTCATTTCAAACCCAAATGTTATTTCTGGATGACTCAGGTTGCAGCCAGTGCATTTCATGTGCACAGCTTTTGTCTCAGATATGCTGGAAATAATCTTTGACATTACAGCATGCTTTTGCATCCTTTGGTCGAACCATTACGTGCACTTTTTTTTCTGAATTACTGTGAAGGAGCTCACTTAGAAACACCATTTCTGCTCTTACCTTGGACCTCAATTATCATCTAAGGAGTTTCCAAATCTTACTTTAGATAAATGGCAATTGACTCCTTTCTGCTTCCTATTATAGAAACAGCATCTTGAAACCGCAAATGAGACAGAGTTCAGACATTAGTATTCTGTTAATTTGACCCTAGGCGCCTCTATGCAATCAGATCTGAAGCAAAGCACTTAGCCTATGCTAAGGAGTAATGACGGCCATCTAAAACAATTTGAGAACCAATCAGTTGAACTGAGGAGGGTAAATCTAATATGATAATTTATCTGCATCAACGCGGCTTGCCTGGCAGGGAGGAGTATGCTAATTGTGCGACCCTTACCTAGTGACTGGATGCACACAGCTGGGTGTGCTGGCTCTGGCTCTGCTATTAGGGAACTTTGAGGGACTTTTGAGTTTGCTGAAGCGAGTTCTCCTTGGAGGGTGATGGGAAGTGAACCCCGTCACTTCACACTGAGTTCAGGCGTGCTCCCCTCAACCCCTCCATTTCAATTTCCATAATGTGCCGCCTCCAATGACATGACAGCAAGGTGCAAATAAGTGTCTATATTGGTATCAGATAAAGATGTGGCGGGTAGCAGCTTTAATGTGCTTGGAGGGTCTCCCCAAGGGAGCGTTTCTGCCACTACAGGACATAAGTTACACAGTTACAACAATAGTCTCTTAATTGATTCGTTTAATTAGCCAGAGATGGAGCTAGCACTACGGCTTGTCATCCTGTGTCTTAGGGGGTCTCCTCTGCAGCTCTCTTACCACACACCAGTCAGATTTATACTAAAGTGTAATTATCTGTAAATGAAAACCACGTCAGAACCCTTTACCAGATACAAGACTGACTCGCCGTGCCTTTTCCTTTTTCTTCTTTGTCTTTGTTGATGAAAAGAAAGTGAGGGATTTTTTTAAATCTAGTACATCAAATGCAATTTTTGACAGAATTTCCATTTTATCAAAGTGTTTATTTTTGACGGAGAGGAAACTTTATAAAGTATTTTTATTTTGTAGAAACTGAAAGTCATGGGGCCCGTACGGGGCCCCAGAAGTGTTTCTGTTAAAACCGATGCCTCTCAGCTAACAGCCCTCCAAACCCTGTCCAATCACTCCCCCTCTCTACACCCTGTTGTTTACTGCAACTTCACAAGCCTCCTTGCTATGAAGTTGGAGCCGCGCTAAGAGTAGGGGAGTGATTACAACTTCCTTCAGCATGAATGGTGCAGATGTCGGCCTGGCCTCAGTGAAGCAGAACAATGTCCTCAAAGGCGGCTGCACACAATGGGCCTTTCTGGGCTGCCGGAGATGTCTCTCTATAGCAGCTTGCAGTGCGGGGATGCTAAGCAGGTGGCACACAGATACAGAGACGGCCCCAGCCCTTTCAAGTTTCTTTGGCTGAAAAGCCTCGGTGGGTCCATGTGTGGAGGAGTCGTGGTCAGTGGGCATTAACGTCTGGAGGTGTCATTTAGCTGTGGATTAGCAGGGCTCCCTGTTCACTGGGGATTTTCCTCCATTGATGGGCCGCTGATGCTGGGACTGATGCTTCTCTCTGATCTTCTCTGGATGAAGATGGAGAGCTCTTTCACTCTCTTATCAGGAAGTTATCGAGTCCCTCAAGTCCAAACTCGTCTCCGTGTCACTCATCCTTCATTCACTTTTGTCTGAATTTTTGTTTCAGAAAAAAAATGACTGTTATTAGTGCAAGATGCTTTTCTAACCCCTAAAACGCTAATAGTATTGACCTGAAGGAGAAATAAACTCTGTGTGTGAGGGAGAGCGAGAGAAATTTGGTGTTTGTGTACTAAAATGGACATACTCCCTTCTCATGGTTTCACAGATTTAATTATGACAGCGCAAGTGTCCCATCGTGTGTTTACCACAAAAAGTCCCTCTCTGCAGAGATGAATAATTTGCTCTGTGCTACCCCAACTGTGTGGCATTACTGCGGTTTTCCTGGACCCAGAGGGGAGCAGGAGGGACCAAATGAAGAAGAGTCACCTGGCGTCTCCTTCCAAGGTCTCGCAGACTTAACATGTAATGAATAAATTAATATCTAATGAAGGAAGGGGCCACTGTTACACTCACCCTGCACTCATGCCATCAGGAAAGATGGAGGCTGAATACACTAAATAGTGCAGTGGATGCTGCGAATTGACAAACAACATGACAAGACAAAGAGTGGTGCTAAATACTTTATGTGCTCTCCTGCTGTGCTTATTTGAGTAGACAGGAATGTCATCTGTACTTTTGGATTTCTCTTTTTGTTAGTTTTTTTTTTTTACTTATTTGTGTTTTAATTCAAGCTTGAGCTTCGATTTCACCAGGGGGATGATTACAAATTTTTCACACTTGTAAGCAGTTTCTAACGTCTTAAATAATCATTTTAAAATATTGAGTAATGATTAACTTTTGCTTGTTTTTGTTTTCAACATTATTTATCCCAGCTGAGTTAGGGAACCCCCTTCTGCTGCTCCAAAAGGATTTAATTATTGTTCTCCCCTGTTCTGTGCACTTAGCAGCTACTGTTAAACATCGGTGCAAGCCTCTGTGTTCCCGGAGTATGTACAGTATGGTGTCTGATGGGCGATAACGCCGGAACAATATGCCCACAGATATACCTTTGGTGTATCTTTTGTCATTGAAGGATTTAATGCGTCACTGGCACACGTGCACGCTGAGCCCTGCTGGGCTGTTGCTAATGTCGCGGCCCCCTTGTGAGAGTACATTATCTCTAAGCCTTGCTATTATTCTGGAACAGTCTTTGACTTCTAATGTGCCTATCTGCACTTCCCTGGATATCTGCCGTCATTATGGAGCAAACTAACACTCCATTATTCTCATATTTTGTCATTACAACAAGAGATAGTCCATTAGTTAAAGCTCTCCTGTTTAGGTCTCTTAATTCATGTAGATGACAAAAACACCCAAAGAAAACGTGTCAGCACAGAAGCTTTAAGTTACTTCCTGAGAGACTTTCTCCAAAATTCACACTCACTTTTGTCAAAAAAAAAGCAGCAGCACCAAAACTGTGAATTTGTTTTCAAAAGGCTCCAAAAAAGCTGTACACATTCACTCTCATTATATAATCCAAATTACACAAAATAGACCAAAATAAGAGTCCTTCCTCAAAGACGTCAAATCAGTCATAAAAAATTCAGCCGGATATTTTGATTTCTTTGTTTCTCTGCCGTCACTGAGTGACAGAAAAAAAAAAAAACGGACTCAAGGATTTTTGCCTCACTTTGGTATCAAGACAGAAACGTCTTGATTTGATTTGAAGATTCAAGATTTGAATTCCATCTGGGATGTTTCTGTGTGGAAATACGTGTCGATGATTTTCTCAGTGTTTCCTCCCACAGTTCACAAACACACTTTAGGTACACGAGTCAGTCGTCCACAGGAGCAAGTGTGAGAGTGGGTTGATGTTCAGTCTCTCTGGGGCCCTTTTGATGGACAGGTGACCTGCCCAGCGTGGGCCCCGCCTCTCGCTCAGTGACAGCTGGGATAGGCTCCACCCACCCTGAAACTCTGGCCAGGATCAAACAGGTACAGAAAATGGAAATACCGCCTCATTGGCGTTGCTTTAGATGCAAAATCGATAAACTTTGACAGATCCTATTAATGCCTTGAAAATATACTGTAAAAGGGTTGCTGTGGCAAGTTGAATAAAAACATGTATATCTTTGAAGAAAAATGCTTTCCCCCTGATAAATGCAGACGGGTGTTATCTGGGTAATCTCCGATGGCGGTACGATAAATGTGCTTCCCTCAACTCCTGTGGAGAAGAAGAGCTCACTTTAGCTCTCAGAATCAGGGAATCTAATTGAACTTATAGCTTCCTCTTTGGTATTTATATCCGTGCACAGCAAAACTACGCCCTTTTTCTCCTTTTTTTTTTGAAACTCTTTCTCACTGAGAACGATCACAGCAATCAAAAATGAAAGTCTAGTCTTACCGTTGATGCAGACATTCAGGTCATGGTAATCCTTGAAAGCTTCAGTAGAAGGTAACTGGACTTCTTGTCTTGGTTCTTCATGATCCCTCCTGGAGGTCGTTCAGGTTTCCCTCAACCCTACGTTATTTACCTGTCAGTGTTGTAAATGTTTGGTAGCATGGATTAAAGAACCTCCAGAGGAGGACGGAGCAGACAGCTCTGTCAGTGTTGGACAGGTGAAATCACTCAAAAACACAACTAACGCGCTTTCTCTTCCAGCTTTTAACATCAATAACTTATGTAAAATATTCTACAAACATATCTTCTCTGCTGGTTGTTTTAAAAGAACCAGAAATGAGCTGGATGTATTGATCCCTGTGTCACAGGGTCAGGTTTCCAGGTTCCTGTCGGCCAACCTGAGAACCTCTGGTTTTTGTCCCTTAAAGGTTCCTGAAGGCCACTTTTACCTGGTAGTGGAGACACGTAAACGATCTGGCCCAAGAAAATCTCCCCTGCTGATGGAAAAGTGTCAGTCTGGACTTACCTCCTGCTCTTCTTCTGTGACAGTTGTGTCTCACGTGGTGACAGATCACAGAGCTGGACATGATGGAAGAGGTGACAAAGGGACTCGGTGAAGTAATCACGGACATCATAAAGGTGAATTAATCCACAGCTAAAACCCACAGCTAAGAGCTGCAAACGTTTACATAGTACTTAGTATGCAGTATGATAAAAGCACTCAAATGGTTTGCTGCTTCTGGGACATTTTCCACTGTGCAATTGACCAATTTACCTTGCACACCATATCCCATAATGCAATGCTCCACCAGCGCAGGAGTGGTCACATGTCACCTGTATCATAGCATTAGTCTTTATGATGATGTACTGTGTACTAACAACCACCAGAGCAGTATGCAGTACCTACTCTATAGTACACTCAAAGTGCAGTATGTAGTATGCAGTTTTGAGAAACAAATCCAATAAATTCTCTCAAAACCACAAATTATTAACAGACTATTGTTCAAGCATTAGCTTGAGCTATTTGGACCAAGTTACCTCATCAAGCAAAAATCTGAAAGTCTGGGTTTTTTCTTCTTGTTTTTCTGGGTGTTGCTGTATTTTTACACACACTGGCAGGTGCACAGTCCTCCTCATGGAAACACCATAAATCTATTTTATTTACAAGGACAACCACTAGCATTGCACCAAAAACAACAAAATAAGCCACTGTTCTCACTATTCTTGTGGCGTGTTTGTGCAGTGACATCAGCGAGCACGGAGTGATTAATTACTCCGACAGTCCGTTCTCAGGCAACAGGTCATTGTAGGGTCACAACCTGGTGGACAGAGGAAACGGGCCAAACGTGGGGGGTCATCCTTCTGCTAATTCTTTTGGATGACCACTCCTGTGTCACCTGCCTGTATCTTACTGTCTCACTGTCCACCAGCAGGGCCTGTCCCTCGTGCTCGACAGTCCAGCTTTGGCCAGGGAAACAATAAAAGAGTGTCAGTATCTAGAGGGAAACTGAGACAAAGTGAAAGAGGAAACAATTCATCCACAACAGGACACGAGGCCGTGGAGGAAGACCTGCCTTCAAAGATGCTGGGGTGGCTTATCAGAATAGTTTAGAGGTAGGGCACTTCAAAAGGGTCGGTGCAGCTCCCGTACTGAGCCGTTTTTCCTGCTATTCATGTGGGTTGGTTTTGGGTTGCTATAAGTAGCCTGCATCCTGTCCCTCTGTGGTCTCAGGTGGATAGGTTTTGTTTTCGTAGCTGGGGCCAGGCCTTTAATGGCTCTCTGTGCTTCCACCGCTTCTGCTGGCAGGACAGACTGATTGGCTTGTTAGCGATACATATATCATACCAGAGAGCCTCCGTAATGCTGCTGCAGAGAGTTTTATTCTGTTGATCATTGGTTTGCTTTTAGAATTGGGATAAAATCATATTATCAGCTAAATGGTAACGTGTACTCTTTGACCAAACACTGGAAAGAAAAATCTCAAGGCTTTCTTATAGTTACTTGTGAGGATGCTCAACACACTGACCTTTGACCCTTATTTCCATACTGTTGACTTTAATGCTTGTAAGATTGTTTTCTCAAAGATGTGTCACTGAAATACGATCCAGTCATCTGAACAGTAAAAGAAAAAAAAAACAACAAGCCTGTAACGTTTAACTGGACAGCTCAGACTTGTGGTATATTGAAGTGTTCAGATCCTTTCATCCTGGTGTGAGAAAGCATCTGCTCTACGTTTGTCCTAAGTGTCACTGTATCCGCCTTTTCCCCTTGAACCTCCTGGATAAATATAGGCTTGAAGACGTGCCATTCTGCAACTTTAGCGGACCCTTCCCTGTCCGTCTGTCTGCCTCTGGCCTCTCGTGCTCTCCTCTTCTCAGAGCTCTCCGTGTCCCTTTGAAACATCTCCTCCATGTTGATCGGTGGTGGTCTTCTGGTTACCTCTGCTCCTCCCACAACACTCAGAGGCACACATGGTCTATTGTTTGAAGCGCCAGCCTGATTAGCGTGCACTCACCGAAAGGGTTGGTAGGCAAGCCACTTAGTGGAGTAAATGACCTCTGTGGGGTAATTATGTACAGTCCGTGGTAACCTGGTGGTCTCAGCTCTGGGCAGGCTACGCCTCTGCTCTCCTTGGTCCACCTGGACCTTTGTCATCCGCAGAGGGAACACTGACAAACAAAGTCCTCCGAGTCTGTGTCTGCCTCCCCCTCGCCCCCCTTTCCTTTTAATGGCTTTCAACTTTGCCTGGCTTTCCTCTCCACTGCCCCAAACTGCAGGTCAGCCTCCCCGTTAATTACAGCCTCTGGTGATTACAGGGTGAGAGGGAAAGTGGCAAAGTTTGCCTCGTAAGTGGCGGGTCCAAACAGCGCAGGTTGGGCTGTTTATTTAGCATCTTGGGATAAGTTTCTTCATGTCATTGTTTCCTCGTGACCCATTACTTCTGCTGCCAGACATTAAGCCAGTCATCTCTAAAGCTCCAAGTACCAATGACCTGTTTCTCCAGGATGGACAATTAACATATTAGTCCGGAGTGCAAAGTGTTTCACAATGAAGGCTCAAAATGATAAAACGTGTACAGTGTCTGGGCTTCAGGTAATTCAATTACAAGTTTTATATGACCTTAAGTAGTTCTAAACCTGATATTGCACAAGTCTAAGGTGATTTAAAACACTTGTAAGGAGGTAGGAAAGGAAGGCCTGTGTAGTTGGAAGCCTTACTGTCGCAGCAGAGAACGGACCTCCACCTCTATCCTGCTACCGACAGATGAACGGTCAAGTTTTAAACAAATAAATACATCCCCACAGCTTTGTACCATGTTGCATGAAAGCTGCGTCTTAGAAAAAGACTAAGAAAGTAAAACACTCAGAACTGCTGGTTTTCTGAGACTGGGCTTCTTGTTGCCTGGTTTTACCTTGTTTTTTCTCCTGTCCTGACACAATTGTTATTCATCTCTGTTTTCTCCTTGATTTTTTTTCTTTTTTTAACCTCATTGGGCCTGAGGAGCTCCTAGTCCAGATAAGAGTGGGGAACAGGGCACCTGCAACTCCTAACGGGAGCAGCCATAGCCTCATATCCTGATTGTGCAGTTGGTAGTGTGGACAATGAGGGCGGAGAGAGGGAAACGTGCATGGCAGCTTTCCATTATGAGATAGTGTGTATTACTGTAATCCAGAGGGCCTCCTGCTCACTGTGGCGTGTGCCAGACTCCTGGGTGGGCAATCTCAGAGACAGTGGGGTGGCCCGGCTTATTTCTGGGCACATTTGGCATGGCCTACATGGCTGTTACAAGAACTAGAAGTGGAACAGAAGTCATAACAAAATGCTTTGATATACTGGAAGAAACTTTTTTAGTGTTAGTGGCAGCAGGTGTGATTTAGCGATCTTTTACTCTCAGACTTTGCTTCCATAATACGATAATAACAGCGAAATATGAGTCTGTCTTAAAAACTTCTATAATCATCAGAATAAGAATTATTTATCGTTTGGCAGTTAAGCACTTTGTCCTGCTGTCCTGCCGCTTTTTGTTTGTTTTTTGATGAAAAATAATCAGATATGATAGAAGGCCCGTAGAGAGTTTAGTTTGATTTCTGAGATTTATTCTTCAGGTGATTGACATTTAACTGACTTTCAGAGCATAAAAGACTGTTTTGTCCTGATGACCACTTGTAGCCTGCTGGTCCTCCCAGAGTTGGAAACGGCCTCAGGAGGCTCTGAAAGCCTGTGTCTGATTTATTTATATATATATATATATATATATATATATATATTTCTGTTTCTGTTGAAA
>JAOWBL010000014.1:3276897-3289329 GCA_028564865.1 Zenarchopterus dispar | reverse complement strand
TATATATATATATTTCTGTTTCTGTTGAAAGTGGAGTGAGAGGAAACAGGGCAGAGACAGGGTGGAAGCTGGGCCTGCTGCATGAGGACGGTGGGTTTAGTACTCGGGGCGCCCGCTCAGCCCAGTTTTCTTTTCCAGCGCCCCGAGCTGATCCTCGTGGTGATGCCGACAGGCTCCCACAGAACCACTGCTCTCCACTGAGACAGTAGAAACGCTCGGTTTCCTCCAGGAAATGTGTCTCATGGCCGTCACACCTTCTTTCAAACGTTTCAATGAGAAAATAAGAAGGTCATCTAGTAAACAAAAAACAAAAACAAAACCATTTGAGTAATTACCACTAGTCTGTCTCAAATCCCTCTTTATGACATACTTAATTATTACTAGGTATTCATCGGTCAAACATATTATAATAATAGTAATCATAACTAATATCATGAATTTAGGAAATAAATGCCGGTATCAGCTCAAACATATCCATCCATCTTCTATACCTGCAGTACCCTTTTGTACAGGGTTGGGGGGTCTGCTGGAGCCCCTCCCAACTCATTATAGGTGATAGGCAGGGGGACACCTGGACAGGTCTCCAGTCCATCACAGGGACTCATATATAGACAAAGACGGTGCACGCTAACACTCACACCTACGGACAATTTAGAGTTGTAGTAGTAGTCTTAACTCCTGAAGCTGAAATAACTAACAGTAATGCATAATATTTTCAGAGAGCATTACTTTTGATTCTTTATGCAAATGTTATTTTATGTGACAAAGCTTTCTCTTCCTGTGATGGACTGGAGACCTGTCCAGGTGTCCCCTGCCTCTCACCTGTAATGAACCGGGGGGGGCGCCAGCAGACCCCCCAACCCTGTACAGGATTAAGCAGGTGTAGAAGATGGATGGATGGAAACTTCTCACTTCTTCTGCAGTGGCTTCTGTGCTCTCGACTTATCAAGTCTTGTTTGGTCTGAGTGGAAGATCAAGAGTTGTGATTATGAATCAGCACCAACATCTGATCATGATTCCCAAACTCCATATGGACAGAAAAAAATAAAACTTATTTTGAAACAACGGATAACAATAATGGATTTTTTGCAGAAATAAGGTGCTAAATATAAATGTAATAAATTCTTTTATAAGTGACATGCTCTTTGTTTAACGGACGCTGGAGTCTCCCATCATGGGAGACTTGATTACCATAGTTACTGAAACAACAATGATGATCGTCCCAAGGTCACGGCCCTCCATGACCTGGGTTCATGGGAGGTTGTCTGGGCTTTCCTGAGAATAATAGGTGGGAAATCTCCACTTCCCAGACCTCCCAGCAACCCTACAAAATAAAAGATTTACGAGGACTCCCCTGATTGGCTTTATGACTGGACTTCCACTTCATGTCATCAGGATGTCTTCATCTCGAAACCTTGGCTGAAAACTTACAGGAGGAGAATCGTTGAGAGGTCGAATGGTTGACTGGTTTCAGAAAACTGAACTCCATTTTGAAGCCATGTTGTGATTTTATTATGAAGCGATGGGTCATACTTGTCCAAACTTTCAAAATGAAATATACTGCGCTCGCTTGGATGACCAGCTGAATTTCACTCTAACAGGCACATATATACTCACTGACGTGCACTAGCACGAGCGGAGACATGCATGGCTCACCTGGCAGGTCACACCTCCCCCTCCCCCCACTGGTCAGCCCTGCTGTAAGACTGCATTGATTATAAGCAGCGTGTGTGTTTTTAAATGTTTGTGTGTGGACTGAAGTCATCGGGGTGAATTTTCACAAAGCTTAAAAGAGTCTTATTTTCACAGGATGATCATGAGAAGGAAAGGCGCTCCCATCACTCTCCAAGATTCCTTTCAATGAGAAATATCTAAGATGTCTCTAACTAATAAGAGTGGACAAAAGTCAGGTGTTAGAACCTGTCAATCAGCTGTGAACGACGACACTCAACTAACCGCTAACAGACCAACATGATCTGCAGTTCAAATAGAGAAAAACAAAGATTTTAACCAGAAGTCTCAAATATGGGTTGTGTTATATGGCACTTTTCTAATAAAACATTCAAAAAGTAAAATAAAACCCCTTCCCACCAGCAGCTGCAGCCAGTTCCTTCTGATTACATCTGTGAAGTGTTTTTCTGTCATCCACACCAGCGGCACGTCACACACACTTAGCAGGTCACTATCTCGCTCACGGCCATTTCACCATGAGGACCCGAGGAGCCGCGGATCAAAATCCAGTCTCTGACCTCCTGGATGACCTCCTCCTGGTCCTGAGCCCCCCACCCCCCACCGCCATGATAAATATACAGACAAAGGCAGCTGCACAGCAGCTTTTCTTTTCTTTTTTATGATTATTAGCACACACCGAGATGCTCATCGTGTTTGGAATACGGAACAAAAACCAAAAAGAAAAAAGCAGAAAATATGCAAGAACTGCGACATTTCGATTTGCTTTATGTTGAACTCTTGTCAGCTTCTTTTCTTATAAATGCAAAAATTAAATAGTAAAAACAAGAACAAATGTAGCACAGACTGAAGCAAGAATCAGCTCTTCAGCTGTGGGTTAGAGGAACAAAAACGAGGAGGTCACTACGAGCCGTGTCTGACCTGGCTTTGGAAGAAGATCCACGTTCAGCCTGCGTCCCCACTCGAGTGGGCGAGGAAGAGCTGCAACCGTTTCACAGCCGCAGTGAAAGACCGAGGCGAGTGTTACGGGCGGTGTGTGAGGCAGCCGAGAGCAGGACAAAGCTGTGTGTGTGTGTGTGTCAGGGTGGCCCTTCACTTCTCAGCGCTTGTGTTTCATATTTTATTTGTTCTTCAGCAGTGGAAAGAGCTTTCTGCAGCCCACAAGTGACCCACAAGTGCTTTAAATGAATACAGTGTGCTAATAGTTGTGAGAAGACACCCCGGGAGCAACCGTGAAACATGTGCAAGGACCCGTGACCACGGAGATAATAGACCCTGCCCAGACCGTGGATTCTCCGTCCACTCGCTCCTCCGCTCCACTCCCACCCAGGTTTGGAGTGGCTCATGTCCAGGACAGATGGTGGGTTGAGGCCTTGCATCTCAGGGCAGAGCGGGGGGTAGGACAAAGCCACTTGGGCAAAACAAGGATGAACAGAATGTGACCATCTTCCACTTAAATAGTACTTTTCTTGTGCAAAAACTGCTTCTGTGGAACAGGTAGAGTGGGAGCGCCTGATGTCATGTCACGTGTTTTCACATATACATCTCTTCTGTACACTAGATTATTGCAGTATCTACTCATAAATATCATTTGTATTTATTTTTAGAGGAAAAACACAGCAGCTCTCTTGACTGTGGGGTTTTACTGCCGAGGCACTAAACACCAGCCACAGTGAGCCAGTGTGGGCTATTTCCTAGCAGGGAGTTTTGTTTGTGGGAGCTTTTTTGTGTTCATGTGCCGAACCACATCCAGGGCAGAAAGAAGAGAGGATGGGGGCAGCTCTAATTAAAGCCCAAGGAAGAGTGTCATCTGCTGCGAACTCACAACCAGGGGCCACAGCGAATCAATGGCCAGCCGGCTCTGCCATCACCATCAACAGCTCCCGATCAGAGCAATTGGAGGGGAACAAAAAGGGATGAGAAAGACACTACCGGGAAGTTCCTACCACCTGTGCAGAGCGACAGCGAGAGTGACGGAGAGCGCCAGGAGCAGACGGAGACAACAAGATTGTGACGCTGTGGTTATTGAGAAATACCCCAGATTTATCCTTTCTTCGTCTTGAGCCAGTAATTCAGCCATCATCATCATCATCATCATCACAGACACTATTTTGGTAAACAAAGGTACAATTGTATGAACAATGGCTGTGATCAAAATGATCCGATGACCTTTTAAACAAATATCGACTTTCTTGGCATTTGCTTGTGGATCAAACTGCTGCAGACAGCGAGCAGCCCTCGTACATGCTGCCAGCGACATGAGAAGTCTTCCCGGAGCAGATCCCGACTCTTGAACCCTGAAAGTGGTATCAGTGCTCTCCTGTCTACGTGAAGTGGGCATCTCGGCCAGCGAGCCCACGGAGAGCTGGATCAGGTTCTTACGCAAACACGGCCACATAAACGGCGGGTCCTGGTGGCAGCAGCATTCCAGCATGAATGTGAATGCCACTATTTTTGTCTGGTAATACAAACTCTGATAAATCCCTCTGAATAAATGAATCCTGACAAGGAGGATCTGCATACAAAAACACAGCAGGCTTGAAGGCAGCGGCCGCCGCGCCGCCCGAGGCCTCTGAAGCTCAATCTCTCCATTCATGGCGGTTCCTGGCGGACTCACGGCTCCTTAAAGGAACGTCTGTGTTAATTTCCCGTTAACACAGGAGGTCAGTGACGGACGCAGCCGCACTTCGGACTCTCCAGGTTGGTGGCTGGCACCTGCAAATCTGTTTACCTACTTAGTCTCACGTTTGAAAAATTCAAAGATTTTCTTCAAAGACCAAGAAGGAGAAAGAAACACATTCATTTCAAGTAATTCATATTTATCATTAAATTACTGAGTCATAAACAACTTTGAAAATAAATCAGCCACAGTTATCAATTATCACTCGTATGTAATAAAATCAGCAACTTATAGGTGCATTTCTAGTGGTTGAGATAAAAAGGTATATTTGTATGCATGTAGATGCATTTAATATAAAAGCAAATATTTGAAAGTTTATCACTGATGTGTCAGATTCTCCTGTTTTAATGGACACAAACTTAAATCTCATATTTCTGCCGTCTTTCCTGTTTTATGACGGTCCAGGAACGTTTTCATCAACATTAGTGACTGCCAATCCTATGATATTTTTAAAAATAATTTAATAGTGTAATAATTCATGATGACGTGGTAATGTGGTTGTTTATAAGGTTGTTTCAGGGGTTGTCATCAAAAATGTACATGTGGGATTTTCCTGTAACAGTTTCTCGTCCATCAGTCAAGGAATTTTCACAAATCTTTAAAGACATTAGCTAATTAAAGTCCAAGCAGGTCCCAAGCTTAAACTGTTCAATACTCAGAGAAATAAAATAAAATAAAATAAAATAAAATAAAACTCCTGGGCTACATCGGAGGATCTGCTGGCCTTGTTTAGCCTGTTCATTGTTGATGATGCTAAAGTTAGAAAAAAACATCAAGTATGACTTGTGGAGCCGCTGGGAGAAAGTTTCTTCTACATAAAAACAAACTTGAACAAACCACACGGTTTCAGGAACATCGTTTGGACAGATAAGAGTCACATTTGGGATGAAAACAAACAGAATATCAGCAGAAAGCAGCTGTGAAGCACGGAGGCGGGAGGATCATGATGTGTTCATTTACAGTTTTCTTTTGCTTTACATCGCTCTACTTCACGATAAATAAATGAATAAATAATTTGTCTCATGAACTCAAGTGGATTAAACTACACACGTTTTAAAGAAGGTCAGCTTGTCACTGGAAGAAAACTAAAAGGTTCAGTTTGTCCGTCACCGGCAGCATTTACAGACGCCACCGGGACTTCCCCCGTCACACCAGAAACCTGAGGCTCACCTGTTCAAAGATGAACTGAGCAACGATCCCTGCCAGAGTAGACGGTTCAGCGTTTCCTGTCACGTGACTGACACTGAGCAGCTTCCCTGAATCAAAAACAGCTGTTTGAATGAAGTCCATCTGTTTCTGCAAACTCAGCGAAGGCAGAGTCCAGACCTTCACAGAACCACCGTTTGTGAGGATCTGGAGATGATATCTGCTGACCGTGGAACAGCTCACCAGCATGTCGTGTGAAGCAAGCGTGCACTCGATGCAGCTACTGGCACGCCGCTCCCCGTCCCATGTGGTGCGGTGGGCATGGAGCAGACCTTCAAAGCAGTGCCATCTCCATATGTTCACCATGATAATCTTTCATCCAGCATGCCCGACTTTGGTTCGCTCCCTTCCTCGCCCGTGGCAACAATTTGATTCCTGCATCAATTAGCACAGTGATTAATACAACAAGCAAACAGTTTAGAGGTAATGCCACACAATTAACATCTTTCCCCATCATAAAGGATATGCTAAACACTCACTGCATGGCCTGGAATAAAGACGTGTTTAGGAGCTCATTCAGAGGAAACAGCCTGGTTCTGAGCGACGCCATCACAACCTTAATCTAATTATTAACAGCTGAAAATGAGTCTTGCAGATCAACAATGTGTGTGAGACACTGGTATACTCCACCCCCACCTTAACCCACACCCACACAAGCGCACATTGTTCTGTAAATAGGAGAATGAATGAGAATGCCTTTGCTTTTCACTTCCAGCGTGCACGTGGCAACCCCCTCTTCAAATGCCAGTGTCGCTGATGAAAGACACCATTCACTCGCTTTGTGTCCAAACTTGTTACCGACTTACTTTTACTACCAGCCCCCTTCTCCCTTCTCTTCTCCTGTTTTCTAATTACCAGCCCACTGGCACCGGGAGGGTGTGCACGGGTAAATAGAGCTGTAGGGGCCTGTCATGTGTGGAGTAGCGGAGAGAGGTCCTCGCAGCGCTCAGGGATGAGATGATTTGTTTTGATTGGCAGCTACCTTGAGACTGGCCTGATGGAGTTGTCAAAGCTGTATGCTAACAGACTGTTTCCTTACCGCTGCAGATGTACTCTGCTCCGCTGTACTGCACACACACACGTGCACGCTCACAGCACTTCCCAGCATCAGGTACATGATGGGAACTCAAATATTTAGTGGGAAAAGGGCTTTTAAATGCAACGTGAGAATTGTGAGTCAGTTTCAAGGCTCATTTTTCCTTCAGCTTTATTTCAGTATAAACAAACACTTTGTACTGACAACTTCACACCACCACCTCTTCCATATCACAAGCATGTTTTTTCTGAGAAGCCAAGACAAAGCTGTATTTGAGGGTGCCGTCTTGGGCTAACACCGGGTGTGTGAATGCAACGGCAATCTTACATCTGGGAACTCAGTGGGAAAACTATCCCATTTCTCACTTGTGCTTCTCAAAGAGGGTGTTCATTTTTACAGGCTGGATAGTGTTACTACAAAATGAAGTTGTGCAAAATTCCCTGTGAAAATCGGGTTACCAACGTTAGCAACGATTTTGACTGGTACTATTCATCACGCGGGTCCACTGAGAGTCGGAAGAGCACGTTTGTTTATGGTGGGCTGAATGCCTTCCCACCCTCGGTGGACGTAAGGAGTGATGAAGAAACCGTCACGTAGGAGAAGAAGAGTCCCGAACTCTTCTGCTGGCAAACATCTGAGGGTTTTCTTCTTCTTGTGTCTAAATATTCCCGCCTATGTTGAGGGGATTTGACGGCCGGCCTTGCTCGGTTGTTTTCAGCAGCGTTCTGGGACTGCAGGAACAGGAAATGGGTGTCTTGTTCTGTGGTAGCGGCTCGGCTGTGGCGGGTGTAGGGTGACCAGCCTCGCTCTGACTGGGTGACCGGATTTCTCTTCTGGCCCCTAGTCCTTTTTTCCCTTTCTTCTCTTTTCCCCTCATGCCTCGTTCTCCTCGCGGTTTTTCATCTCAGGAACAAAAGCTAAGTGTTTAGCTGTGAGCCAGATCAAGGGCCTGCGTCTTCCTCTCAGGAAAAGGTGGAATAACAAACATGGCCGCCGCTGAAATCAAGCATGCCTTCTGTTGGCTCCAGACTCCCACATCTGTGCCGCACCTCTCTCCGTCTCCCTCACAGCTGCTGCCGAGGCTGGGGAGGCTTCAGCCCAGTGCCTCCAGGCTCCCACCGCCGGGGTCCCCTGAGATGCAGCTGACTGGCACCCAGACTGCCAAGCAGATGATGGATCCTACCAGGAGACTCAGACGTGACAGGGGGAGGTGAGGCGTCACGAGTGGCCACCACTGAACCTGAGGACGAGGGGCAGATATGGTCAGCTGCCTCACCTCCGCCTACCTGTGTGTGTGTCCGTGCACGTACGGGTTTACGTGTAATGTGTGCGTGAAGACGTGCCTTTGAATTGCCATGTGGGCGGTTATTTTGGCACGCCGTCTTTTTTTTTCATTTTTCTCTGCAGTCACATTCTCCATCTGGACCAAAGTCTTTCATTAGTAAATATGATGCTCCGTTTTACTTTGAAAGCTGACAAAATATCAGCTGCGTTGACTTGGAAGGTTTGTCATGTCTGCTATTGGGCCTTCCCAAAATTCTGACAGATGCCAAATGACACATGTTGAGGCTGAAATCATTTTGAAAAGAGGCGATAGATGAAGAGAAATTATTTATTTATCTGTAGATTTTTTGACAGTTTTAACTGTTACTTTTTTTCCTCAGAACTGGCAACCGGTCCGACCGTATTCACAGCTGACTCTCCAATCTCTGAATTTCTATTATTCCAAAAAAAGAAGAAAGGGGAACTGTACCTTTCAGTGGGCTCAGCATATTGTTTTGTCATTTCTGGCATGACCAGCTTGATCTTGTGATACCAGCTGGATGAAAGCTTCATTCTTGCCCCGCGGCGTCCCGCTGTGCCATTGCCTCAACCAGACACTGTGATGGTAAGTGACTGCTGTAATTGTTCTGCTTGTACCACTTACTCTTCAGCCATCCAACTGGCTCCTACCCCCTGGTTGTGCCCCGTTCCCTGCATGGGCCATCTTGGCACCGACGTCCCCCCACCCACACCCCCCGACAGTGAGCTCCAACATAACTGTTGGAGGCTGACGTGGAATGTCTTCCTGATACATGCTCACCCACCACTAGAGAGTCCACTCAGTGAAAATAAAGAGAGCTTCTGATGAGGTTTTATGAACACCTGTACGAAGGTGAAGGTCAGGTTTCTGCTCCTGGTCCTCCGGTGAATCTGTGGAAGCGGTCTCTCAGAGTCTGTTTGGAGTCTGCCGTCGGGATGAACCGAGCACATTTCCAAGTGTTTACTGAGCTCCTGGATTTCTCCATCGTCATCCCTCGGAGGGAGATTATTCATGCTCTCAGATACTCGCAGCCTCCTCGCTCACCGCTACAACCACCACCAACACCCCCACTCAACCCCACTGTGCCCACAGACACACACACAAGAAAACAAACAGAGGAGAAGGAGGGAAAACATGAGGGAAGGGTTGCTTACTGTACTCTCCATCAAATATTAATTGTTTACTGTGGCAGATAGACGGATTTCTGCTGAGTCTGTTTGAAGTGACGGTACCAGGCAACGACGTCGCCCCTCAGCGTGGAGTGGGGACCTTCCACTGTAAAAATAACACTCATTTTTCAGTCACTCAGTTGTGTTTCTTTTTCGCCCGAGAACAGGCAGGACTCGTGCTTTTGGGTTTCTGTCTGTTTGCTTTCGTAACAAAATGTCCTTCAGTGGAGGAGGAGGAGGAGGAGGAAGAGGAGGAGGAGCTCATCCACACTGTGAGGAGCTGCTCTTCAAAGCGCCGAATTTCAAAAAGAAAAGGTGCAAGTACGCCACACTGTCCACACGTCACCGTGCACGCTGTGAACAAACACAAAGACGTGGCCGTTGTCATGCACGGGCAGCAGCTCGGGCTCTGGAGCTTCTGTGGCTCCTGTTAAACTGGCTTCAGTGGAGACAGGTGGAACCCTGCACCTACCTGCTCCTGCCTTCAGGCCCCGGGAGGCTGCACGTGAACAAGTGCACCAACAAATAAAGGAAGAAGCAGGTGAAGGCAGGAGCAGCTGAAGAGCAGGAGGCTGCCGGCCTCTCAGCCAGAGATATGTTGCCATCTTCTGGTTCTGAAGCCAAACTTCATGGACACCATCCAGTTTTGTCCCACACTTCCCAGAGCTCCATCTCTCACGTTTGTGGTTTAAACTCCAGACAATTCTTCCTTCTCTTTGACGTTATTTATTTTACATAAAAATGTGCTTCCAGACTAGTTAGGGCTCACAACGTTTATAGTTCACCAGAGTATCTACTCATGTTTGATTTCACTTTTGTTCAAATAGCCTGTAAAAAGATAAAAAATAAAAAAAAGGTGTTTACAAAAGTTGAATTATTTTTGTTCACACAAAAGAAGAGCGTTCTTTGATTTGTGGGCAGGCTGCTGTGCCGCTTGTGCTGCCTCTCTTGTTGGGCTCATTTGCATGTATGATTGTGCACATATGCCCTCCTGCTCCTCCGCCGCTCCGGCTATGATCTGTGCTGTGGCAGGGTGTTAATTGGCTTGGCCCTGCAGTGTGTGTGTGCGTGCGCGCGCGCGTCTGCAGCTCAGCACAAATGTTTGCGTATGTATATGTCAGCGTGTTGACAGCGTGAGCGGTGTCGGAGTGTCTGGCCGTGGCCCTCCTCCAGGCCGAGTGGCTCCTTCCTCTGTCGCGAACATGCGCTCCGTGGGTGCGTGGTCCTGTCCGGCCTGCTGGGCTCGGTGAGGACACCCGTCCACGTCCCCTCTGACTCAGGACAGGAAAACACTGCCACCCACTCTCTGGAACCAAATCTACATTTTAGTCATTTCATTAATCGTTAAAAATAAAAAAGCGATTTAAAAAAATCCAAGCAAGCTTTTACTCGACTGACAGCTATTTTTATATCTTTTTTTTTCCACGTATGTCCACAGTAAAATCCTGCGTTCTCAAGGAAAACCCTTTCCTCATCTGAGTGGGAACCTGGTAACATATTGATCTCCATCAGGCTCAATAGTGAAGTCTGTCACTGCAGGTCACGTGGTTCTTCTGCTCATTTCAGGTAAGGTCAGGTAAAAGGACGGGATTACGGGTTTTTTTCATGCCGGTGTCCAAAAACGTCCACACAGCGAGACTCCAGCATGTTTGCGTGATTTATCTGCACGACCGTGTTTGTGTGTGACGCGGGGAGCAGAACCTGCAGATCCCTCGGTGCTCCCACTCTTCCTCGGACTTTTCTTCTCTTGTCTGCCTTGAATTTAAATCGAACTGATTTATTTATTTCCAGCGTGAGGTTCCAGGTAAGCAGGCTGCCACCCGGAGTGGGTCCAGAAAAAGCTGGGCCGTGATCAACACTTACCTAACCCAACCCACGGAGGGTCCAGAGCCCTCTCCTCACACTTGCCTTGTCTTTTCACACGGTTCCTCCTTTCTGCCTGCAGCAAGACAGCTGTGTCCATCAGGCCCTGGTGCTCAGACCCTCCTCCCTTCAGCCCAGAAGCGTCTCTGCTGCTGAACAGAAACAAACAAAAACAAATAATAACAAAAACCTTACAAGTCCGATTTTACTCCCATCTAAACACAAACATCTCTCTAGATGGGACTTCCTTCTATGAACTACAAAATGTTTTGTTTTTTTTGTTTGACATACATATATACACGTGTGTGTATATATACACACACACATATATATATATATATACATACAAATATATATGTATGTATATATATATACATATATATATAAAAACATATATATATATGTTTATATATATATACATATATATAAACATATATATATATATGTTTATATATGTATATACATATACATATATATATATGTATATAAACATATATATATATATATGTATATAAACATATATATATATATATATGTTTATATACATATATATACATATATATAAACATATATATATATATATATATGTATATATCAACATCATTATTACTACACTATTACTGAATAATTATTTTTGATAAAATGTTGTAATACAGTAATTATAGTAATTATATTATTAAGGGATAATAGAGGAGCAGAGGAAGAATTGTTTGCAGGTTGTGTTTCACCTGGACGTCTGAACAGGTTTCTGAGTCGCAGCAGAAACACGAACAAAGCTTGAAAAACTGATGAAATGTCTTTATCTGGAGACCGTTCACAACTGTATCAGGTTTATTTGATGTTAGATCTTTACACACTGTTACTGGATCAGTTTGGAATTATCTGACAATTTGTTTTTTTCATGTTACATATGTAGAAAACTAAACTTGTTGTTTTCTCCAACAGTTCTTATTTTTCTGAAGCAGGTATAATCAAAATAACGAATTTCACTAAATGCCAGTCACTTTTGTGTTGGTCATTTTTAATTTTTTATTTCCTTTTAAAAAAAAAAAGTCTTCTGGCAAGATAATTAATATTTTATCATATTTCATTAGTAACCATAAAACATAAATGCTGGTTTAAGTTTTAAATTATTTAAATGATAAAGAAAAAAATGAATTCAGCTTGAAATTTTGTTAAACACTCAAAATTATAGCACAGTGTGTTTCACGTGTTAAAATTATGAAATTAATCAGTAAAGAAAGTGTCCTGATGTTTGTGGAAAAAATGTTTTTTTCATATTCACTTAAGGGTGTAAAAGTTAACAATGATGTTTCTAAAATATTACCTCTTAAACCTGCAAAATTTTAATAATTAGTTGCTTCTGTTGACCTTTCTGAAAAAATACAATATTCATGTAATTATATAAATCTATCTGGTTCACATATTATGTTTAAAATAAGGATTTGAGCTTGAATTCATATATATATATATATATACATATATA
>JAOWBL010000014.1:3254222-3268289 GCA_028564865.1 Zenarchopterus dispar | reverse complement strand
AGAAAAAAAAAACCCAACTCAAATAAATCCGTACCAGATTCTCCTGATGTGCACGAGCGTGGAGCTCCGTGCAGCTGACACAACACGGGGTCAGAGATGAAAAGAGGATGGGTTCACCGTGGATCAGGTCCACATGGTCTTCAACAGCGCCGCATCCAACACACACGGCCACAAACTCGGATTAGGCTCCTCCCACATGAAAGAGTCCACAGTGAACTAAACTGGGAACCGGCTTCTACCAGAGCGCCATGTTCCCTCTCCCTTCCGGGTCCCATCTGAAGACTGTCTCCAAAGAACAGAACCCACGCCCGACCCACAGATTACGGTCTTTATTTCCAACTCCTTCAGAGTCACAACTAGTGAGATAAAATCACACAAAAACTGTTTTCTAGCAGGCGTGGGGGCCCGGGGGCCTCCTCAGGGTGCGTTACGTTTAAGCTGGTCCAGTTTGCGTCGCAGCATGTTGTAGTTGTCTCTGGTCCCGGGAGCCTCGGGGTCCAACTTCAGAGACAGCTCGTAGTGTTTCTTCGCCAGCTCCAGCTTCCCCCAGCGATGGTACAGCACAGCTGAGGACAGGCACAAACCCGGGGTGAGCTGATGCTCCGCTAGCACGCAGCCGGTCGGGCTCACATCAAAACGCCGCCGCCGGCGGCAGCCTTACCTAGATTGCCATGGCAACCAGCAGCATTTGGGTTGATCCGAAGGGCGTGAAGAAAGAAGCCCTCTGACTCCTGAGAAAAGCAAGAAAAAAGCATGTTGAATTATCTCGACTGGTCAGAGACGTTTCCACTCCCGACTCCTTCAGAGCTCCTGAGTGGGCGCGGGGGCCGGCGCCACGGATAAAATCTCTGACATGCGTAGCGAATGGGCCGAGTTTGCTCTTGAGGCCATGCTGACCGACCTTGTATTTCTGTAATTTTCCCAGAACGTTTGCCAGGGAAAACATGATGGTGTGGTCGTTGGGAAGAAGCTTCAGCGCCTCTCGGCCGATCAGCTCTGCTTGACCCAGGTTACCTTGTAGACAGACCGGAAAATGAACAAAAATGTCACACATTAATATTAAATGATGCCCACAGAAGACCCACGGCTGCGGGCACATGCTCACATTTATTTTTAGCACAGTCGGTACAAGCAGACAACATCTCCGCAGCAAACTGTGTTCACGATTCCACTGATGGAGATTCAGTTTAAAAAAACAAAACCAAAAAACTGCCTGACACGTTTAAGACTTTTAAAACCGAGAATTTCACAGAGACAGCAGATGCAGCTAAGATACTGAGCGTCTCTGTGCTTTATTTGTCAGTGGTATCAGAAGGCGAGTTTTCTCCTCTCCACACATGGAGGGCTGGTTTAGTCTCCTAATTAAGGCTGAACACAAGGCCCACTGAGTTATTGATCTCTGTCACAGATCTGTCTGATGTCTGGCCAGGAACGGAGAAAACAGACAGACGGAGGGAGAGAGAGAGACACGGAGGATGAGACAATGGCCGCCGCGACTCCGGGTCCAGGTCCGGGTCTGGGTCCGGACCCGCGGCCCTCAGACCCGGCGGGCCAGCACGCGACTGCACGTGTAACCACGTGGGTCTGAGTCAGTCTTTGTTTGAGTAGCGATCAAAACCGAAGCGAGACGGCGTTCCCAAACCCGGCCGTCTCAGACGTAGCTATTGTTCTTCTCCCGTCTTTTGTGCAGGTTCTGAAGCTGACGGCTGGGTGGAATCCCTCCTGTCAGTTTCGGGGAACGAACGTGGAGGGGGAACTGTGAGGGGGCGCTGTTCTGGCTGTGCTCGGCCTCCTTTGATCAGGAAAGCGCCGGGCTCCGATTGGATGCTTCCAGTGGCCTCCTGGGAGACTCCGCCCCCACGGGAGCAGCTTTTGACAAAACGGCTCAAGCTTTCGGAAATCAGAGCATTCTCCACACGGCAGGGAAGAGTGCCTTGAAAACTCGCAGCACAAAGCTTTAATACATAAATTTCAAGCATTGCTGATTCCTGCTCTTCCGGTCTAATCTTGTTGGCCACTTCTATTTCCTGCCTCTCCACAAACAACAAGCCTGTGTTCTTTGGCTATTAATGCTGGAAAAAGCTGCATCCACAGCAAAGGCCTTTGTGAGTGGATTTGTTTTCTCTGTGAATTCATTAGTGGAAGGGTCCCGTGTCTGTGCACGACGACGTGCGCGAGGACGTTTGTCCCTTACCTGTGTTGTCCAGCAGAATCACCATGTTGTTCCAGGCCAGGCTGTGATCGGGCTTCAGGACGGTGGCATTCCTCCAGGCGTTCAGGGCGTCCACGTGGCGGTTCTGGTCAGCGTACTAGCACCAGAACAAGAAACCGGGTTGGAGAACTCTTCCACACAAACAAACATCAGGCCCGTTTCCGCTTGAAGACAGAACCCGACTCAGAAACCTCACCAAGCGTCCCAGGTTGTAGTAGCAGTCCGGGTACTTTCTCCGGAAGCGGATGGCGTTCCAGTAGCTCTTCTCCGCCTCCTCAAACTTCCGCAGGCTGTTCTGAATGATACCGAGGTTCATCCACGCTGCGGCAAAGTCGGGTCTGCAAAGATACGACAAAAACAAAAAACGAAGCTGACCGCCTCTCAGAACAGGAGACGGTTGGCTAATATTTCATCAAGTACTGATTCCTCCTGTTCATTCAGTGGCGTGGGGTGTGTGTGTGTGTGTGTGTGTGTGTGTGTGTGGGTGGGTGGGTGGGTGTGTGTGTGTGTGTGTGTGTGTGGGTGGGTGGGTGGGGGGGGCACATACTGAATGGAAACGGCTTTAGACAACAGCTCTTCGGCCTCCTGAAGCTCATTCTTCTCCTTCAGGATGTTTCCCAGGTTGTTCATGGCGTGGACGTAGGTGGGGTGGAGCCTGGGCCCAAACAAGCCACACAAGTCAACGTTTGTCAGTTACGAGCTAAAACCATCATCAGACTGCTGTGGGGAGTGGGAGTGGGAGTGGGGAGACTTACCTGACCGCCTCTCTGTAATACCTGACAGAAGCCGTGGCGTTCCCTCGGTCGGCCAGGTTCTTACCCACGTTATAGTGCACCTGACAAACAAGTCAGCAGCTCGTCAGCCGTCGTGGGCTTTTTTTCATTAAAATTTTTTTAATTTTATTTTGTAGCTGTTGTACACCAACGCTCTCATTTCTTCCCACGCGAGCCAAACGGACGTTTCTGACACACAAACGGCGGCAGGACGGCGGCAGCGGTGTTTCACCTTGGCATTGAGCGGACAGACGGACAGGGCGCTGCTGAAGAGGCTCTGCTCCGAGCGCCACTGGTGACTACGCAGGGCGCAGCGAACCACGTACATGCTCAACAGCACCAGCACCACGACGCCCAGAAACTTCTGGAAAAAGAAGAAACATTAAAACTCAGATACTAGAACTAGTCATCAGCACCGTGCATCCCTGCCAGCTTGATGTGTTCAGGTCTTTACATCCCAGTGCTTTTATCACCACTACTGAACATCAGATGAAAGACGTGAGGACCAGAACAGCGCCACCTGGCAGCCGGGCTGACTCTGAAAGGCGGGATGTGACCGTACCCGGTGTCTGGTCCGGCGGCAGCAGAGGCCCAGCGCGTACGCTAGCAGTAAGCAGTAGCCGGCCGACGACAGATACAGCACCCTCTCAGCAATGACGAAGCCCACCCTGAAAAAAACATTACAGGCAGGCAGAAACGGGACCACCAGCAGCACCAGAGCCAGGCTCAGAGTCCTGGTAGGGAGAGGAAAGAACACGCTGGACTGGTGAGAAGATCCAGGCTTATTAAAGAGAAAAACAAACTAAACACAGTCTGTGTCAACCAACAATCAAGATCTGGTGCTCCGGTCACGCCGCGCTGGACGTGACACCATCATCACCATCAAGACCAGGTCTGCAGAGACCCACATGTCACACTTCACATCGTCCACAGAAAGTACCAGAAAGCTCTGCTGGCTTACCTCCTCCTCTGGCCGTCCTGCGAGCATAAAGCTTGGCTTGTCAAGCCTATCAGGATGCACCAGAGCAGCAGCAGCCACACGATCCTCCAATCAGTGGCTGACTTAATGAGCGGCACGCAGCCCATGGACCAATCAAAGCACAGCCACCAGGGACACAGCAGCAGCCAGGCATTCAGGGAGTAGTAGTAATTATAGTTCACTATCTGCCCATCAAAGGCCAGGAAAGAGACAGAAGGAGGGAAAAAAGAAGAAAAAAAAGATGCTTAAAATTCAGAATCCTGCCCACTCATGACTCAGCATACGTTAAGGTTAATGTGACGTTTGTACTGGCTCCTCTCACCTCGATTTGAAGGGTTTTTAGGCTGCACACTTTGGAAAGATGGTGAGTGACCGTGAGCGAGTGGAAGTGGGCAGACGTGAAGGCTGCAGAAACATGCAGCGCTTCGAGCAGTTTTAAAGCATGTTTTAGAGACGAGCTTCAGCTGATGTTCATGGAAAAAACTAGAAACTGGTTTGGACCAACTTTTTTGCAGTTGCACTGCATCATGGGAGAGATTCCTGATGCAAGACCGATGACATCAACAATCAGCTGTCTGTGGTTCCAGACTGTAAACGTGGTGAGTCCACAAACATCACGTACCTGGTGGAAAAGAACTCCTGACGACTGGTCGAGTTAGGAACTCAGACACTCCCACGGTCTGCGTGTTCTTCCTCACACGTTAGTTTCCAGGCAACAAGATTCAAAGCGTGTCACATCCTGAGTTACAGACTTGTAACAGACAGTCAAGCGTCGCCCTGAGTCCCTCCCAGCTACAGCTGTGTTATATAAAACCGTGTAAGTGAACCTGAAGAACGCTGTCCATGAAGCCAAAGTTCAACCGGGGGAATGCAGCTGAAACTCCAAACACGCACTCAAAACTCTGACGGAAAGGCTAAATCTGTTTAACCTTTCTTCATTGCTTACAACGCACAGATGCTCACGCTAGCCATGTTTCCATTAGCAGGGGATTCTGGGTAGATTTTGGGAGCTGGATGGTTTGCATGGGTCTCCGTTACCAGGAACATCTCTGTAAAAGTGGCCTTCAGGAGCCTTCACTGGGCTCCTGCAGTGGGAGAGGAAACTTCCTGGTGGGAAGTTTCAGCATGTGAGCACTCATTTGATCCACCTGGACCACAAACATCTCCTGCCAGTTCACTGGATGGAGATGGAAAGAAAATGATAGTTGCTTCAGGACTTGTTGGTGTATCACACCAGCGTAGAGGTCCAGGTTTGTTCTTAAAACCTCAATCGTTACCACGGCAGAGTATGTTAACAAACAAAAACACAGGTAGCATCCCTTGTTTGCTACGTGTTTGCTCACTACCGCCACCTGGTGGTCAGCTGTGTTCAGTTAAAGGTTCTTGTGTTGGTGCTGCAGCGTCATGGAGACACACCGCCTGAAGGGGCTGAGGTGGTCGGGCCTGTTCGAGGTTCCTGGCTGAACTCCTGCTGGTGGAAACGAACACCCCCACCCCCACCCCCACCGCCTCTTTGGTCGGTCTTTGCAGTGTCCACACATGGGGACTTGGTTTTGATGGGCAACTGCAAACTGTTGATTTCCTTCTAACTAGTTGTTTACTTGCAAATCAGACTGAATAAAATCCACAAACAAGTTTTACTCACTCTAATAAAGATATTTTCCTCAAAAGAGGCAGGGTTGTCAACTTCTGTGAATGCTGGTGGTCCTGTGCCCATGATCCTCCAGCGTGCGTAGAGCATCGAGAGCCCTCCGAGACCCGTGAGAGCCAGCCGGGTCAGAAATCCGCCTCGCAACATCTCACTTAGCTGGAAGACAAACATTACCACCGACTCTGAAGTTGCGTGTAGCAGCGGCGTCCACGGCGCTAATCATGTGAAGGAGGACATCATTCCTGACAGAAGACCAGACGAAATGTAAAGTGGAACTCACGTCAAGTGGATTCTTCCTGAAGAGCAGCCTCTGGCTGAGTTCAAACACATTAACGTTACAGATCAGGAGGACGTCAAACGCTGCATTCACACCCTGAAGGAGGACACATTTATGTTTTATTTAGGTCAGACACAACACGGATCTTTGACGTATTTCACATATATAGTTGATGTTTTCCTGGAAGGGAGGATTAATAAATGTGACATTCAACACCGACGTCTTTTTCCCCACATCGTTTCCACTGGACGGGACGAAATCATCGACTCTAAAAATGGCTTCATACCAAGACGGTGATGCCTTGTTCTTTACAGAGCATCGCTGCAGCACACAGCGAGAGGCTGACCAGAACCCACTGGACGGAGAAGCGCTCGTCTCTGTCGCTCCCTGAGAGCACACAGCAAAGGAACACGATGGCAGTTAGGCGCTGGACCCGACGGGTCCGAGCGAGCAGCGCAGCAATGATTTCAGCCGGTAACACGTAGAGCGGCGAGGCCCCGCCCCCACACAGCTCAGTGGGATCTGTGGCAGACACGTACCTTTGGTAAAAGCTTTGCAGTACGTGAGAAAGGAGAGCTGGAAGAACAGAGCACATAAAAGGTCTGCTCGGCCCACGACGCCCGCCACCTGATCGGGATGGAGGAGAAGGATTAAAAGTCACGCCACACACAGCTGAAAAACATCTGTCCAGCACATTTAAAAAGAAAAGCCATCTCTCACACATCTCCTAATTACGGCTCTTTGTTACACGTGCTACAGTTTACCTTCCGCTCCGCGTTGAGACACAAACGGAAGCTTATTGAGAAAAGTAGGAAGAAACACTCATTACCGACAGCTTCGGCGGTGTGTGTGGGTACAGTATGGTTGGCATCCTGGGGTTGTGTGCTTTGATACATTCAGCAGGCCGAAGCCAACAGCCTGTCCTCCCACCTCCCCCCAGGTTCACCCAGTCTTTGCGCTGCATGATTAAAGAGATTGGAGAGGGGGCATCGCTGCCTTCCAGCCAAGCTTTACACAAAAACACAGACGCTGGCGGGTCAATAAGAATCCCAACACGGATAATAGTCGGGCTGTGCTACCACGTGCACCTCGAACCTGCGCTCCCAGCTGAGACGCGGCTTTTGTTCTCCTCATGGAAGCTCTGGATATTTAGGAATTCAACATCTCAAACAAGTCAAGATGCCATGCACTGTTGCAGAGAAACAATGGCACAAAGAAGTTTATCTGGACCCAAAAACATACGAGTAAATAATACGGCTGGTTCTGGACGCCTCCGCACGGTTAAGATCTTCCAGTTAGTGCAATTAAAAAGTGTGTCTGAGCCAGTGGTGAGCAGCAGAAGAGCATCACTGGAACCAAGTCTCTCCAGGTCTTCTCTCTGTGCAGCTCAGACAGCAGAACTGCTGAGACGGTCCTGCTGTGGTGAGACGTGTCGGTGCTGGACAGGAGCAAACAGAGTCACAGGTACCCGAGCAGTCACCTCAGCACCGGCTGGACAGGAAATGCACCACGTGGTGTTAGAAGGTGCACGGTGAACCTCATTCAGAAGCTTAGGCCCGCGGATGTCTGCCGCGAGACGCCGTCTTCTACATGACTCTTGTGATGAGTGAAGCTTTACCTGCAGTCCACCGTCAAGACATCAGAACCAGACTTACAGAACCCGGATAAACCCGGGTTAGGCCATTCATGTCCAGTTTCTGCTTTTGGAAACGTGATCGGTTTTCATTTCAGTGTCCTACGGCATTGTGGATGCAGGATCCAAGCTCGACTCGTCGGTTACATGCTGGACATTTTTCCAGTTGGAGCACCAGGCGTTTTTTTTTTTTTTAAATTTTGCATACACTTGACTACCCACATGCTGCATATTACTGATAAGTTTAAATATTATCAAGGGTAGGACTCAACTTCTCTAGTTACGTGTAGTAGTTAGTTTGTGTGATTGTGTATACATTTATGTTTTTGAAGAGCTGTTTTTGCTGCGGTAACGTGGAAGTTTCTCCACTGTGAGACTAATAAAGGTTTATTTTAGATATGCTGACTCTCGTAATTATAACAAATCGAAAATGAAAACTTTGGACATCCCGTGAAACTTGGAGCGAGGCTGTAATCTTCATTTTAGGTCATAAGTGTCAAACCTTTTCTCTCCTGAGCCCACGTCCCATAATTCACTGCAGCATTCAAAACCAGACAGAAGCACGGATGCTAAAACGTTTCCGTCAGCGGCCATGCCAAGACGTTCACGAGGAGAAATGGTCTGTTTAGTGGCAGGCTGATGCCTTTGTTGAGACTGATTTTTCTGTCCTTCACGCAGGAGGACATGAATCAGCACTGACAGACGTCGGATTCTGTCATTTCACTTCTCCGGGACAAACTGGGTCAACTGAATGTTTTTAAGTTACTTTTCAGTTCATAAAACGTTCATATAAATCATCACTGACTGCTTGAAACTATGCTTTGTGAGTTTTCACCAAAAGCGTGTTTTCTTTGAAGTCAAGCTTATATTTCTATGTCTGTATATCAAACCAAAAAAGCTAATATTTTACATGAATAAAACGGAACTTTCTGAAATCATTTACAGACTGGTGCCATCATTAAACCACCCCAGCACCGATAAATACGACAGTTAGCATGTTCTCAGAAAGGTTTTCTCCTTCAAGCTCGGGTCTTCTCAGATCCTCACCACCGTTGTTGTGTTTCTAAAGACGGCAAACAGAAAAGTTAAACGTAGCTGAGACCCTAAAGCTCTGCCGTGGAAACCTGCCCCATCGTTTAGAAGTGGAGGTCACCTCAGGAGGGAAGCTTAAATCTGACCTTTTAAAGACCTCACAATCTAATCATTTCCTTTGTCAACCAGAACTTCCAGAAGATCATCATCTTCTGTTCTCTTCGTCACTTACAAACCTGTGTTTTCAAAAAGTATCAGAAATACATTTGATGGGCGTGAGTACATGTGAGTACACAAATCAACAAAGGACAAACTAGCTGGACTTGCTGACGGAGCTCAGTTCTAGTTTGTAAAAAGAAAATGTAGTTTTGTCTGCTCCCGTTTTGAGGGCTGCAAATGTCTGAACTTTAAACCAGCTGACAAGTAAAGGCTCCCTTTACTGGCAACATTCTGCACTTAAATACGATGAAAGCCGATAATAAATGACTACATGTGAGTGTATCTGGAAAGACCATGAAGCTGACTTTACTTACACTTTCTGTGTGAACTGGATGTGCAGCAAAGAAGAGGGCAGCTAGGAAGGAGGTCTTGGGAGCGAGGTTGAGCGTGCGACCTCTCTCGTCATGGGCCAGTCCACCGATCAGAACAGCAAACACGTCGATCATGAGGGCAGATATGACAGCATGGAGGATGATGTTCAGTACATGGAAGCCGATGGGGTGCAGGCCTCCAGCTACGAGGTAGTTTAGCCTGCAATGGAGATGAAATACTTGCTGCTAAATGTATATTAGTTGTTGAAAAAGTACAATAAATGACATGTTTATTAGGAGGATGAATGGAAGTGTTAAGACTAATGCAGCACAATAATACAATTGGGAGAGTGTGAAAAAAAGAGAGCATAAGTTATTTTGTCAGTTATGCGTCGTGTTATCAGCTCAATACAATAACATTTGCTAGTATATAGTGACATAAATGAAGTGTGCTGCAGAGTAAGTCAGGAGGATACTGAAGCCGTCTTCACACACGAGCTCTGAACAAAGTCCGCTGATATTAAGTTGCTCTAACACACACCAGCAACAAACACAGCTGGACTGTTTGACTTTGGCAGGATGTGGAGCCATAAAACGTGCACAACACAATCAAAAAAAAAAGAAAAAAGCATGCTGCAGTCAAGCCGTTCAGATATCTGGTTGCAAGTTATCAAACCTGTTGCCTTGTGTTTGTATTTTTTGGTGACAAAAAAAAAACCAAAGAAAAAAAGAAAGACCCTCCCAAAGCTTAAATCACTAGTGGCCTACGCACAGTTGCTCATAAATTTACTGGTATAGTTGAGAAAATTGTCATGGTACAGATCCTTATTTACATTCAAAACACAAGCGTGACTTACACCAGATGTTATGTGTCACTTCAGTTTTCTGTCATTGCAGAATTCTTCTAGTATTGACAAGAATTGTGTTATTCATATAAAGATCTGGAGCTTTAAGGTCAGTATACAGGCGTAAACATTAATCAGGATTATTTACCTAAATGTAAGGACAGTGAATGGTCGGTAGGATTTGTGACTGGAGTTACTTCTCAGATTGCTTCCCCAGAAGTCATTCATCCAGATGTTGTTTAGCGGCGTTGATGGTCTCAGATCCTGCAGAAAAAGAAAAAGAAAGGAAAACATACATCAGACTGGTTTAGGCAAGACTTGCTTCTGGAGGATCAGAATCAGCCAAATAAGGACAAACATGATAACTTGCTCAGTGATGTGTTGTTGCATAAAGAAGTAGAGGAGGATGAGTAACCTTGTTGTTGATAATTGCTTCAGAGTCATCAAACACAAACTCTCCATCGTAGCTGTTGATGAAGCAGAGCAGCGCCAGCAGCGCCACGGCGGCTTTGGCCTGCAGCGGCTCCAGCTTGGGGACAGGAACATGCTGGTCCCACGAAACTTCCCTCAGTCCCATCATGACTCCCGCTGCTCATGCTGCATCCCCGCCGTCAGGACATGTCGCCTGCTGCACAAACCCTTTCTCATAACAAAGTCCAACTTCACAGCATACGGTGGATGATTAACTTATCTGCTGAGAGGTCGGAACTATCATGACCGCTGACCCTGGAGGAGGAATCGACGACCCCAGCTTCACACCAGCGCAGCTGTGTTAGAGGCAGGATGATTTTTCTCCAACATTTTTACGGTTAAATTCAAGAGTAGGTTGATCTTTGGAAGCTAACGATGCTCAACTTTAGCATGTCCTGGTGGCAGCTGCGACTTCCATTACAACACGTCGTAAAAACACCATACAAAAGATAAAAACGTTTACATGTGTACTCGGTAAGTGTTTAAAACGTTCTGCAAGAAATGTTAAAATGGTCAGTCAAAAAATCTTTAAGCGATTCAAACGCTGAGCTCGTATCTGTAAACAAACAGATCCGACACTTCCGCTCCAGCGTCGCCGTCACGTGTTCCACCTCAGCCAATTGTTGATGCTGATGATCCTGATTGAATGAGCGCGATGACGTCAGCCGTAGTAAAAGGGGGCGTGTTTTACAATGTGATACAAAGTCAAAAAAACAATACGGATATTTTTCTTGTCGACGTACTGACAGCTCATAAATATAAATAGTTATTTATTTAAGATTGGTAGTATTTTAAAGGCAATAAAACCTTTCTGACAGATCTCCAAGGCGTTCATCATATCACAAGTTCATGGAGTTTATTAAGAAAGTATTCTGCTGTCTTTGAATATCCTCTCAGTCGGTTTAAGAAAAATATTAAAGAATACTACTACTACTAATAATAATAATGCAGTGATGTTCAAAGCCAAATCCATTATCTATATTTGCTTTTTCCTACTGAGGGTCAGGGGGGGTCTGCTGGAGTCCAGTCCAGCTCTCTTTGGGCATTAGGCCGGGATACACCTTGGACATACCTATTTTTGGACTCCAGGAGGAAAAAAGGGAAAAGAAAAGCCCAAACAAGCCCTGGGAGAAGATGCAACCTCCATGAAAAAGGTACCTGCCAGCATTCAACCCAGGGAGTTCAGTACTTTGACAAGGCTTTAAAACAAACTAAATTTTTAATAAATGCTAAACTTGTTTTTAAAAGTTTGTATTTGATTGAAAACAATACTCTTCAAGACTTCAGATAAAAACAAGACTTTAGAGATGGTCTTAAAATTAGTAGAGAACAACAGGGTCCAAATTCCGCCTTTAAACCTGCTTGCACAGAAGACAGCTGTTTAAAAGCAGCCGGATCAGCCTGATCTGAGAGCTGTATTCACCAAAGGTAAAATACTAGAGCCAGTACTTTAAAATAAAAAAAACTATCTTGAAATAAAGGAGATGGGATTACGTTATATTACATTACACTTAGCAGACACTTTTCTCCAAAACAATTTCTAACAAACAAGCTGCAGTAAACTTTTACAAAGTGAAGTCAAGAGAGCATGTAGGTGGGACTTGAAAGGGTGGTGTGATGGAGAGTTTAGGGCCGGAGGTGGTCTTGGAGGAGGGACGGCGTTGCTCTTGTAGCTACTGGTAAAACTGCTGCAGTTTACAGGATGTTGTCGTTTGACTTCTGATAGATAACAGAAAGTAAGTCAAACTGCTGGAAAACAGCTACACACAGAAAAGAGACAGATACCAGAAGTATGGCAAGTTTTATCGATAAAAAACAAGTTCAGAACGTTCTTGCACAAAATAGTTGATGGTACAGAATGATCTGAGTCCCAAGGATTGATGAGAGAGTTAAAACCATTAAAAAACCAAACCCTGGGGCCTGGAACTGTTGTTGGCCTTGAGGTTAGTTAGAAACTGTCGATGGATGAGACACTTTCATGTGTAAAGTTTAGAGTGAAGCTGCGTGACATAAACCGTTTTTTTTTATGTTAAAGTAGCTCATTTGACTCTGCTGGTTTGTGCAGTAACAGCATCGATCTCAAACATGCATCTTAGATGATGTTACAAGTATTAAACTTTTATCCAAGGCGACATAAAGGAAGACCGCTGGGGTTCAGTGCTGGTTTCAGTGTCTTGCCCAGGGACACTTTGACATGTAGACGGAGGAAGCTGATAATTCGAATAAGCGACCTTTCTCCTGAAGGACTACCACTCCGCATCCTGAGCTACAGCTAGAGCTGTTGTCTGTCATTAAATTAGTATGAAAATGTAAGAAGTGATGTCTATGAGTGTTAGCTGTGCTGATGGGGAGAGGCCCATGGCAGGCTGGGGGATTTTGTGCTCCATTTCACCTGTCATTGCTTCGGGAGGACAGGGAATCTCCCTAATGGCCAGAGTCAGGGGCCCAGAGCCAAGCGAGGGGGGAAGACTGTCAAGGGCACATTCTCAGACCTTTCAAATGGGTCTCAAGGTTGGTTAGAGAAGCAGACACTTATTCAGCACGAAAGCACACATAATTAAGGCTATGGCTTAAAACATCCCCCTTGCTATCCGAACAGACAATTTTTATGGGCACTAGCCATTTGGAGAAGCTTCAGGCTTTGAAGGACACATCAAAGCCGGTTAAATTCATCAAAACTACGGCATCTTCTTTTATATTCATACTGATCCAAATTACTCCCACATTTCCTGAATGAGCTTTTACATGTCGCCTTCACATCAAAAGTTTTCAGATTCATTTTGAATCTCTCACCAGAAGCACTGATATTTACCATTGTGGGACCGTTTAGTACCCCCTCCTAATTACTACTACATGCAAAATGCATGAAGTATGGATTTCATCTCCTGGTTCCTCACCCATGTCAGTCAGTTGGAATTCATGTTATTAGCATCACTTCCACAGAAATGGCCAGGGTGGGTCAAAAGACATAATGAGGGGGCTGGGGGTCCCAGTATCTCCAGCAGAACATCTATTTACCCAAATACAGGGAGACAGGGCTGCCAAGGGAGACCAGTGTCAGGGAGGGCCCAGTGTTTTTGTGATCATGCAGAAGGTGACAGTCATTGATTGTGTGCAGTCTGACAGAGAGTCACAGCAGAGAAGAAAGGTCAGGGTCAAACGCCATGAAAGTGGAAAACAAAACCATCCTCAGATAAACCATGCAGCCTTTTTCATCATTTACTGTTAACCACAGTTGTTGCTGTTTTTGGTCTTTTTGGACAATGAGGTGACATAAAAGTTTTAAATAACCTGCTTATTAATGACACTTTTATTTACAGCATGGGAGGAAAACAAATACAACTGGCAAAAATAAGCTTTTATTCTGTTATTCTGTATTAATTAATGGTATCAGACAATTAAAACCTGTTTGTTTGTTTTAGTTTTGCCTTCTTAGAAACCAGCCTTTCACTCACCTATTAATGCCACCCTTTAAGTTCCAGTGGAGGACAAAGACATGGTGGTACAGCAAAGTTTATTCCTTTTACACAGTACTCTCCCCACGCTGAGGTCGTTGGAGCGCGCACAGTTAAACATCCTTGACAAGTTTCTTACCAAAGAAAAAAGCTTAAACGAAATGGAAAGTCATGCTCATCTAAAGTAAATACTGTATATAAACGTGGGG
>JAOWBL010000014.1:3208223-3218532 GCA_028564865.1 Zenarchopterus dispar | reverse complement strand
AGATCAGAGATCGCATGAGATCACAGATCACATGAGATGAGAGATCCCATGAGATCAGAGATCACATGAGGTCAGAGATCCCACAAGATCACACGAGATCAGAGATCGCACAAGATCATAGATCACATGAGATCAGAGATTGCATGAGATCACAGATAGCAGGAGATCAAAGATCACATTAGATCAGAGATCCCACAAGATCCCATGAGATCAGAAATCACACAAGATCAAAGATCACATGAGATCCAAGATTGCACAAGATCAGAGATCACATGAGATCACACAAGATCCGAGATCACACGAGATCAGAGATTGCACGAGATCAGAGATCACATGAGATCACATGAGATCAGAGATCACATGACATCAAAGATCTCACGCAATCAGAGATCGCATGAGATCAGAAATCGCACAAGATCACAGATCACATGAGATCAGAGATCACATGACATCAAAGATCACATGAGATCGGAGATCGCATGAGATCAGAAATCGCACAAGATCAGAGATCACATGAGATCAGAGAAGCAAGGCACCAGTAGGATATGATGTGCAGTGTTGTGGAAGTGTGACTCGGTGTTACCTGGACCTGTCAACATCAGTATGTCTATTTGTATGAATGCATGTACGCAAAAAAAAAAAAAGAAAAGTGTACAGGCCGTTTCAACAGAAAAACACAAGAAGAAATGACACTGAATGGAGACAAAGCGCACATACCAAAGGGAAAAGTAAAGCTGAAATTGCTCCAGCACTGCACATAACATGCGATCAGGCATACCCTGTAAATAACACACAACAGTTAGTCAACATCATGGCTCATATGGTGTACAGTACACTACCCACATCTACAGTACGCTCATAGAGACAGGAATGCCCACCACGTCTGACATCAAGGCATATATGCGACACACTCGGAGTGAGTGAGTGACTGGAGGATGGGGTGGAAGAGGACCAGCAGACTCACTGTGAGGCTCCTCATTGGTGCGTTCATCCCCAGGTCACAGAGCGGTGGAGAGACCAACCAGAGATTAGAGATGATAAAAGAGGACTATCCCGAAGGCTCGGAGGTCCTGCAGCAGCAATCACTGAACGGTAGCAGTCACAAGAGCAGCAATCGTCACAGCCAGGAGTGAGAAAACATGTTCACAGCGTCAGCAAACGTTTCATTCACTCACCAAACTCAGAAAATCACTCTCTTTCTCCACCAGTGGTGTTCACACATAGCTCTGGTTTTATCTCTAGAGACAGTGACATTATTTTATCATCTCATCTATACAACATCCAGCTGCTACTCTTTCTAGCAAAAATATTATATATATATATATATATATATATATATATACAGGAAGTCCCATTTTATCTTGTCATACTGGAAAGTTTACTGTATTTCTGTACTAAGGGAAGACTTGTAATAGTTGATGGAGACTCAACTACATAGGATTTAGTGAGGTATTAATAAAACAGAAGGGTTTAGTCAAAAACCCTAGAGTAAAACTGAAGTCTTGCAACAATAAAAACCACAGATTAAGGTTGTAGATGCAGAAAGAACAATGCAGCCGTACAGCCCTCGTATCCTTTAAGTTCTTGTCAAGACAAGAAAGTGTCCATATAAACCCCATGTAGTTAGAAGCAATTTTCCTCTGTAATTGCTACACTTAACATAAGCAGATGGAGACATGATAAAGAGTGAAAACAAAATTACAGGCTCTAAGTGCTATTATGTGGGAGTATAGGTGGCAAAGACTGCAATTACTTTCCCATTTGGAGAAAGGACATGTTCGTCATGCAGAATGATGTGATCTCTGGGCAGAATAATTGTAACTGTAAGTATTTGCTTATTCAAGGCCTCTTTGGAGAAGTTTTATTCTTGAGTTCACCACGACAGCAACTTCTCAACAGACAAAAAAAAGTTCAGTAGATGTTGGCAGGGGGCTTATTCATACAGTTCTTTATTTCATTGGTCTATTTTTATATTTCACATAACTTACACAAAATGGGTTTTAGGTGTTATACAAACTAGTCTCATAATGATGTACTTTCATGAAGTTCATCAAGGACATTTCTCAAGGCAAATGAGGACCACATTTAGCATGTGGTTTACGTTTAACAACTCAAATGGTGCATTATTTCATATTTTTCTAACACTATGTTAAAAGGTTGACATGCAGGAAAGCACAAACAAGTGTAAAACGTTGTTTCTCCATTCCAAAAGATGCCACGCTCTTTTCAACGTTATTTCCTGTAGCTGTGGTCAGATCTCTCCTGAGGAAAAAAAGCTCCATTACAGCGCCTGCGTGGCACCAATCGAGAGACCGACGATGGCATCAGTGTGTTACTAAACGAGATTCAGCATTTATCTCTGTCATCCGTCCATGAACTACTTTTACCTGGGTTAAGGTTACCTTTCACATGTTGAGTCTTTATGCTGCTAAATGAAACAGAACAAGCAGCCTGACAGGACATGGACAGTCACAGAGACACACCTGTCCTTCCAGGTAAAATAAGTCTCGGTCTAGAGCTCAATGATAAGGAGAGTAAACTTTTGTTAGTACCATCGACATGATCTAGAAGGAGAGTTCATGGCCTCTACTTCATAAATTTAAAAGTACCAGTTCAATGGAAGCAGAGGCCATGAAACTTCTCTTTTTGTGACCATCGACAGCAGCTTTCATTTGGTTTGATGACGAGCCGGAGCCAGCGTACAAACAGAGACTTGTGTACATAAAGTCTTTTTATAGACTTTTTTTATATCATTTGACCTTTGTGAGTCTTGAGGTGAAGGATGATCTCTGATACCAGTGTTGGAAATACTCCCCAATAAGGCTGAAAATAAGCGTACTGGCATCTGTCACTATTTACTTCAAAATACCGCCCAACACCACGCAGTTTTTATGACCAGAATCCCGTTTTTCTCTGCTGTTTTTAGATCCAGCCCAGGAAGTGACGGTGCTGCTGTGTCACTTCCTGTCTGAGTGTCCAGGTGGGGAAGCGGTGGGTGAGTGGCTGACAGAGCTAGCTCCCTGGATTAGGATTATGTTGGCTACATGGTCGGGTTGTTTTAGGCTGGAAAACAGCGACATGCTCATTATTCCAGGCAGAAGTTTCCAGAAGTGAAATTAATGCTGCTAAAAATAGCACAAGCAACCTTATGAACACATGAAAAGGGTGGTTGAAAATGTTGTTTTACTGCGCAGTTGAAAGTTTAGCTTCAGTTCTTGTAAAGGCCAAGACGAAGCTACAGTTTTAAAATAAACCTTAACGTTACTCAGAGTTAGACTGAGGTAAAGCAAAAGAACTGGTAGAAAAGACACCTGACAGGTGGACGTGGACGCGTCATCCAGGGTTTGACGTAAACTTGTCTATAACTTGGTGCTGGGCAAGTTATGTGAGCTCATTTAAAAATGATTAATAAAGTTGATGGAAGAATCAAATAGCTGGAAAGTGTCAGCAACTGAAGCAAAAAGATGATAAACATTCAAATGTTTAGTCAGTGGTTTGTGTCAAGTAAGAATCAGCGGCTTTAAAAGAAAATCCGGTTTACATGTCTGAAGCTGGCGTCCGATGACGCTGGAGCCAGACCTGAGCTCGGGTTATGGTGACGTCACTCCACCCAGGTTAGTTTCTATACCTGGATGAACTTCACAGTTCATCAGTGTCTGAGCCAAAAATCCTTTCACTTCAGTAACCTGAACAATAAAGAGTCATGTGTTCATGCCATCACGGTCCCACTGGAGTCCCTCCCCTCCGTGGCTGTGCTCCCAGAACACGACCTGCTCTCTGTACATCACCTGGATCATGTCACGCAGGCCTTTTGTGACCCACTGAGGCCTGGCCTTTCCGTGGGCTTCTGAAAATCATTTGAAGAAACTACCACTCATCCATAAACAACAGCCTGCAGCTCAGGGCTGCCACGCACCGTGGAACTGACTGTAATGTGCGCGTCACACTGCTGAATGTCCGCGGTTCACAATAAAAACACAGCCTGTCACGGATTAACGTGAAACGACTGACGTGACAGCCCCAAGGTTACTATGGAAACGACAAGGAGCAAAGATGCTGCATGGACGAAAACACGCCAAAGACAGCCGCACTCCGTGCGTTTCCACGTACAGGTCATAAACGGAGCTGACCTGATACGTGGCCGCGTTGTCACGGGACACCCCACCTAAGTACACGGCATTACGTGGACAAGGCCTACACCGGAGAACCGAGCAGCTAGCGCGCAGCCACAGCAGCTGCAGCCGCGTCCCGGCAGCGGACCGCCGGATGATGAGTCGCGGTCACGACGCGGCGAGACGCGGAGGACACGCCGAATCACTTACACGGAGAGGAGTTCCCTTATCTGGCGGGTTTAGCCCTTCCCGTGACATCACCTGGTTCCTCGGAGTATTCAGATCGTGGGAGAGTGCGGGAGCGCGCAGGATGCAATCACATCAAGAAGACAGTGCTGCGGTTGCGCGCGGACGTTTCCATGGTAACAGCCTCAGCTCTCCCTGCGGCTGAATCAACAAGGTCTGTCAGAAACATGTACTTCCTCCCATCCAAACCCGGAAACGCTTGAGCAAACTCTTTCATCATAACGCCCACTTGATAAAGTAAAGTGATGCATTTTAAGTGCTTCTGTTTTAATTTAACTAAGATTTTTGACAAAGTAGGGCTTTCACGTCAGCGTGGAGTGGAGGGGAAATATGGTCCCACGGTCCAAATATGGTACAACAACCCAGTTATCAATCTCCTTTTATGGGAAAGTGCTTGAAAGCATCAACTCAATTATGGATAAATATATATGTTTAAATACACACTGCAATGCGAAACTGTGTCAACATTTATGAATGGCAGTAACACACACACACACACACAGAGAAACATGTGTGTGCATGTGTCTGTATATATGATTTGAAAGTGAATACTGCTCCTTATTTCATGTGTGTGTGTGTGAGTGTGTGTGTGTGTATACATATATATCAATGAAATAAGGAGCAGTATTCACTTTCAAAATCATATACACAGTGAGTCATTAAAAAGTGTATAATAATTAAAATAATAGGTAGTTAGACTTATAAATGCTTAATTACAACATTTTTAATTTATGTGATTTATTACAATGCTTTACTGTTATAAATATGAACAACATTAATAATTCTGCTTTGATAAGTGATAACCCGCTGATATGCTCTGGCCGAGGGTCCGTAGAAGTGTGCAGCCAGTGAAAATGTTGTCAGTTACATCTGTAGCATACTTTTATGCAACAAAGGTCAGTCAAGTAAGTGTCTGAGTGTCATCTGCAGAGACGTGGTGAGTAACATTGTTGTCAGATATGATCAGACCCAGGGGAAGCATGTAGAGGTTGAATAACAGTGGTCCAAGAATCACGCCCTGAGGGACTCCACGGGTTATAAGAACAAGCTCAGGTTTATTCTCACCCTTGTAAACAACAAAATCCCTGCCTTCAAGATCTGAACCAACTGAGAATTGGACCTGATAACCCCACCAGGTTGTCTGGTTTATCAAGAAGGATCTTATGGACGATAGTATCAACAGCTGAACCAAGATCCAGCAACACAAGACTGAACGTTTAACCTGAATCAGTTTCCAGCTAAATGTTATTTAAGACCTTGATTACTTCTGTCTTAGTGTTGTGATTTGGTCTGAGGCCAGATTCACATCTGTCTAAAGAATCAAGGCAGCGTTCTCTGGAACGTTTTCAGTAAAGGGAGGATTAGACATTGACCTGTAGGTGTTTAACCTTGAAGGAGCTTCTCCTCTTCAGAAGAGGCCTGATCGCTGCAGTTTTCAGAGATCTGGGAAAAGCACCTAATAAAAGTGACGTACCGACACTTTTTAGCATGACTGTTTCTAGAGAAGGGTGGGTGGGGTTGGTCGTTTTCTCAACAGTGATGAAAAGCACCCAGTTGTTGTTAATATTCCTGCTGATAATGTCAGAAAAACTTTTAGCTTAAGTTTAGTACATTCAGTTTGTGTTATTGTTCAACATAGGAGTGTGTCACTAATAACTATTTAAAAAAAATAAGTATACAATAGCTCTGTTTTAGTCACTAGCCCATGTGGAATATTAGATCAGTGTGCACGGCACTGATTCAATGTCGTACACACTGATTCAACCCCAAATTCTTTCTGTTCTGTTATGATTTTATGCTTTTCCTTTTAAAGATCTTAAGCTTAATTTGTGGTTTGATTTTATCATCAGCAACATTAAAAAAGCTAGGTGGGAACTTCTGCACCACGGAGATCATCTGGGAAAGCAAGCGGGGGAAAAAAGCGAAGCAAAAAATTAGAAAAACAGTCTGCTTTAAATTACACGTCAAGCAGTGACCAACCTTCTGGTTCTGGCCCAGTTCCCCGGTTCTGCTCCTGCCCGGGACTGCGTGTGAGTTCAGACTAATCAAAGGCACTTGTATGTAAAACGCTGTGGGACTCTGGAGGGACTGAGCCAGTTCGGGCCAGCCTGCTGCTCTGTCTCTCCTTTTCTTCTCCCTCGCGCTCTCTTCCTGTCCGGTCTGTTTAAGGAGTGAAAGGTTGGGAAATTCCTTCGAGCTACTTTCCTCCAGGTTTCGGTGGGATTTAAACATGCACACTGAGGCTTTGCTGCAGTTTCTGATCCTGCTCTCTGTGGAGGACGCTTTGTTGCAGTCGGTGAGGTGAGTTTCCACAATGTTTGGAAAATTATTTCAGGAGAAACTCAGAAGGAGTAGAAGGGAGGTGCAAAGCTCTGCTGATGGGCAATGCAACGTGAGAAATGTTTTTAAAAAGCATTTAGCATAGATATGGTTTTGTTTGTTGAATCATTTCTTCATGTTTCTGCACTTGTCAGCCGTTTAACAACGATTCCAAGTCAAAAGGCAAAAGTTTTAAACAGTACCTGCTCAAAACTAGGTTTGACTCTGTGGTTTTAGGTTAATGATGTTTTTCTTGTGATGGTGATGAGCTTTCACATGGATGAGGTGAAGTTTTCTTCTGGGGAGTTCAACCAGAGCAGCTGGGTTTGGGTTTATTGTTTTTTATGAGTATCACTGATGTTCACATGGTTGCACCAAGACAAGGCACACTCCTAACTTTGTTGAATATCGGACTGAAATGTACTTTCATCATCCAAGAGGAACATTGCTGTTTTTGCAGTGTCTTTTTACCAAAAGAAAAAGTAAAATGTAAAAAATAAAAACATTAAAACAATTTTAAAACAATGAATGCCCAGGTACATCAATCTCTTCATGTTAGTGTGTTTATAAAAGATAAATATATAAGATAGATTAATTGAGACTTTCCTAACTGAGTGAATTCTATACAAAACGACAGCATGCCATTAATACTTTGTTTTATTGCAGCACCATGTTAAAGCACCCCAGACCATCCAGTACAGGCGTTTCACATTGTTCACCAGGTTCTTCCTGCACTTTGTAGGAAGTACATATCAAGTAGGAAGTACTTCCTACAAACAGGACCTTCAAAAACCGTCAGTTCTGATTCTGAAGAAGATCAGCTGAGACAGGAGGAGAGCTGCATGGATTAATGTGCTCAAATCACCACAGACCATCATCAAATGAATGTGATGGTTTCAGGTTCAAGCCAGGGTGAAGTGGAACGTGTTCAGCACCGTCAAAAAACATGGAAACACAAACGCTTTGTTTTCATTTCAGTGGAAGCATCCAGAACATTTGAGCTGTTGTTTGTTTGAAATAAATCGACTTTATCCAAACCTGACAGCTTATCAATATAAAGAAAAGACCAGAATAGGAAAGAATGCCAGACAGTGTCCAAAGGAAACTATTTCACAAAGAAGAAATACAAAAGGAAGTTCATCAACCGCTGCTGTTTTCGTTCAAAGATGAATTTTCTGTCTAATTTTGTAATCTGAACTATTTCTTTGTGGGTTTATGTATAAAGAGATTGTTTGGTTTTTAATATTGACATAAACAGACTCGCCACGTTCTGAAGACTTATGTCCTCATCACTCTTCTTCTTCCATGGTGTTGCAGAGAAATACTTCCATATGTCAGGAAAAGAAGGAATTTGACCTGATGAAGTTTCCAGAGCAGCAGAACTGCTGACCTTTTGTCTTCTCCTCAGCCAGGTGGGTCGGGCGTGCAGGCTCTCCACAGAATCCTCCTTGCGCCGCTGCAGGACACCTGATGGCAAGATATGCAATGGGAGGGGCAAATGTGACTGTGGCACCTGCATCTGCGAGACCACGGAGCCCGGAAAGTTCTATGGTCCACGCTGTGAATGCCATGACTGGGTCTGTGCAACGTACGACGGCCAAATTTGCAACGGTGTGTACATGAATCTAGATTTCTATACCCAACAGTGATTCAGTGAACAGTAAACAGTCTAAGTTACTGTAGTCTATTCGTTTACCAAAACTGTGTCTACACGTGTTTGGCTTCACGTGCACGTTCACACCCATGGTTCCACATATGTTCTACTTGGATGGGGTTTTTATGGATGGATCAGTAAGTCATGCAGTATCTCTTCTATACATCTCCTCACTGTTGGCTTACATCGGACGAACTTGGCAAATGAACTCTCCAGCTGATGTTTTTACTGAGTCTTTTTCAACCAGATGCTGGAACCATGGAAACCCTTTTCATGTCATTCAAAAGACATCCCGTTACCTGGACTGGTTACTTCTTTCTTTACTGCAGAGCCGGAGAGGTGCTGGGTCTTTGACAGCCCACGGTGCTTTGTCGGCACTTCCAAGGGCTTCTCCGGTAACATGCAGCTGGTTTGTTTTCTGACATTAACAAAGCATCAGCTTTTGTTTCACAAGTTCTGTAAAAGAGCAATTCAGGGTTCATCAACACAATGTGGCCAATAGTCTTCCTTTACTTGCAAAGCTTATTATTCAGATAAGCTAATTCATCATTATATACACCTCCATCTGCCAGCAGGTGTAACACAGTTCTCCATCCTCTTCCTTCATCTTTTACATCCCCTGATCAGTCTTATTACAAATGACACCCATGCAGCGACGCCGGTCCTGACTGTTATTGGCAGCCGACTGCTGCGCCTCAAGTATGAGGCCACACTTTAAAACCCTCTTGGACGGTATTTTTAAGCTGTGGTCGTCACACTGGAGCAGACCTGTGAACCAGTCCACCAAAGATCCCTTTTTTCTTTGTCTTGTTGGTATAAAGTTCATATTTGGTTGTGATACATCTAAAGATGCATCAGACACTGATGAAAGGAAATGAAAAGAGGTTTCCACCTGAAGATCCCAAAGGCCTGTCAGTTATTGCTGCTCACAGGTATACAGTCAAGTTGTGCCAAGACCTTTACTGAGGGCTAATCCCTCTCTGGAGCACAAGTTTCTCGTATCTTCAACTCAAAACTAGCCCAGCTAGTTTCTCCTGTGAATAGGACAGCGGACTTCAAGGGAAAGTCCATGTGACAAGTTGGAAAGACAGTTGACAGGAAGGAAAAGACCCCAAAGATGCTAGCATGGGTTAGCATCCCGTGATGCCTGAAAGACGCTGGAACCTGCATCATCTCCATCAGATGGTGAGGGTGAGGGTCATGATGGATACTCTGTGTGTCGCATCCATCCACATGCCCTCAGCCAGGAGACTTCTTGGCCATGTTCTTTGATATTTATGACATGGTGGTGATGTTGATCTGCGATGTCTCATGAAGCTTCGAGCGGCATCATTTCTACTGGGTACGACATGTGATCGTTGGTGATACGCTGCCATGTGCTATGGATAACTAGATTATCGTTGGGCATGAGGCGTAAACGCCAGAAACTGTCAAAGCAGTCTATACGTTATTGAAACGTTCAGTATAAGTTACTAGTATGCTGTGTATACGTTCTGTATACGTCTAACTCGTTATGAATACACTATGTGTACACTTGAAACTGAAAGAAAAAACATTAATAGTTCATAGTATGTCAGCATTTTAGAGGCATTTGATACCTTGGTATGTTCTGGTAAAATCATCGATGTAAACTCATCGTAGAGACGGGTGAGAAGTCTCAGGGTTAGGCCTGGACAAGAAAAGAAGAGAATAGACTGGAGGTTATTGACATGTGTTGTATATACACACAGATGTGGTACCATGGCTGCTGCACAGCTTCCATGCTGGTGGAGGGACCTTCGCATGATGATGCTGGAAAAAACCCCAAAAAACTCTGTCATCTCTCTGTGTCCTCTGTTGTTCCTGAGCTCTGAGTGTCGAGGTGTAATGGAGATATAAGAGCACCCAGAACACTAATAATGGAGGGGTGTGTGTGTGTGTGTGTGTGTGTGTGTGTGTGTGTGTGTGTGTGTGTGTGTGTGTGTGTGTGTGTGTGTGT
>JAOWBL010000014.1:2963993-2975874 GCA_028564865.1 Zenarchopterus dispar | reverse complement strand
ATGGATGGATGGTGGGATCTGAGATCAGCTGGATGGGATCATGGATGGATCCTGGGATCTGGGATCATGGGTGGATGGTGGGATCAGGTGGAAGGGACCCGGTGCGGATGGCAGGAGGGTAGTGGAGTGGATTTACCGGACCTGGCGGTGGATTTAAACCCCACTAAGCGAGGCAGAGACTCACCTTTCAGAGCTTGCTGGTAGAGGCAGGGCTGACAGAGCGGCTCCGACACGTTTACCGCCATCTCTGACTCTTCTTAGTTCGACCTGCTGCTAAAATCCGCAGGAAGAAGGTGAGAGCGCAGTCACACAGAAAGAGACATAATATTCGGCTTATTTACGTGCTTTTGATCGGGAGAATCTGTGGCAGCTTTTGTGTCTGAGGCTGGTGAGTAAAATCCACTCCTTCACCCAGGAAGCGCTCGTGTCTTCGTTTCTCACGGTTCCGAGCCGCGGCGCAGCTCTGGTGCGTCATCTTGTCCTGGATGGTCCATGAAGATGCGGGAGAAGGGATCAGAATACCCGTCCAACACCAGCTCAGTCCCGCCGTCGACACAACGCCCTCCACCCCCCAGGACGGAGGATGAGGAGCTGCCTCCCAGTGACGTCATGTCGGGATGAAGATCGCAGCATCACAGGTGAGGAGGAGGAGCAGGTCAGGTGGAGCATCAACAACCGAACAAGAAAAACGACCCGGAGCAGGAATCCGCCGCTACCTGCTCAGGTGTGCCTGGTAGCATTTATCCTTCTGGAGCCTGTCGCAGCTCAGCTTCCCCCTCGAGTCACTTGGATTATTCAGACCGACCAGAAGCCCACGGAAGACCTCCTCACACTCATCTTCTCAGATTGCTGCTTCCGTCTGGAAGATTATTCTGAGTTATGAAGCAAATGTGGAATTTATACAAATGTACATTTCCACAGCCGTCCGGGTTGGTGGTTCCCTCAGCTGTCCTTTCTCAGGGTTCTTTTTAGTTAGATGTTTACATGTACCATGAGGTAAAGGTCTTGAAGGTTCAGGACTGCAGGCCATGTCTGTAGTTTCTGAAGTTTGAGTTTCATCCGTCAGTCTGAGATGATGATGTTCAAGCTGAAGGTATGAAGAACAAAAGCAGGAACATCTCCAGCACCTGGCTGCAGGACCTCAGCTTCCTCCTGTTGGTCTTCCAGTTCACTCCTCCGCCCTTACCCAGAATGCTCATGGGCCACAACACTGACCCTTTCTTCCTGAAGTCGTCTGACATCTCCCTGATCCTTCCCACGTTCATCAGCAGGTCGTTTCCTTCAGCTCACTCCTGGTCCTGGTCTACCAGGACTCTGTATCCAGACACATCAAAAAAACAAGAGCTGGTCGAGGACTTTCGCCGGGCCGAGGCCACTCCTCCCTCACCTCTGAACATCCAGGAAACAGACGTGGAGATGGGGGACTTTTACGGGTACCTGGTGTTCACCGGAACAAGAACCTGGACTGGACTGACACCACTCAGTCCATGTATGAGCAGTGGAGGTGGGGGACGCTGTCATCAGCGATGGACAATGTCTCCCACCCGTCACAGGAGTAGGAACCCTGGAGAGCTCCACCAGGGAGGCTTCTTCACCCACGCTGTTGGTGTCACAGGTCCTTCCTCCCCTCTGCTCCCCCCACCCACGTTTATGTTCGTGTTTTTACCTCTTTATACGAGTGCACTGCTGCAACATGATGTTCCCCTTTGTGCGATTAATGAAAGAACATCTTATCTGCAGTGCACGTGAACAGGAGGGGACCCAGCACAGCGCCCTGAGGGGCTCCAGTCCCACTCACATCAGACAGAAGTGTCCAAACGGACCAACTGTGGACTGCCTGTCAGGTAGGTGGTGACCCAGGACACGGTGGACGCCCTCAGCTTCTCACCCAGAAACTGGGGCTGGATGGTGCTGAACCCCATCCAGGTGTGAGCGAGCTGCAGCACACATCACCCACGTCCAGGTGAGGCTGGGTCCAGAGGATCTCACCTGCTGCCTCCAAGCTTCATCTTTGAAATAAAATTGATCCTAATTTTAAATATGAGGAATGATCAAGTATCAGTTTAAGGCATCAATTTAAGAATCAAGTCAAATTTGAAGAGTAAGAGGTGGAAAATAGGCACATCATTTCAGGTGAATTTTTACTCATTTGACTCTCAGTGGAAGATCATCGAAGCACAAAACTCTCAACTTGTTTTTATTAAATAGCAAGGTCTGACGAGGTTTCTCAAATCCTTCAATAAGGACTCAAAATGGGTTTTAATAAAATACAACTGGCTTATAAAGTTTGTCACAGTTTTATAGTATTGAAAGTGAAACATTGAAATAAAAATAGAGATATAAACAAAGGCAGAGGCAATTAAATAGTGTGCTAACAAACGTATCTCCTGACACTATAATAATATTAGTCAGGCATTAAAATTTAAAAAAAAAAAAGGGGCTTTTGCAAAACTTGAACTCACCTGATTCTTTTGCACAAACAGCTATACAATAATGTACATATTTTTGTAAACAACTTTAGTTTCATTGAACAATCCTGTTTCCAATACATCTCTCTGCATCAATGCTGCCGTGGTTCCGGGACTGAATCCAGAGCAACGTCGGAGGCTGTCCCCAGGTCAGAAGACGAGGGCGGGATCCCACAGCCTGGGTTTTCTGCTCTCGTGTCTCGTAACGATACTCCGTCGTCTGCAGGAAGAGCTGTTCTTCTTCTACTGACGGGTGCCCGGAGGAAGAGTGAGGTTCATCATCAGCTCATGAACCGATGCAAAGATGGTGCACTCACCTGGAAGGAGACGAAGGCAGCTGTTTTTAGACACGCCCCTTTGCTCGTCTCACCTGTTAGGGTTGGTGAACGTTTCTCACCCTGCCTCGCTGGATGCAGCTCATTGAACCTCTTGAGTATATTGGAGACCATGAGCGCCGCGGCGCCAGAAGAGCTGTGCTGTCTGGGGATGTCGGCCTGCTGCGTGAGGCCCGTCGCCATGTCGTAAACGATGGGAACAATGATGCTCACCGGGTCCTGGGGCACCGGGACCCGCTGCGTCAGCTGCAACTGTGGCGTACGACAGACGAGACAGCGAGTGAGACGGCTGCGAGCAGCGACGGGCTCATGAGCGAGTCCACGGGAGGTCCGGCTGTGACTTACAAAGAAAAGCATCTTGGACTTGAGAACCACAGCGATGGTCCCAGGAGGGGCGATGGGAGGAGCACTGGGAGGGATGGTGAGACAGAACTGGACGTTCCACTTGAGCTGCCCCGCCTGGTCGGGGAACTAAAGGGAACACGGTCAGAGATGTCTCTAACATGACCTCAAAAGCAAGAAAGGCATCAAGAGACCATCCTCGGTACCAAACATGTACCTTCATTTTGAATCTCATTCTAGATTCTTTATTGGACAACGAAATCTGGTACTCAGGAAGACAGGTATACTTAAAACAGGTGAAAAAAAACAGAATCGACATATACTACAAACTCCCAAACGTACAGACGCGTACACCATGAGGCGCACGTGGTCAAAAGTAAACATCATTTAACAGCTGCTGCATAGACTTTTATCTTACTTTTTTAAAGCCTGAGGTCCAACCCTTCATGTAAAACAAACATCCACCTACCAGCTCCAGCTTCATGATGCGGACGCAGTCTCTCAGGATGTTGGTCGGTGCCCCGAGGAGCTTTGTGAAGGCATTTAGTGTGTTGAATTTAAAAGGAGGACCAGCAACCTAGAAAGCAGCATCAGTGGAAGACAGGTGAGCCTGAGTGGCCTTCCACACACAAAGCTTTACGTCAATTTACCCGATAAATCTACGCAGAGAAAGCACCACGCATCAAGCCAGTCTGGAGACAGGACTTGAATTTCTGATCAGTCGAGACTCAAACGTTGCTGCTTTCACTTACACGGGTCTCAAAGAACCTCTCCAGCACCTGGAGCTCCTCCTGGGACCAGGGCCCCGTGTTTTCTGGGGTGACCTTGAGCTGCAGCGTCTGATAGGTTTTGGGATTGAGAGCCACCCGACACTTGAGAGCATCCGTTTTGAACATGATCACCCCTGGCTCATTAGAGTTCACTATCGATAACTGGAGGAGAGAGGACACAGGAGGACGGTTACAGCAGCGCAGGGCGGTGGATTCAACAAAGTCACTCGATTGGTTTGGAGAATCTCACACCCACGTTGGCCTCCTGCTGGATGATCCTCTGCAGGTGCCGTCTCATGATAACTGAGCCCAGAAAACGCTCCAGCGGCGAGCAGAGATAACTGCCCGACAGGCCTGGTCCCAGGCAGGGAGTGGGCGAGGGGAGCAGGAGAACATGCAAGGCATTGTGGGTGAGGATGGTAGGAATGGAGGCAGCCCAGGGGCGCTGAGGTAGCTTACGGGGTGGAGGCATACTGGAAGGCATGACCTGGGAACCTTGAAGACAAAAGGTAAATAGAAGTGGTAGAAATGTGATTTTGACCGAGTTAGACCACCGAGTCTCCTGCACATAGGTACACCTGAATCCGCGGTGATCAGAAGTAATAAAGCATGAAAAGCAAACATCAGTTTAAACGACAACAGTTCCAGACCCTCCTCATCAGTTCAGAAGTGACTCCAGTATGAGTGGCATGAAGATTATGAGGCAGCAGTACTCACTGGTCCCAGCTCGTGGAGAATGAGGGTCAGGAATGGGTGAGTGCAGTGAAGGGTTACCAGGAGACATGCCAGGGATTCTTGCCCCAGGAGAAGGTCCTGAGACCTGAGGGGAGCCTGGCCACTGGACCCTATGGCTGGGAGACACCATGGGATATGGAGAGCTGGGGTCCAGAGGACCTGAGGAGAAGGAGAGACGGTCATCAGCCACTTACCAAGACCTGTCATCCAACAACAAACACAGTCTGGGAGACGGCTCTACACCTCTGTGTGCCCACGCTTAACCAGCTACTGTTGAACATCTGCAGCCTACGAAGCCGGAGCTACATTCAGTTCAGCCCGTTCCAGCCCGTTCCCAGAGCAGATTTACCACCAGGCCAGCATTTACGCCCCCCAGCTGCTTACCGTGGGGACTGGCAAAACTGGTCTGGCCCATGGCTATGCCCAGGGAAGATGGAGAAGGGGTAGGCCCGAAAGGAGAGGGTGCCCTCAAAGCTCCACTAGGGGAGCCAGAGGCATGGATGGTCCCTGCACACACACACACATCAGAGGACTCATCAGACGACGGAGGACACACCTGCTCACACTCGCTCACGTGCACACAAGCTAAAGCTGGACAGAGGGCTGTAATCTGTGGCCGGCGGGCTGATGGAGGATGGAAGGAGCATGGCTGCAGGTCTATCCTGTTCCCTGGTGGCTTTACGGTGTGTGTGTGTGTGTGTGTGTGTGTGCTGCATGACAAACACAAAACTAGAAGGGCACACATGGTAGCACACACTGGCCGGCTGATAGACACACACTCTGCTTCTACAACAAAGAGCGATGAGCTGATGACGGGGAGAAACGCTGTTCACGACATATAGCAACGGTCACTTATCTACCATCACGTTACCTGGTGACTGGGTGGGCATCATGGAAGGTGAGGGAGTTACGTTAGCGTGATAATTTGGTGGTGGAGAAGTGAGAGGAGGATAGACGCCTCCTGCACCCCCCCTCATTGTCTGAGGCTGATGTGGAGCTTGTAACTCTTTCATCAGACTGTCCATCACATCTACACCCACCGGTGAGGGAGGGTTGTCATCTTCATTAACCGAACGCCTCCGAGCGTCTTGGTTGCTGTCTACAAACATGTTGAGGAATGTCTGGGAAGAAGAGTAAAGGGGAGGAGTGGGCACTGTTTAGTACTTAGTGTGCAGTGGTGTAGATGCTAATGTCTGGCGCAGCTTAGCACGCTACATGACATGGAAACGATACCTGAGACCAACTTAGCCTGGTTTACCTTGAGTCCCGGAGCAGGGTAAAAGCCCTCGACAATCTTGGTGTTGTCAAAGAGACTGTAGGCGCCGTCCCTGATGGCCACCACGCCACGACTGCGGCAGTAGATGTCGATGCAGTACATGTTTCTGAAGGCCAGCCGGATGTGTGTGGGCGACTGGGGCAGGATGGAGAAACACTGGTAGGCGGTGTTGGTGCGCTGGGTCAGGCCCAGCATGGGCACTGTTGGGAGCTTGTTGATGGCATTGAGCGGACCCTGCGTGTCAAAGAGCACCTGGACGAAGACGACAGAGCGGGACGTGATTGGAGACAAGAACAGAGATGTTTGTGAGGGTTCCTCAGGCTCCCCTGGTCGGTGTCATTTCACTGATATTGACCATGAAATGAGCTCAAGACTTTCTTAATTCCAATCCAACATCTCCATGTGGAGTTACTCCTCGTTGGATCCTAAATCTGTAGCTCAAATGTTAACATGAGCACAGCGGCCGGTTCCTCGTCTAGTTTAACCTGGACACGTTTGAGAGGAAGCTTACAGACGACTCTCCACTCATCTCAGCTCTAACAAGTGTCCTCTACTCTCAGACGGGTCTATCAGGTACCTGCAGCAGCTGCATCACATTCGGACTCTTGTTGAACATCTCCTGCAGCTGGTGGAGGATGATGTTATGGCAGTTGGAACATCCTGAGTTGGGTCCCACAGTTCCCAGTGCAAGGTGGAAGCGCTGGCTGCTGGAGTTCCACTGGATGGTGACGGAGCTGCCTTTGGTGGAGCCGTAACACAGCACCAGTTTACGGTAATTATACAGACGCACCTCTGAGAACAGGCTCAGGTAAGACGGCATTTCTGCGGGGAAACGGACACATTTATTCAGACATTCAGGACATATTACCCATCATCCCTCATGTCCAACAGCACCTCCACTGTCCGGTCTCACATCGTCACGCTCTGTCCTGCACGTTATAATCGGAACTATTCTGCTTTCTAACAGACTAGTTTTTTTACTTGAAAACAGAAGTGCTTCATTAAATACTGGCCACAACAACATTTCCAGTCTTCCACAAAAAACAAATACATCATTATTACAGTCAATCTACAGCAGATTTTTACACAGAAAAGTTTAAAACAAAACTCTATTATGTAAATTCAAACAAAAAAAATGTGGTGTGTCCCACCCAAGCTTCTCTTTTTAACTCAAACAGCCCAAACTTGTTATCCAAGAAACAGATTTGAATGAATCATTAGTTGCTTATATTTGTTTTCGACTGTTTGTCTCAGAAGAAGCTACAACGGTTTAAGGTTCTTTAAGAAGAAAGTTACGCCGTTTCCCGACAGAAATCTCCGTCTGGGCATCGGCTCGAGTTAGGACAAGGTTTCACCCGTAGTTCTGGCGGCGGTAACCGCCTCAGCAGTCAGCTGACTGAAGGTGAAACGCTCCTGGTTTTCAGGTGGACGTGCTCTTACCTGGCAGTGCTCGAGAGAAGTTGAGAACACACTGGTAGAGCTGGCTGATGGCGTTCCACTCACTCAGGAACATGTCGACAACCTTCCGGCCACCCACGGGCTCCGACAGAGGGTTTTCATAGGTCAGGTACACATGTCGGGTGGAGGCTAGCAGAAGACGGAGAACCACGCAGACACACTTCATTCTTATTCTAAAGACAACAACCAGGATGTTTTGGGAATAGCAGAAACAGCGCTTTGCTCGGGGGACCACCCAATCAAAGACTTAGTCTAGTCAGGTTAGGTTACACTTTCTAAAGCTGGGCTTTTTGCTGCATATCTTGGAGAAAGTTAAACAAAACTTCACTAAAAATCAGCTGTTTCTTATTGAAAAGGGAAGTACCCTGTTCCTTGCTGTGCGTGCTGTTGAGCGGACAGTTGGCCAGCACCAGCTCGGCCACCCAGGTCCGGTTGTTCCTGCCCTGCAAGCGGAAGGTGCAGTCAAGCAGGGAGCGGTCCAAAGCTCTCCTGGTCTCGTCTCCGACACCTTTACAAGGTGGAATCCTGCAAAAGAAACCAAAACTCTGTAAACACGACACTTTACAGCTTCTGTCTCAGGTACAACAGACGCTGGTGGAAGGGGGGGGGTATTATTACTTCAGTAGCCGTATGGCATGACTGCTGCCGTCTCCCTCCACCTGAACGCCCTGACTGGGGATTTCCATGTTGGACAGCTGCTCAAAGAGGAGAGGCAGACATGTTAGAGAGAAGACAGGATCCTGAGATCATCCTGAACAACAGTCCGACTCTGACCAACCTCTGCTCTGAGACCGATAAAAGGCATGTTGGTGTCACACATGGCGACTAAATGGGCCAACTCTTTGTTGAAGGCACACATCTCTCCAGAGCGTTTAGGCTTCTTTGGCTCCAGCTCCCCCTGGTCTTTAGAAATCTACACAACAAACATGTTCAGGGTGTAACCGTCTCAAGATATTTAGAAGATCTTCAGCTTTTATAATCACATACATGTAACTTCAATGAACATAAACTTTACGATGTTACCTTTAATTTAACAGAACTGAACCAAAACGTAGTGAGAAAAAACCAAATATGCCCTGTGATTACTGATCCACCTTCAGCACCAGTAAGTCCAACCAGGACTCCGACCAATCTGCTGATCAGTCTTTCATTTGTGATTCTGTCAGTCATGACTTGTCACTCGTCTCGCCGCAGCGCTGCGGCGAGACGAGTGACAAGTCTCAGAGGCCCGAGTCGTTTCATCCACGCAGCAGCATCAGCTCAGACTGCAGAAGTGACCCTGGTTCTGAAGGTCCAAGTCCTCCAGAAGTCCAGTTGTCCTGGTACAAGTCTCCGAGTCAGAATGACCTGGATCAATCTATGATAAACAACCGTCTTTTCATGTGGAGGGCATAAACAAAAACAACCGCTGAATAACTGACTAGTGAGCTAACAAAGACGGGTTACGGCGCTGCACGTGTGTCAGGTATGAAAACAAAACATTAGAGAGATTAGAAATACACTGGACTCTGCACACTTTAAAGAGTCCGCGACGAGATGTCTGCATAAATGTTCAGTATAAATTTATCCAATATCACCCGCCACGCAACGTTTCAGCTAAACAGCTTGTTTATGACGAAAACACACGGACCTGACAAAACGCGTGATGTCATTTCCTGACACAAGGCAGGTCTCAGGATATCCGTCTTCAAAGATCTTTCCACTTAATTAAGAGTTGGGATTCAACAGGACCAACTATGTGGATAAGATAAATTCATACTTAATATTTACACAGTTCCAACACGGACCCTTTATGGAAATAAAACCCTCCGATTGTATTTGAGGAAGAACTTCTTGTCCTCGAACATAAATCTAAAAATAGAAAGACGGTATTCCTGCTTTGTATTTATCCAACTAGACACCAGCGTTTTTACTCTCATGCACTGCCACACGAGGAAAATGGCCTGAACCACCAAAGGTTAGATCTGAGCCGAGCTCTTAAATCAGCAGAGACGGGGCCTCTCTGATATAATAATTAATTATCCTCAAACATCATTTCTGACCCTTCACGCCCTACTGAGGAAAGCTTCGTTGAACTCCTGAGCTACCTTCCTCTTCACCCCAGGTCGGGCTTCTTTCCCTGCCGCCGTGTCCTGGACCAGGTGCTCCAGGTTGGGCTTGAAGTGCTGCAGAAGCTGTGCACACACGGGCCCGTCTTCTCCCTCCAGCTGAGACACCGACAGGAACGAGTACTTGTACTGCAGCGCAGTGGGACTGCTCGCCACCTCAAGCATTTCCACCACCTACAAACGGAGGGAAAAAAACTCTCTGATTGAGGGTTGGACACAGCTGCTAGAAATTTAAAAAAAATTATATATATCGTATTTACCGGACTATAAGCTGCTACCTCCCCCCCCGCGCTTTGAACCCTGTAGCTTATACGACGACGCGATGAGATTTTTCTTCACTAATGACCAACAGGGGGCGCAGGAGGTATAAAAACGAGAGATGCAAGAGGTCGATGTAAAGAAGACGCTAGTTTTTGGTGCACTCGACACAAAACGCAGCACGACACGGACGAACGCAAAGTATTTTTCACGCCCTCATCATGGAAAGTACACGTAGAAAAGCAGATGATGCAGCTTTTAAGTTGAAACCAAACGATCTGGGTATCCAGGAGGAATAAAAACATGAATGACTTTTCCGTTTTGTTTGATCGGCCGTGTTACAGGCACCGGATGGTACGGAAATAAACATTTACAAAATCTTTCTGTGTAAATATCTCATTTCACAACGTATATATCTGTGGCTTACAATCCGGTGCGGCTGGAAAAAAAGTTTTCTGGTAAAATTTCGTGGGTGCGGCTTATATTCTGATGTGCTGTGTGGTCGGGTGTGCTGTGTGGTCGGGTGTGCTGTGTGGTCCGGTGTGCTGTGTGGTCCGGTGTGCTGTGTGGTCCGGTAAATGCGGTACATGCTTAAGCAATTTTAGGCCAGTGTTGACAGACAGGTGGAGGAACTCACGATGTAGTACTGAGGAAGACGCGTGAGCTTCACGTAGAGTTTGTGCTTTGACAAGTTGCCCACAGGGTGAGAAGACGAGTTGGAAAGATGAAGGACGTCAGTGCAAACAGTTGGAAGGTGTTTGACAGACTGTCGACAGCGCTGCTCCCCCAACCAGAACCTGGCCACAGACAGAAATGAAAGCTGAGCTTTGAAAAGTCCAGTTTAAACCTCATCAAACATTTCACTAGTGATGAGTGACAGCACAGGAAATTCATCCCACTTATCCAGCCAACGGTTGTAAATGACTGCATCCATCAAGAGTCAGACTTGCTTATCCTTCAGTGCCGTTATTCACCCCTAAAATACCTACGTAGTTAAACGTACCTGAGCTGCTGAAGCCACGATACGATGCGCTTCATGTCTTCATTGATGGACTTCTCAATGTCATCCAGCATCGACTGATCTAGAGAGTGAAGGAAGATTTCATGTTGACAAAACCAAGAAGGCCAACGACTCAAGCACAGCTACATTTTGCTGCCACTCACCTAATCCATAAAGCATCGGCTGAAACATGCCAGAGTGCAGGTCAACAAAGATATGTAGACACTCGGAGCGTCCGCAGGGCTCCAGGATTGGAATAACCAGCGTGGGTAAAGCAGTCTCGATGAATGCTGGGAGGGAAAACACACCCACGTACGTCTTTGTAAAGACATAAATGACTGAAAATCATAGTTACAGATTATAAACAAAATAACTGAGAAACACAGGTTCATCAGTTATAGTAAAACTGTCCCAGATAGGATTTTACAGAGATTAACAACTGGACTTCTCTCACTAGTCGCCCAGCTGATCTTCTACACCTAACTCAAAATCATATTTAACGGGCATAGCTGAAATGATGCAGAAGAGGATTCGATGGAAATGCGTACCATTATCACTGGGATTGCTGGTCTTTAAAATGGCTTTTAGCTCCTGAAGCTTCTGGTGGGACCGAGCATGCACACTATCAATCAGAAGTTTTTCCACTGACAGGTGCTCAATCTAAACAAAAGAAAAGAAATAAGAACTATAGAATAATCAAGTCACATCAATGCTCCAAAGTTTCAATCACATTATTATCATATTGTGTTCACCTTCATAGCCCTCTCCATTAATTTGGAGTCACAGGCAGGCAGAGGAGGCTCATGGGATATTTGTAAAGGTTTGGATCCATCTGTTTCATCAATCTTGATAGTGACTTTATGTACAGATGCTGTCCCCGTTTTCCTGCCCAAGACCTGTTGGCTGGAAGATCCAAGGAAGGAAGGAAGGAAGGAAGGAAGGAAAGAAGGAAGGAAGGAAGGAAAGAAGGAAGGAAAGAAGGAAAGAAAGAAAGAAAGAAAGAAAGAAAGGAAGGAAGGAAGGAAGGAAGGAAAGAAAGAAGGAAAGAAGGAAAGAAAGAAGGAAAGAAGGAAGGAAGGAAAGAAGGAAGGAAGGAAGGAAAGAAGGAAGAAAGGAAGGAAGGAAGGAAGG
>JAOWBL010000014.1:2949748-2963893 GCA_028564865.1 Zenarchopterus dispar | reverse complement strand
GGAAAGAAGGAAGGAAAGAAGGAAAGAAAGAAAGAAAGAAAGAAAGAAAGGAAGGAAGGAAGGAAGGAAGGAAAGAAGGAAGAAAGGAAGGAAGGAAGGAAGGAAGAAAAGGAAGGAAGGAAAGAAGGAAAGAAGGAAGGAAAGAAAGAAGGAAAGAAAGAAGGAAAGAAGGAAGGAAGGAAGGAAAGAAAGAAGGAAAGAAGGAAGGAAGGAAGGAAAGAAGGAAGAAAGGAAGGAAGGAAGGAAGGAAGAAAAGGAAGGAAAGAAGGAAGGAAGGAAAGAAGGAAAGAAGGAAGGAAAGAAGGAAAGAAAGAAGGAAAGAAGGAAGGAAAGAAGGAAAGAAAGAAAGAAAGAAGGAAAGAAGGAAGGAAGGAAAGAAGGAAGGAAGAAAGGAAGGAAGGAAAGAAGGAAGGAATGAAAGAAGGAAGGAAGGAAGAAAGGAAAGAAAGAAGGAAGGAAGGAAAGAAGGAAGGAAGGAAGGAAGGAAGGACATACACGGAGACACACACACTGTGTAAAACACTCAAAAGAATTCTGTCATCTTGATTGTGGTTTTACTCAGCTTGGAGGTCTCGTATTTTTCAAATGATTATTGTTGGGTAACGTGAGGACATTTGACAAAGTCTTACTTCCAGACAGAGAGCGTGAGGTATTTGGCAGCCACATATCTCTCCTCCTGCACCAGGTCTCCCCAGCGCTCTCTGATCAGCATCAGTGTCTGCGAGTGGAGCACCTCCAGCTGCAGCGAAAGACAGAAGGAGTCTGGGAAGAATTCAGTTAAAGAAAGCAGTGTGGGAAAATACCAGTCCAGGTGGATGGAGGTGAAGTATCTGACAGCTATTAACATTCAACACACACACACAAATGCTGGAGACGCAGCGGTTCGTTAAAAGGCTGTTTGTGCCTCACACAGACTGCTCTTTGACTTGGTGGTGGCTGAAAGGCAGAGCAGCCACGCACTGATTAGCATTGTGATTAGCACAGCTGTGCTCAGCTAGCATGCTTAATTAAGAGCTTTGATGATAGCATCAATGTTAAGAGTTTCTCTCTGCATGGATGTAACTTGTCCACAAAGACTCTGCAGAACTGCTGCAGCTTCACTGCCATACACATAGACATGATAGTGCCACTCTCAAAGGCTTTAATGGCATTAAAATATGAAATGAAAGGAAGGGTGACGATCCATTTCTGCAGCTGTGTTTCTCATTGGAATGCTGCGCTTGTCTGCTCCATCAGTCAATACTCTACATCCTCCAACAAACACTCCCGCCCTACTGCAGCAGGTCTGAGCAGACTGGGACAAAAGCCAAGTTGTTGCAGGCAGAAAAAACACACACACACACACACACAACATGTGTAGCTAGACACCAGAAAAGGATACGCAAGCAGTTGTACATGTCCTGCAAAGGTTTCTCATCTGCACAAAGACGTGCCTGGACCAACTCATGGATGAAGTTCACCTGCAGACTGTGAACCAAGGCTCGACCATCTGCCAACACAGAGTGGGAGGAGGGGAAATGGGTGAACCATGGAAATGGGATGACACAAAGATCAGCTAAGAGCGAAAACAATGAATTATACTGTACAACGTTGTTGTAACTATTACTCATTACAGTTAGAAGCAAACTGATGAATCGTCTGTCTTACCCCCAGTTTCTTTATCCTCCACCAGAATCTCCAACTTCAGCAGCCTCCAGGGAACATCTGGGTCATCTCCCATTACTGTTAAGGTGGCCTCAAACTCTCCCTCCACCCGAAACTTCACACGCCCATTAGCTACATAATTAAACACAGATACACAACCCTATTAAAACAAGTTTAAAAAGTTCTGCCAACACAGAACAAATAAAAGACACTTTAGCACACTAGGTTAATGCAAACTGCTCACCGACTGTCAGGTTTGCTAGCTGAGGTGGTAAGTCAGTGGTGACGAGGCGGTGGCGGAGAATCTGATTTAGCTGGCTCAGAGTGGCCTGCTTCTCAGCTTTAGTGATGGGGTCTGGAGGAATGATTTTATCCTGCACACATGGACACACAAACAACAGCACTGACGTATAAAACAGACAAGCAAAAACATTTTTAATCTCTTTCCACGCAAATCCATCATTAACCAGTAGAGGAGTTGCAGACTTACTCGTATGCATGTGGGCAGGCGTGGGTATGACCCCGTGGTCAGCACATCAATGGCGAAGGGGATGGCGAAGCTTGGCAAACGAGCGTGCACCAGAGCATCCCTGGCCAGTGACGCCAGTCTGTCAGCCGTATCCACAAACAAGATGGTCTGCTGATCCAAGAAGCTGGAGATCATCTGTCACCATGGAGACCAAGAGAAAGAGGCATGCTTGAACACGAGGAAACTTGCAGTGTAAATTGATTAGTCGTGTGAAAAGGGAAACACATCCTCTTTCAATTTTAAGCTTTTAAATGTCAGGACATGACTTAGTAAAACATGTTTGTCCTGTCAGAGTTTTAAGAGCAGGTAAACAGGTAAAAACCTCAGATCTCCATGTGTATGAGGTTATCACACAGAAGTTATGGCACAATCTTCTTAGCAGCGTTGTTTCAGTTTCAGTTTGTGGGCATTTTTTTTACTCATAACTCTCTTAAGATCTCGTTCAATTTCTGTTTATAAATCATCACATTGCTTCTGCCTTTTGGCATATATATTTTTTAAAATAAAGATGTGTGTCGTCTGGGTAGTTACAAAAGCGAGTAATGAGCAGATGTCTTTGGTAGGTGATATGATGAACTCTTACCGCACATTTCTCCACTTTCCCGGCATTGCTGGCCCACTTCACCAGCGCCAGAAGACGGACAAACAGCTGCCTGCTGCGACTTGCAAACTGAACTATCTCAATTTTCCTTTAATAGTTTAAAAGAAAAAGATATACGGTTGAAGGTGTGTATGTGTAAATAAACAGATGAGGATCTGACTGAGTCAGATGATAAATATAAATCAAAGACATTTAAAACAAAAGTACCTCTCCATGTCCGTTTTTCTTGGTAATCTGGAATAAAAACAGATTCTACAATCACAAACTCAAAACATCAGTACTTGTGTTATTTGGATCCTGCTTTAGCGCCAATACCCTGGTTTTATGTTTGGAGCAAATAAATCAAATAAAGTACTTTTAGGACATCAGCCACACAATTACCGCTCCAAAAATACTTTAATTATTGCAGATACTCGTTTCACAGCTATCTAAACAATCAGAGTCATTGTCGCTGAAATGAAAGTAACTGGATTACCCAGTGCGTTACTTTTAATAACTTGGAGTCTTTTCCAGCGTTAGCCGCGGCTAGCAGGCCGGTGGTGGTTACTTACAGCTCCGCCAGCAGGGTGATTTCATGGTACGTCCTCTGGAGGAGAAATTCGATCAGCAGGCTCAGCCGCACACCCTGAGTGGCTGGGGCTCCGGCTGCTGGCTGTGGTCCCGACACCACCGGTCCTCCGAGCGGGACGAGCTGGCCTTCGGAGCCGATCTGCACCGGAGCCATTTTAGATGAAGCTACAGGCTAGTTAGCTGCTCCGCTCCGGCGGGAAAACGATAGCGCAGAGCGGCCAGCTCTGTACGGAAATACTGCCCTCGTACTAGCACAACATCTCTTCAACCACACCAGTTTCTCAGCACGGATTTGTACACGTTATTCCAGAAGAAGCTCCACAAATGCAGAAAATTGCCAATCGCTACTGAGACTCATGACGCTCCGCCGCCATGTTTGCTGTCAGGGACGTTTACCGTAATACTGGTAAAAGAGTTTTAGAAAAACAGGCAATACTTTGTGACCGTAATACCGGTAAAAGATAAAAACCAGACAAGACTCCAAAGACTGTAATACTGGTAATGGACTTGCTCATTATCACAGCTCTGGTCAGGGAGATAACGAACAAGCTCAACAATGGCAGGACTCTGTTGGAGGATGACATCTGCCCTACTGTCCCAAAAGCTGCTGGATGTTTTAGGGGTACTTTGGTTGGCATACATCCTCAACATTGTGTGGATATCAGGGGAAGTGCCTCTGGATTGGTAGGCTGAGATAATGGTCCCCCTTTTTAAGAAATACCGGGAAATGGCTATCCAGTCTCCCTGGTAAGGTCTATGCAGTGGTGCTGGAGAGACATCCTGCCTTATTCCAATATCAAAAAAATCCCATACACCTTCTCCTAATGAAGATAGACCTATTACCCTAACATCTTACATCATGAACGTCCTGTAAAGACTTCTATTGACCCACCTGAATAAGAAAACAAGCACCTTCCAGGACCCTCTACATTTTGTTGATCATTGTGGGGTTGGAGTTGAAGACACCATCATACACCTGCATGATACCTGACAAACACACCAGTTTGTGAGTCTCAATAGTTGTGTGTCTGACCAGGTGGTCAGCAGATCAGGAGAACCACAGGGAACTGTCCTCTCACCACTCATCTTCACACTGTACACCTCAGACTTCCAGGACAAGTCAGAGTCCTGTCATCTGCAGAAATACTCAGATTACTCTGCAGTTGTGGGGAGTATCAGTGATGGACAAGGAGAAAGGACAGAGTAGACTTTACCTTCTTGAAGAAGTTTAGGTCCTCCAGTGTTTGCAGCAACATGCTGAACATCTTCTCTAAGTCTGTGGACAGTTTGATCACATCTTCAGTCATCTGTTGGGGAGCAGCATCAGAACCAGAAACTTGAAGAAACTGAACAAGCTGATAAAGAAGACTGGTTCTGCTCTGGGGAATGTTCTGGAGCCTCTGGAGATCATTTTGATAGTAGAGATAATAAAAACAAATTTAAGCTACATTTATATTTTACCACAATCTGTCTAATCCACCCATATTTTTTCACCTGTCTTAACATTGACACTCAGATGTAAAGTTGAATTTAAACTCTCATATAAAGAAAGTTTAGTCCAGACTGCCTGATCATAGGCAGTCCGTGGTGGAAGTTAGTTGCAGGGGATTTTAAAGTCCACTCTCTTTTAATGTGGATGTGTGTTTGTTCGTCTTCTCCTGAGATCGCCAATAACAACTGGATACCAACATTTTTGCTTTTCTGTTTACTCTGAATTACTTCACAAGGGTTTGTTTGCATTCATTGTATTTCTTAAACATATATTCCCTAAAGAAATACCTCAAGTTTGTAAAGATAAAAATACATATCTAAAATAAAGCAAGCATAGGAATTGCAAATTCGATTTCAGAATATAATAAAAGCACCCACGTCAGTCATCCATCCATAAATTCATCACCCATGGTAAGGAAACAACCCTTTGCTTTTACTGGAATCTGACTTCAGGTAAAAGACAGCCTGGACAGGTCACCAGTCACTTGTGGGGCCACATACAGTTTAACAACAAACTTCATACATTTCTATGGGGAACGTACAATCACCAGTTAACCTGACATACTAGTTGGACTGTGAGAGGAGAGCCTGGTGGTAAATGAACACAGATGCTACTATTGTAAGTAGACTAAGACATTTGGTTGGTTGTTCCAGTGGTCTTCAAGGGCCAACAATCAAAACTTGCAGTTCTTCAACTGACCACTAGGTGCTGGCTCTAAACCTGCAGGTCCTCTCCTCACCACTAGGGGCTGGCTCTAAACCTGCAGGTCCTCTCCTCACCACTAGGGGCTGGACCCAACAGTGAGTCCGTCTCCAGTGACCATGTTAAAGTGTCCAAACTTATTTATTCTGGTACAAAAACAGTTTTGGTCTCCATGGCTAGATTTTACAACCATGACATCTTGGGGTAAAGGATTTTTTTCTATACCACACCAGGTCAATTCATATAAAGTAATACATTTATTAATAATATAATATTACTGATTTATTCCACTTTAACGTTTTTGGCAGCTGCAGCTCCTCTGGCGGCGTGGATAGGTTTCCCATCTTTCCTGGACCTGCTTGTTCCGTCCATTTACGAGGAGAAAGGTTTCAAAACTGCATCACTCAGGGTTTGCCCTGTAATTCTCAGGTCTACACGGGTAAATGTCACTCTTCTTCATAGAACTACGAGTTTTACGTTGTGAAAATCCACTCAAGAAGCCTGTGATTTCAGCTGAACTGCTACTCACAGTGTGGACTATATTTGAATTTACGATCGTGTAAATTGGTTTAGTAGCGGTTCCTGTTCGTTAGATCCGCCGTGCGATAGGAGGCGCCATGTTTCCGTCGTGTTCGCGGCGCGTCGGCCTGCTTCGCGTCTTCGTCCTGCTTCAGTCAAACTGCGGAGCGGATTCAGCTGGATCCGGACTCTCTTATCGGAATTGAGGGGCTTTTATGTCCTTTCCGTTCAGCGGGTGTTGTGACGCTCACCCGCTCACGAGCACCGCGGCCTGCCGGGGCTCTCACCGCCGCCCGCAGGAGCTCTCAGCGCCGCCTGGCCCGGTTCACCGAGCAACGTTCGTGTCAGTGTGCACTTCCGCCATGTTGAGTGGATTCACGTTTTGAGTGGCTGCTGGGACCGGAGTGACAAGCACCAGAAACCGGACCAGACTGACAGCCCCAGAAACCGGACTAGACCGAGCCAGGGGGCTGTTACCGCGCCGGTGACGCAGGAAAAACACCCAGAAGCAGAGAAAAAAACGCAGGAATTAGATCTTTCTAGTAACAGGTTTGTGTCCTGCGGAGCTGTCATTGATTTAGGCCACGTTTATGTAACCGGGACGACGGCACCGCTGGAGGCCGGGACCAGAGCACCGCTGGAGGCCGGACGGAGCCCATGAAGAGCGGGGAAGTCGTATCAGATTCCTGGTAAGTTGTTAGCCGGCCAGCTCGGGACTCTGGCGGGTGAGCAGACTCGTCTCCGCGGCAGCTGCTGGGGGATGCGGGTAACATTGCTGGTGTTTGTCGGCCGTTAACGAGCAGATTAACCTGCGGCTTGTTTATTCTGACTAGCTCGGCTGGCTAACGCCAGAAACCGTCTACACACTGACACGGAACATTTCCTTTAAACGTCCCTTGTTTACAACTTACCAACATGAAAATATCGCACACTCAGTTTTTAAATATTTTAATATAATGCTTTCTGGAAACAGTGGTTTTCTTTAAACACGTTTTCTGCAGTCGGAGCGGCAGAGATGTGATATTCAGATTATTTTAGCCAAGTTATAAGTTAAGATACGGGTCAGAACACCCAGTTAAATTTCAGGAAATAGACGACTCCCTCGTCACTATCCTTGACCAGGATAGCTGGCTAACGTCGCTAGAATGGGGGCAAAGGGAGGTTGGGTTTAATCAGACTGATTGTTTTATAGAGTGATCGATGATTTCTTGTCGAGTCATTTTAGCAGAAGACGTGTCGGTTGTTTACTCGCGATGAGCTAATGGTGGCTAATGTTAGCAGTTAGCGCGGGCGCTGCTAACGGCCTTCTGCTCACTAACTCGGTCCGGTCCGGGGCGGAGAGTCACGGTTAACTGGTAGTGTCCGTGGGTATCAGGCGGTTCGCGGTGGAATTCAACTCGCTCGTTTTTTCAGCGACAGTGTTGAGAAACAGCAGGCCCGGCCTGAAGCAGTGGCGAGGCCTGTGTGGACGGCGAGGCCTGGCTGCTGTCTGGGCGGACCGCCCCGCTAACTAACCCGCTAACTAGCCCGAACTAGCCCGAACTAACCCGCTAACGAAGCCAACATGGCTCTGCAGCAGGCGTCCACCAGCCGGACCACCAGCTGGTACAGGTGACTGCGCTTCCAGGTAAAGCTCGTTATGAAATGTCCCCGCTGGATGCAGATGAAGCAGACCTGTTAAGTTTATCCGTCATAAATGTTGTCAGTTTTTAACACTTGAAGTCCGTGTAGCGCCTGATTCTGAGACCTAAATGTTAAATACGTTTTAGATGTGCTAGTATTGTGTAATGATTTATGACACTATTACTCTAACTTTGTTAGATGTGCAGTGTTGGGAGACATTACTAGTGACATTTGGAACTGCATATGAAGAAATAAGTAGGAGATATGTCATTCAAATAATGTAACTTGAGTGGTTTATATTTGGGGTGTTTGAGCATCTAAAGTGAAAATGATCCTCACTGTGCAGATGTTTCCTGGGCTTTGACTTGACACAGTTTCACCAGTAAACAGTGCATTACTGTACAGTTTTATCATTGTTCATTTTATCATTCATTCAGTTGCTCAGCACTCAGAGGCATTTTGCTCAGCTGGCATTAGGTGTGCCAGATTCATATATATTCTGAGTATTTTTAGTGATTTTGATTTGTAAAAATTCAGGCTGAGGTCTAATGAATTCCTCCTGTCAAATAAATGCAGCCTGCTCACATGGACCTAAACACCACTCCTTTCTTTCTTTTTGTTTTTTTAAATGATAGTGTCCTTAAACATACCAAAAGATGTGTCTGTGCAGGAAAGAGAGAGATTCAAATCACCAACATGAATATCATGTTCCAGTTGTTTCTAACCAAAGGAAATTATATACAGTGTCTTTGTCATAATCGGTCTTTTGGTTAATAAATGGGATTTATTATTTAGATCTGTTCATTTTAGCTTGTTACTCCAATATGCTCTTGAGAACCTGATCTTTTGTTGGATTTATATATGAATGCAAAATTTATAATTAGTATATAAGGAAAAAATCTAATTATTGCGTTTGTCCGAGTGAAATTGTATTATTAAAATGCATGTTGACATCATAGTCGGCTGAAATAAAACTAAACAGAACTTCTCATGGTCAGACAATCAATTATCAACTGACCTCACAATTAAAAATTAGATTAGATTCAACTTTATTGTCATTACACGTGCAGGTACAAGGTAATGAAATGCAGTCAGCATGGACAAGATGATGGACAGGATGTGAGGAGTCCCTAAGAATGCTGGGAGGCCGGTGTGGACATCGTTTCTTGTGGACGTCCTTTAGTGCAGGGAGTGGAGTCCCAGTGATGCGTTGGGCAGTTTTCACCACCCGCTGCAGCACCTTTCGGTTGGCTTTTCATCGAGATATTTTTGATATCAAATAATCTCATGGGGTACAGATTCGACAAATTACGAAACTATTATTGACCCGTTAAAAAAACCTTTTGGTGCCACCATGTTTGGAAAAGATTATAAAGTAGGATAGAAAGAGTTGTGATGGGTAAAATGCAGATTGTGTCTCAGAAGGACCAGATGGGATTCAGGGTCTGGGTCTGGGTCTGGGACTGGGCTTGCTCTTTTATTGGCTTTTCATATGGTCTGTGTCATTTTTATGACAGTGATGATAAGACTGTGTGCGTGTTTTTACCTTACCATGACAGTAAGCCGTGTTCATTTTAGCATGTCCCTAACTGTGGAGTGGTTGGACTGACATGAGAACTGAAACATGCTCTTTAGATTTGGCTGTAGTGACTGTGTGTAATAACTTCTCCTTCATTATTTTCTACATTTAACACAACTGCCACAAATACTGAAGCTCACCTTCTAAAGTAAGGAAAAGTTTACTTTCACTTCCTTAAAACCTACAATATTCTGCAAGATTAGGTTCAGAAAAATAAGTTACATTTAGCACATTTTATACAACCAAACTTGAAAAATGAGTGTATTACAGAGTGATGGTTTTAACTTAAATAAATAGTCATTTTTCCAGAGAACAGAGCAGCAAAATATGTTTATCATCAAATTTTACTTTACCTTTGTCATAGCGGAAAGATGATGTCTCTCAGCTTGTCTGGGAACACCTCGGTGTTATCCTGGAAGATCTGGAGAGGGATGTCTGGGCCTCTAATTAGTCTGGTGTTCCCACAACCTGAACTCAGATAAGCAGAAGATGGATGGGCCCGCGGATGGGCCCGCGGATGGGTCCACGGATGGGTCCAGTCTGGCATTGCCACCAGATGATGTCACACTTAGACATACCTAAATTATAAGTCTTGCTATTTATTTTGTATTTTAAAAAGCATTATGTTAGACATGCTAAGTAGATGTGTGAAATGTGTCAGTGTAGGGTACTGTCGAGCAAGATTAGATGGAGCATTAGACGTTTGCTTTTACTGACTGGAAACATTCATTTAGAAGTGAAAGTGAAGGCACCAGCACTCAATCATTTGTGATAAATATCTTTCCCAGTTTACAGACTTTCTAGTTTCACATTTACATGCTGACTTAGCAGAGTTAAGCTCGCAGTCAGTCTACACAGTTGGAGTATTGACGACAGAACATTTTTCCCCGACTGGACTTTCTGATCAAGTTGTTATGGTGTCATGCTGTAACACGTTATCAATGTCAGTGTAGCTGTTACTCTGGAAAGAAAACTGGTGTCACAGTTGATGAAAGTGCTAGGAAACGTTAAAAGTTGTGTATCTCTGAACATCCCTGACAGTCATGGAAGAAGTCAGCAGCAACTACCTTTAACTCTAAATATCTGTTAACGTTTGATGTATCGGAGTTAAGCTTAGACACTTATGATCTCTGAACAGCTGAGCGGAACCGTTGCTTAGCAACAGTTAACATTCCAGTCTGAAGGCTACCGTTTACCAGCATGGAAAGTGACGGTCGCGTTGAAAAATGGCAGCCCATGCTGACCGGGTCTCCCCAATAACACGCACATCCACACACTTTCTGCTTTGTACTTTGTCTTTGCAAAGAATTGCTGATGGGACAGCAGCTCTTTGTGCAGCAGTCTCAGTTTTGTTTGCATCTGCTTCCCTCTGAGATCATGCAAATAATGCAAGGTGGTCTGCTGCTCCCTCTGGGCAGATGAAGCTAATATCCTGTGTAATGTGCCAGTACTCTCATTTGTGTGAACATGTTTAGGATTGAAGAGAAGATTATGTGTGAAAACTTTCCTGTGTGTTAAACATCTTGAGCCCTGAACAGGTCATCCAGAAAGTCGTAACGTGTCTCATCATACCTGATCATCGGCAGACAGTTTATCATCAGGGATGCATTTGTTAACTCCACACCAGTTAGATACTTTACATCATAAATAGCAGATGCATTATAAGGGGAGAAAGAGTTTTCTGGAAAAAAGAAAGAAGCATCTAAATTCACCAAAAAAACAACCTAAATGTAAAACCATACATGTATGTGACATTTTGATACAGCTGGAGCATCACCAACACCTGCAAATATGTTCTCTGGTTTTTCGTCTTAAAGATGATGTTGATCACGTTGGTACTTGAGATGGACTTATGCTGGCACTCTCTTCTAAGTCCTAGCAAGTATTATACATCAGAACTTATGGAGGGTCACTTTCAGTTTCTCTCAAACTGTAATACTATATATAATATTATGATTGTTATTATTAATGGTAATAATAATAATATTTATAATTGGTGAGTATTTGTGTGGTTTACTATACTATAATAATTCTTAGACTGCTAGAATATAGCTTATGCCTCACTCATATTTTTATTGTCAAGCGGTGAGATTTGTTTGTGCAACATTGAGAGGTAGCTCATCACCTTCTCACAAACACATCAGCTCTGTCCTCCTTCATGTACACACCGCAGATCAATACACAATCACTTCATGCTGTTCCCAACTACATTTAGCAACTTCTAGACTTTTAAGGGTTTTTAAACTATTATTGTTTTTTTTTTTTCTTTTTAACAACTGAAGTAAAAAAGCAGCAAGTGGAAAATGTATCACCTTTTTTTGAATAATGCTTAATTACTTTCTGAGGAAGATGGTCACTGTTGAAGCGATGATGATGGTAGCAGGTACTGTATACTCTTCATTTAATGGCAGTTAAATGAGTGATTGTCACTAATCCTCCCAGACCTGGCTCATCTAGTTGGTTCGTTGTAAAACTCTGAGTGCCTTTGGTAGCTGGCATTGAACCGATTCTCCTCACACACCTGTATATTTACAGGTAGCTGGATAAGCAGCTGTCTGGTAATTGTGACCTTTGCTTCTCTTTCTGTTCCAGGTTATGCAATGGTCTCAGCAGCACATCCAGATCTCCAGGTGCTTGTGTCGCTCTCTTGTGTGTTCGGGCTCTCTTCCCTCTGCTCTACAGCTGAGGTGGCTGTGATTTCCCTCCTGGCCAGTGCTCCCTAAGAGGCCAAGATTGCCAAGATCTGCCCTGTGGCGAGCATGACGGCCACCACGCGTGGCTCTCCGGTGGGGGGCAATGACAGCCAGGGCCAAGGCCAGGCACCTGATGCTCAAAGCCAACCCCCACTGCCACAGAACCAGGTCAGTATCATCTTTGTAGTACTTAACATGAGGTGAGAGCAGACATTTTTCCCCTCGTATCTTCAAAACCAGCATTGCTTGCACCTAGCCACACAGATGCCCATGGGGACCAAAAGGGAGGGGGTGGGGGGAGCGGAAAAGAGCAGGGCATCAATGAACAGAGCCTCTTGAGTGATAGTTAAAGGATGTGTGTGTCTGCGTACACGTGCACGCCTGTGTTGGTTAGAGATGAGACGTGAGAGGGAAGCTGCCTATGTAGGTCAGCCAAGCAGAAGGAGCTTTCACCACACTCCCCCACATTTTATGTTCTCTCAGCGACGTACCTCTGTTACTCCTTCAGCTGCTCGCAGCACCACTAATGTCAACGTTCATTCCCTTTACGAGGGAGGGAAGAAGAAAAGGAGCCCGGGGCTTTCAATGCACTCGTATGATTCCTGTCATTGTTTCTCCGAGGTGCTTCATTCAATCGTTTCAATACTCAAGACATGGCAGCCGGCACTTTTTGTTTCCTTTTCTGTCTTTTTGTACATGAATGGGAACTTTTGCTTTTGGCATTCGCTTAGTTCCACCTGGATCTTGTGCCGTTTACCCGTCTTCAGTTGTGAGGACACATCGGTGGATTTTCCATGCTGCTTTAACTCCTGCTTCCATTACAAGAATGAAAGGGGACTCTGTTATTGTTACCATGTTTGCTTTTATGAGATGGTAAAGAAATATTAGAATATTACGTTTAAAGAGCTTTGTGTTTGGATCCCCATTTTTCTTCTGTCCAAAACAAACAAAGGTTTCCAGGTTGTTGTCTTCTCAAAGTTTGTATCAGCTACACGAAGCCTGCTTTTGTTTTGTATATTTTCTTGGACACAGGTGTAAGAGTTATTAAAATGCAAGCCTAATTAGAAAATGAGGAGCAGTTAAACAACATAAACAAATGGCTTAGTGAGAGGGTAATATTGGCAAGTGCAGCTTATTAATGGTTTATGGATAAAAACTGACAGTGATGTCAGGAGCAGTTATTTTTGTATATGTTATGATCAGTAAACATGGATTATAATTTCGTAAAGCTCATGAAATTGCATCATTCAAAATTCAGGTGGTTGCTCTTCCTTAAGATGATGTACAAGGTAAAATTAGAAAATGTCCCTGGTGCTGTATTGTGATGATGTTTCACTCAGGTTCTGTGTAAGAAATTTTAAAAAAGGAATGCTCATAAACTCTGACATCAGTTCTTGCATTCTGGGTTTTGAAGTCCTGCTTTTTGATTGTTGGTGATATTTGTAGACGTCTTCTCCTAACTCATCCAATGAGAACTCTCCAGTGAGCCCACCAGATGAGCAGGGTCAGGGAGATGGACCACCTCAGCTGGAAGAGGAAGAGCCTGCTTTTCCTCACACTGATCTGGCCAAGCTTGATGACATGATCAACAGGTATTTACTTCCTTCTCTCTCACTTGCATCTAAACTCACAGTTCAGCTTCTCACGACAGAGACTGAATGTTTCAAGCTTAGGAGGCGTCTAACTTACCACTATTATAATCCCCATGGCTTCTCTTCTTTTCCCACATAAAGCTGAGCATTTATGAACTTAAAGCAGAAATTGTTTAATCAAGTTAAACACTCCAATTTACAAATCACCTGGGTAGATCTAGACCGCAGTTCATTGGCCCTCAAACCAAATTACCTGACTAATCTGAGTTAGTAGCCCGCATAAGCTGACTAATCTGAGTTAGTAGCCCGCATAGCCTGACTTATCTGAGTTAGTAGCCCGCATAGCCTGAGTTATCTGACTTAGTAGCCCACATAGCCTGACTTATGAGTTAGTAGTCCGCATAGCCTGAGTTATCTGACTTAGTAGCCCACATAGCCTGACCGATCTGACTTAGTAGCCCACATAACCTGACTTATCTGAGTTAGTAGCCCACATAACCTGAGTTATCTGAGTTAGTAGCCCGCATAACCTGACTTATCTGAGTTAGTAGCCCGCATAACCTGACTAATCTGAGTTAGTAGCCCGCATAGCCTGACTTAT
>JAOWBL010000014.1:2861354-2889901 GCA_028564865.1 Zenarchopterus dispar | reverse complement strand
TGGGATGCAGCCAGAGAGGACTGCAGAGCCAGAGGAGCAGATCTGGTGGTGATAGATGACGCTGAAGAACAGGTGTACTGTTTCTTCTCTGTGCTTAAAATAAGTGCCATATCTTAGAAACTGTGATGTTAGCACTTTCCTCGATGACTTTAAATTATTTCAGCTATTTTTTTCTAAGAATTTCTAACATCATGGATGGCTGATAAAACTGTCCTGTTTTTCTTCATGTTGACATTTGACAGACATTTCTCTCCACATTTGCAAAAACATCAACTTGGATTGGTTTAAATGACAAAGAAGTGGAGGGGACCTGGAAGTGGGTGGATGGATCTCCTCTGACTTTCACGTAAGTGTTTACTTTCTGACAGAAACAGAGAGGATGCTGACAAATGTAGCTGACGCTGCTGCTTTTGACATAAAATGGGTTCTGTTGTGCAGGCTGTGTGTGTAAACTTGTCTTATGAGAAATAAAATGTGGAAACAAATGAATGAATGAAATTGGGTTATGACTTTCTTGTCTAAAGGTAGTAAAGTATGATCTCATAGTCAGTTGTGTTTATTGAACTGTCTTTGGTCACCTACATATTTAGCATGGTGTTGGGCTAACACCCCAGTCTTCCAGTCACTGTCCTACCCAGTTATTCTTTGGCAGCTGGGAATATTTCTCATTTGATTCTCTGTTGTCAAAGTCTGTGTAATCTTTCTCTTGTTTTCTGACCTGCTAGGTTCTGGGTCCAAGACCAGCCTGATAACGGTGGTGGAAGCTCGTATTGGGGTGAGGAGGACTGTGCTCATTTCAGAAATGATGACAGAAAATCATGGAATGACATTTCATGTGCAACTTCTATGAACTGGATCTGTGAAAAGCAAAACACTTTTCTAAATACCTAAAGAGCAGTTACAAATTACTTTGTAGCAAGAAATTATCTTTAATCAACTCAATTATACTTTTCAGCCTGTGATCAATTAGGTTACACATGCTCAGTTTCCTCTCATCATTTGATTTTACCAGGAGCTTCTGAGGTTTGGAAAATTCCAGCGCTCAGATGTTCCAGAATTCAAAATATAAATTCTGAGGAACTTTCAGCTGTAGATGATGCAAGAAGGGGCTCTACAATGTTTTGACCTTAATGGATGAACATTTAACTATGTTCACAATTTCATATTTTGTCTCATACCTGATTTGTTTAAATCTATTTTTACAATTAAAAATATTTCTCACCTTCAGAGTTGAAGATATATCATGTTGATGAAATGATACAAACCTCCCAAAAGCTCAATGTTGTCACAATTTGGAAAAATAAAGACAAAATAAAAAATAAAACACTGACCACAGAAGGCTCTTTTTGTTTTGTTTCAATATAGTGTCATCTTTTACATAGTATTAACCTTCTTTTAATGTAAATATATGTGTGAGGCAACATGATTAGATATGGCTATAAAACAGTTAAACATTTGATGATGTGGTTAGTTGTTGTGGACTAATGTAAACTCTGGCAACCTTCCACCTCTGGGAAAGTGGGGAGGTTGTATGAATGCTGTTATTTCAGACTCGACAGACTTCAGGCTGTCATTTCCTGGAGTCTGTGCTGAAATCAGCTGGCATCTTTGTCAAGTGTCACAGAGAAAATGAATGAACAGTGTTGCAGTTGTTAGTGGTGATAAATATCGAGTTCAGCAGTCAAGTACCACTACAAGATGCAGAAAAGGATGCTGCTATCACCAGTTCCTCTTTTTCAGCCACCATAATCTGATTAAAGTCTCTGTTCATATACCTGTCTTTAAACTTCCTCCAAAACTGAGACAACCAACGAAACGCCTTTGCTTTAAACATTGTAGATTCTCTAAATATGACATTTTATCACATAAAACACATATAAAACCATAGACTTAAAGGAACCATTATTCTTCCAGATTGTTGCTTCTTATAAATAGTCTGCGATATGCAAAGGTTAAGTCAAATCAGATTTTTGAAAAACCTAAATCCAAAAAATGTCATCCTATTTCTTAAAAGCCTTGTATACTTGTTTAAATTTCTCCCTCTGTTTTTGATGGGAAAGTTCTTTTCAGTTGCTCTGTGGGTCTGTTATGAGTACACTTAGATCAGGCCAGTATTGTGTCTGTGCAGTTTGGGTTTGGCTGTCTCACGCAGCTGCAAAAATGGTGTTTTGGGAAGTGAATGTTAATTTGTCCAAAAAAGCACCGAGCTCTGTTCTGTAAAACCACTGCTTTTGTTTTCTCATTGTTTTCTTGTGGGTATATGTTGACTTGTCTTTCCCTTCCTCCTTGCTGGTCTGACTGTTGTTCAACCTGTCTGTCTGTCTGTCCATCGTCCGTGTTTCTGGCTCTCATGTTTTCCTCGTTTTGGATTTTCTTTGTTTTTTTGTTGGAGGTCATTTGGATTTACTTCTGGATTCCTGCTTAGCAGTGCTTTTTGTGAAATAAAATACTTTTGTTTTGAAACCCCTGCCCCATCTCCTGGATTTGTGCCCTCTCCACTCAAGACATGACAAGAGAAATTGTATCGGAGGAATTAGAAAAACATTAGAAAACTTTATGAACAAAAAGGCTTTACAAACTGAACATGGAATTATTTTTTGCAGCCTGTATATAAAACATGGTAGTCTTTTGGCTCAAGTGAGATTTTAATAAAAAGCTAAATGGCCTGGTTCCATTTTTGTTGTGGTCTGCATGACGCAGTAAAATACGTGGAAGCTAAAACACAACATCCAACTGACTGCAAATGATGTCGTTCAGTGTGTACTAACGTTGAATGTTTATCGAATTAAAGCTTTTATTTTATTTGATTGTCATTAAAAGAAATAACCCACAAAAGTGAAGCAGAGGAAATGGAGTTTGTTGGTGTTCTGCAGTTTCTGTCAAAAATCCAAAAACATGTTAGCTTGATTTGTGATTCTAAACTAGTGACAGGACTGTAATAGTACCATATTCTCCGGACTATAAACCGCTACTTTTTCCCCACGCTTAGAACCCTGCCGTTTATACAACGATGTGGCTTATCTATAAATTTTTCTTCGCTAACGGCCACCAGGGGGCGCAGGAGGTGCAAAAACGAGACAGACGCAAGAGGTCAATGTAAAGAAGAAGAAGCTAGTTTTTGGCGCACTCGACTCCAGATGAAAGTGACATTGAGAGCCACACAGATAGAGAGACTGAAAAGGTGTATGACGGAGATGTTCTCAGGCTCTTCCACTCCGACACTGAAGAAGACGACTTCAGTGGTTTCAGTGCACAGGCTAAGGATGAATAAAAACATTAATAACTTTTCAGTTTTGTTCGATCAGCCGTTTTACTGCGGCGTTACAGGCACTGTTTGGAAACAAGGCATGTAAATAAACATGTACAAAATCTCTGTAAATATCTCATTTCACAATGAATGTATCTGCGGCTTATAGTCAGGTGCGGCTAAAAAAAAACGTTTTTCTTTAAAAATTTAGTGGGTGCGGCTTATATTCGGATGCGCTCTATAGTCCAGTAAATATGGTAAGTGGAGATATAAACACTGTGGTGGCAATATGAATCTTCAAATACTAGCAGGCCTGAGAAGTGCATTCTTTTTTCATTTGTTTTGTTTTCTATGTTATATGTAAAATACATCTTGACTACAAGATATAGAAAATAGGACCACAAACGGGTCTCCCCTGGCAGGCTTGAGTTTTACAAAACATGCTGCTGTCTGAGGTTTTTCACTTTCCATAAATTCCCTGAAAAAGTCATCAGAACACTAACATGCTGAACAACAATGGATCTGAAAATATTAAGAGAACAGCTAAATGATCCAAAAACAACTGCATGTTAAGTTCTGCCTTACCACAGTCACCCTTTACAGGGTAGGATGTAGCTGTCAATGAACATTGTGCAAAAGGTAACATTAGTTTATGTTAATAACACACTTCACTGATTTTAATTATCCAGAACAAAGTAACTAGTCAACTAATTAAGACGTTATTGCAAAATGTAACTGTAGTCACCCTAAAAAGCCATTTTGTGTGTAGCACAGCTGTTACAACCTGACTTGGCAGGAAAAAGGGAGGTAGCAACACTGAACCAGGTAAAAACAATTTATAGTCTGGAGAAAATCCTACAACTAGTAAACAGAGTCAGTCAATGAAAACAATGAAAGTTTTCAGAGGTGAGTCAAACAAAACAACAACTTTGTATCAAAAACAAAACAACAAGCAAAATGACATAATTGGCAACCTCTGCTTGGTAGGCTGAGGCAGCGAGTCAGCAACCTGCAATAACTTTAGAACACCACAAACAAAATGATTATTTTATAAACCTATCTTTAAAAAAAAGAAAACATGGCTTATGTTTCAAAAGTTTCACCTAGACAATCTGATGGTGCCAGAAAAGACGAGGTTTCTTCTGTGACTCGAGGACTGGGTGACACCTCACCAAAATGAGCCGTGAACTGATGAAGGACCAGCGGTTCCCCAAAATGACTGAGTCCTTAAATCTGGTCTTGAAATTCACGTTACCAGAGAAAATAATATATAAAGGATTCACAGTAGTAATGAGATGATAACTAAATGAATAAATGAGGAGATCCATATGGTGCAACTGTACAGACAGTTATTGTTTACTTTTGTCTTGTTCACCTGAAGTGGGTAAACAACTTTTTTTTTTTGGTCTCTACACAGTCAACATGACTCTAAATGGCTATATTGTAGCAAATAGTACACCTCAGTATATTATCCTTTCACAGTACATAAAATGATACTCAGGATAAGAGGGGACATGTAGTCATAACACATGTTATAATATTTCTTAGCGCCAGGCGGGAGAAGCTTATATAACAATAAAGGCATGCTGCTTCACTCAGTTACCTCTCTGGTTGTGTCTGGGTGTGGTTTCAGCTCAGCTGTAGGTGGAGCTGTGTGGCAGCAGTGTAGATCATAGCGGTGGCAGAGACTGGAGCAGCTTCCCTCTACTCAACAACTATCTCTCTTTTTATGGAGTGGCAACTGGCACCAGGAAAGAACCAGAACCAGATGACTAGCATGCTGGAGAGAACCACTCAGTCCTGCTACAATAACGTTTTAAGTGTTTTTTCCCTGGTCTGGAAATTTATGCTTTTATCCTTTTTGAGACTATTTCACCAGAGACAGTCACCTTAGAAAATAAGTGGTGTCTCCACTTTTTCTTTCAATGCTGATACTTCAGGCTTGTAATCCAGAGTTTAGGAAGAAAATCAGTAACTGGGCAAAATAATATTCCCATGCACATATTAATATGGAATCAACCGGCTAAGCTCTGATGATCAGTTAGTGTTAATAATTGTAATTTTTTTGTCTCTCTGCTCATAATTAGTAGTCCTTGATAATCAGGTAGATAAAGTCCTACTTCAACTAGATCTTCAGTTGTTTCCTCATCACAGGCTGATTAAGAAAAAATCATGAAAAAGAAATTTTCTCCTTTTTCCTGAGTGTTCTTATGGTTTTTTTTTTTTAGCTTTTTTTTTTCAATGCAGTTCATGATCCTCTTGTTCAGCTGTCACAGATTTTGAAATGTTAAATGCTCTTCTTTGGAGAACAGACTTTATCTGGTGTCGGCATAAAGATAAATCCAGTTGTCAAAGGGCATTTCAGTGAGACTGTTTCCATGATCAACCCTTTAACCCTCCAGCTTGCTAATTATTCCTTTATTGTCTAACTTACTGAAAAGTGAGCTTTACGTGGTTTGTTGCCAATAGATGGCGCCATTGAGCTTCAGTGGTTCCAGGTGTGTTTGCGCTGAACAGAGGAGCACCAGCGTTTCCTTGAAAACTGTATTAAGGTAAATATTCCGTTTTGCTTTATAAACTTTGTTTTGTGCCGTGGTTACATATTTCTGTGCATGTATGTTTTTCACTTGTGATTTGGTTTTGATTAGCCTTTTCTGCTGAGTGTGTGTGTGCTTGTGTGTGGCTTGTGTGCATGTGTGTGTGTGTGTGTGCATGTGCATGTACTTTGTAGTCATTCTGAGCCCTCTATGTTCATGGGTGCAGCAGGTTTCCTGAAGCGACGCGCAGCACAGAGAAGCTGATGGACTCCTGAGCCACAAGCTGCTTTCTATTGTCCCCCGTAAGTGGATTTGGTTTGGGAGGAGGTTGCCACTGAGAGGCTGTGGTTATTAGACGGGAATGAGATATCTGGTGCCTCAGCGCACACACACTCACTCACACAAACAGCAGTATTCTACCTTTCACTGGACACCAAGACAAACGTATTTGTCCATATTAACTCAGGTAAATCTGAAACTACTGTTTTCATGTGAACCCCACTCTTCCCACAGGTGTTTTCAGATCATTTCCTCAAACAGCTCTTTATCGCTGATCGATTAAAACAAGCAGAGCAACAGCTTTCCATTTGTTATCTCCAAGTCATTAACAAGCACTGTACAGATGGGTTGGTTCATGGTTACCAGCTACAACAGAACTCCTCTCAGTTAGAAAAATTAAACAAAAAATAAATAAATAAAGGCTTTAACACTTGAGACTCAGACTAATCGGATCTGGTTAATTATGCTTTACACTCCCTGTAAGAATAATGTCTAGAACTGCAAAACTCATTTTTCTTCATGCCAGGAGTTAGTCCAAAGCCTGGAAATATTATAAATATTTAGTTTCTTCCACATTTCCAGTTACAATCCTGGATTTGGTCTTTCAGAAATGAATAAAATTTTCAGTGTACAACTCCATCAGAAAAAGTTCATAGGAAGTGTTTTGTGGGTAAAACTAACATTGAATAGTGGATAATGGCGATCCACGATCCACATGGCGATCCACTACTAGTTTTGTAGAGTATGATTAGTGGTAAGTGTCTTGTATTTGATTCACATCAACTGTTATTCAACACTTGTCTTGACTGAGGTCCCATTTATCACTGCCCATCATTCAATCAACCAAAACATTAACATAAATATCGTCACGTTTGTGGTTCATGCCACAGTTACAAAAACTGTGGGTGTCATGGTTGATAACCAGTTGTTCTCTGACCACACTGCCTGTGTCTCCTTGTCCTGCCACAGATTACACCATTGATTTTTGATCATCTTTTAAGCTTTATAAAAATGTCAACTTTGTGACTGGAAGTAGTAATACTACATCAATGTAAGATTTAAAACAAAAGTAAAATGAGAGTTTAGTTCAGCTTTATCTATAAAGCATTAAGTCATGACCAATGTCATCTCAAGGAAACTGAAGAATGCAGTTCAACTCATTTCTGATTAATCCAATAAATACAAAGCCAATAAAAGTAACAATGAAAAAGATTAACTTGCTAAGGAAACCAACAGATTGGACCAAAACTTTTCTTCGATACAGTCCTCCCCTGTCCTGAACAAGCACCAGGCGACTGTGGGAAGGAAAAACCCGCTTTTTACAGGAAGAAATCATTGGCAGAACTAGACTCAAGAAGGGTACCCAAACTTTATCAAAAAGAAAGTTTTAAGCTTAATCTGAAGAGGTTGTCTGATTCCCAAACACAAACTGGCAGCTGGTGCACCAGTACAGGTGCCTGATAATTGAAGGCTCCACCTCCCATGCTCCTCTTAGAAGGCTGCAGTCTGAGGTCAAAGTGCTCTGCTTGGAAAATATGGGAGTATGAGCTCTTTAAGATATGACGGAGCTTGGTCAGGAGTTTTAAATGTGAAGAGAATCATTTTAAATTCTACTCTGGATTTTACACAGAGCCAATGAGGGGAAGCAAAACCTGGAAATAAACGATCATTCCAGCTATCAGATCTCAGGCTGCAGCATATTGGGTGAGTTCCAGTTTTTTAGAGAATTTTTGGGTCAGCCGAATAATAATAACAATAGTACAATCTTCAAGTAACAAATGCATGGGTCAGTTTTTCTCCATCACTTGGACACAGGATGTTCCTAATTTTAGCAATATTACAAAGGTGAAAAAGGTGGTCCTAGAAATCTGTTTAATAGGCAAATTGAGGACAGATTCTAGTCAAAAATAACTCACTGTTGTACTAGAATCCAAGGTAATACCATCTATAGTATGGCTAGACAATATGTCCCTAAAGTGCTCAGATACAAATAAAACAATTTCGGTTTCATCTGAATTCAGCTGGAGAAAGTTTAGGGTCATCTACGTCTCTGGGTCTTTATGACATGCTTATAGTCTGAACAACTAGTTAGTGTCTTCTGGTTTCACGGATAGGTGTAACTGAATATCATCATAGCAATGGAAACTTAAGGCGTGCCGTGTACTAATATTACCCAATGGAAGCAAATGTAAGGTGAAAAGAATAGGTCCAAGCACTGAACCCTGTGGAACTCCATGACTAAGTCTAGTACATGAAGAATGTTTTTCAGTTCTATTAACAGAGTGAAATCTATCATATAACTATGTTTTAAACCAGTCTAATGTTGCTCCTTCAATCCTCATAATATGTTCAAGTCTTTGTAGTAGAATGTTGTGACCACTCATTTCAAATGCAGCACTGAGATCCAAACAAAAGACAAGCACAGATACAGACCAAGAGGGGCTCATTTCCTTTCATCATTGCAGTTTCTGCACAATGATGCACTCCTAAATTTTGATTGAATTGAACTCTTTAGGCAGATTATTTCTGTGTAAATAATCACAGAACTGAGCTGCAACTATATTTTTAAAAATTGTAGAGATTAAAGGAAGTTTAGAAATAGATCTACAATTAGCTAACAGGCCTGGATCAAGAGTAGGTATCTAAGGTAAAAGTTGCTTACAGCGACTATAAAACTCTGGTACATGCTGTAGACAATAATTGACCAAATCCATTATAGAGGTGTTAATTAGGGGGGAAAATACCTTAGAGATTCTGGTTGGAATAGGGGCTAAAATACAAGTTGATGGTTTGCTATGGTTCTTGATAACTGGACAAAAACAGTCTAAAAGCAAATAAGGTTCTACTTCTGAAGCTGCTAAATTTGATTCATTAGTACCAATAGTTGGAAGTATTTCACCAAATTTTTCTTTGAAGGAAACAATTCTATTGGCAAAGAAATTTATGAAGTCACCCCTGCTGGGAGTTAAAGGAATACATGGCTCAACAGAGTTAGGACTCTTAGTCAGTCTGGCTACAGTGCTAAAAGGAAACTGTTTTTTATATCAGACTGTCTTTCCAGACTAAGCGAGATTCTCCTAAGTTTTTGGAAAAAGTTTTTTGTTCCTGTTTTCTTTTAAATCCACAGTTGTGTATAAGACTACAAGGCCACCTTCTTTGTACATTTTTTTTTCTTTAGCAGAGGGGCAGTACTGTCCAACATTGTACACACTGAAGCTGTAATTCTATCAGCATGATGATCAAGCTGTGTAGGAGTAGGACTGGTATTGCATCAGCAGAGGACAAAGAGGTAGACACAAATGGTTTTTGAAATGCCACACAAATCCTGGTAAAATTTGAAAAACCTTAAATTTACTTAAATGAAAACAAAAGGCGATAACACAGTTCAGTTCTAATTTAGAACTATATTTTTCACAGTTTCTGGTTTCTTCCATTATTTTAAATCCTTGCTATGATGGAGATTACTGGAAGCTGTTGTTAGAAAAGTAGCTAAAATCCATTCAGGAGAAAAACGTAGTCTTGCTGATCTTAAGCGGTTCAGCAGGGTTTCGTTTTTGAAAACTCACAAAACAAGTTTCTACTTTGATGCTTCATGTTATGCCTCATTCCTGTTAAAATTAAATTGTATCTGTCTGATTGTTGCTCTATTTTTTTTTTAATTTAACTGAAAAACACAGACTTTGGTCAGATTCATTACAAAATGAAAACATTATAATCAAGCAAGTGGACGCTGAGCACTACAGTCTCACAATGTGGTACTAGCAGAATCAAACAGCATCTTTTCTAACACATTTACATATCTGTATGACAACTCTCAACTAATTTATACGTTTAATTTTCCCCTCATATTAACTGTCTCATTTATATAAAGATGATAATGTTGCAGCAGATTATAGTGGAAAGCAAATTATTTGCATGTAAAACATAAGCCATTGTGTTTTTGTGCGTACATGCTCCTTCTAATCTCAGTGAGCGAGAAACATTTACTCAACACACACACACACAGACGTTACCATGGGGACCAAGCAGCCACTCTTCTTTTCAATAGTGCATGTGAGTCGTGGTAGACGTCTATTGTGCTGTGTGTGTTTGGGGGGTCAGGGTGCTGGCTGGAGTGTGTTTAGGGGGTGCAGTATTCAACAACGCTCTAGACAGATGAAAGCACTGCACATCCTCAAATCTAATCATAATTTAGTCATCATCATGAGATGGTATGATCAGAATAAAGGAGGAAACAGGCAAGACTGGCAGAGCAGGGAGAGACTGAGTCAAGAGAAGGGGATGGGAGATTGCTCTTAGATGGGAGATGATGGAGCCTTGTGGACGGAGACGGCCTTATTCGTAAAGTTGATGCTCATTTGTTACATCAATCTTGTTATCCAGGCACAGGCACTTATCCTAAAAGGATATGGAACGCTCAGATGCAACGACATTGATGTAGCAATGGACTTTCATTTTTGTAATGTAAAATTATGACAGACGACATTATGAAAGCTCAACTGAAATGTGTAAAATGTCATGGAAAAAAGGAAAATCCAACAGTTATCTCCAAAAAAAGAGAGAGGTGTTTCTGTGCCCACTCAGAAAACAAGAAACAAGCTTATCAAGAAATTTTGTGTTGAAAAGAATTAGTTTAGTTTAATATATTTGAAAGGGGACAATACAATTTCATAAAATACATGATTACACATGGTTAAAAAAAGCCAGAATTAGCCAAAAGGCTAGTTTTCATCTGTAGTCCCCTGGCCATGATGTAAAAAAGCAGTAAAATACATCTACAAAAGAAAAACATGGTTAAACGCTTGATAAGACACTGATGTAACAAATAGCATATACTTAACAAACTTTTAAGAGCGCACAGAGCACACAATACCTATACAATACAACAAAAGACAGATATCCAACCACTATACAATTAAAAGAGACTAGGACATCACAACAATCATTTGATCACAACATCAAACATCCCAATGGGCTTGTCTTTTAGTGCTGGCAGGTATACCAGTCAATTGAGTTTGACTGAAATATTATTTGTTCGTTTAATTTAACAGCTAAAGAAACTAATAGAAAGGAGGTTTTTTGAATTCTGTCATTGTCATTTCTGAGCATCAGTTTTTGTTTAACTACCTCTACTGGCAACATTCATGTTTAACAGTGATCAGAATGCTGTTAGAAATTAAACATTGTGAGGAAAATGAACACCAGGGCACAGAACTGCATGCAGTATAAAATTAGACCTTAGTTTTCTGCATGTTAAGGATACTTCCCAGTATGGTGACCACAAGAACAGACCTCAGGGAGTCATAGAAATGTGGGAGATGGTTGAAACTCTTGCTATTAAGTCATTATTCTCAATCAGACTCCGTGTCAAGTTCAGTTATCGAGATTGACAAATTAGTATTGGAACTCTGTTAAAGGGATTCAGGAGAAAAACAAATTATGTTGTGCCTCAGTATTCAGCAAAACCTCAATCTGTATTTGACATGTTTCACTTAGAATCATTGCGTCAAAATAAGGTCCAAATAAACTTCTTTGAAATTAATGTTTCTATTTCTGTTTTTCTTAGCCGAGGCATCAAACCATGGAATTAATTGCAGTAGTTTAATTAACAGAATTCATTTAATTACTGCAAAATAAATTTGTATTCATTTAGCCATCTTTGCACATCTTGGTTATACTTCATTAATTACATTTGATATAATTATTATTCTTCAGCTAAACAGACTACAAACAGAAATTTCCATTGCAAAGCACACCAGAGTCATGTTACACACTCTAAGACACAAAAAACAACAGTATATGTCTTAAGTTTGGCGGTGAACATTGTGAGAACACCAGCAGGGGAAGAATGATGTGTTTCTCTGTGTTAGACTAACATGCTGTGTTCTGGGTCAGCTTCAAGGAGCTCATTGCTTGAAATTATTCTCCATCTCTTCTTTGTATGTGCTCCTTTTCCCATCATGGTCAGATTTCCACCACCTTTCTTTGTAAGACTAAGTAAATGGACTACCTCGTGCTACCAGCAGTTATTGATCAAGGCTATTGGGGAATTTAAAAGAAAATATATATATATAGCATGATATGAAAATAATAGAAAAGCACTGAGTGGGTCACTGAATGGGTTTAATGCAGACATCTGTGAGGTTCAGAGGATGGATGCTGAATGACCTAAAGGGCTCCTGAGACTCAGTAATACCTCCTTGAGCCATCCTTCAAAAATGAAGAGAAGAAATCTATGTAAAAAAAAAAACAAGTAAAAAAACAAGCAACATGCTTGAAAACAATTTTATCAGTTCCAACTTTACAAAATAAGACACTTTGAGAGATAAAATTTTATTTGATAATGATAAACTAATGATGTTAAGATGATGTAGTTATTTTTCAACTTAATTTTACTGGTGTCCCTGAAGGGGCAAATAGTTTGCTGTTGTTGTTATGTTTAAGAGTACAGGCTACCCTTATGTTTGTGTTATATTTATTTTTTTTCTTTCATGCTAAATATATGTGTATGTGTATTAGAGGGGGTTATTTACATGGGTTAAGGAGCCATAAAATCATGAATTCAAAAAACAAAACAAACAAAAATGGTTTATTTTACAGCAGAAGAATAAAAGAATTAAACAAATGAAACATATATAACTATGCGCTTGCTTGTTCTTACTGTTAATGCTCACATAATGTTGGCTACTGATTTATACGTGAACTATTAATAAGTGAGTTATGTGTGAACCATTTGAACAGCGCACAAAATGCGGACGTTATGCGGAACCTTGTTCTTTGGTTTCTGTCAAACATCGAGGACTTTTACTCTGACGGACCGTGGGATGACATAATGGTAAACAGAGTAAGGTGAGTCTGGATTTCTTTTGTACACAACTGGTACGGGGAACTATTTTCATCCTCGGACAATAACAGCAAGGCGTCAGTGTAACAAGATGAATGTGAATTCAACGAGTTTTTTGTCATACGTCTTATTAAAATGACATTGATTAATGATGAAGAGCTGCTAATGTTAGCCTTTAGCCACATAGCTCCGACTCGTATCGTTAGTTAGAGATACACAGGCCTTATTCTGTCAGACTGCGCTCTAGAAACTCAGCCTTATGTATTCAACTATTCTGAATATGTGATACGATATATAAGACATATGTAGCGTACGTTGTAAGTTAATAAATCAATCCTAAAGGCTGACCGTGCCTTCACCTCTACCAATGTTTACTGCTGAGATGATGCTGACTGAGCTTTTACAGGTCCAGGATCAGTCACACACTGTACCACCTGCACTCGGCTTTGAAGCTGAGGATTTGTCATCACTGACACCTGCTACCCTCACTAAGTATACACAGCATTCCTGTGAAAAGCTATCCTACAAATAAAATACAAACTACTTTACGTAAGAAATGAGAAGTAGTAGCGGCTTCACCTACTTTATGTAACATCCCGGAGCCAGTGACCCTTTTATTAGCTCTTAAGGTGTCTAAACTTGTCTAAACTCGCCTTCAGCAGCTCTGATTCTTGGTTAACCAGTCATTGTAGAGCCTAGAGGTTCCTGCGGGATGGGGGATTGTAGTGGGGTTGTCTTTATGATCCCATAAAGCTGAAACCAGATGAGATATGGCTCAGATATGCTAATTTTGGTCAAGCAAGTCTTTGCATATCCCTTACGTTTTACATTAGGAAAGAGACATTGCTGACTCAACAATCCTGAGGCCTTACGGAGACGTCTGCGACACATTTGGTCAAAATATCACAATACAACTGAGAAACTTCCTTTTTAAAGACTTTTTTAAACCTCTGTTCATAGCAGTGGGTTTTAAGGGGATGGAGTTGACGGCATCTCTCTTCTGTGGGTTGTGCATCTTTTGAAATCGATGCGATAGCTTTGTGCTTACTTCCCTCCAAGGAACAACAAATGCTTCCCGTTGTGACGGTTGTAGGAAAAGATGAGGAGGCTGGATAATTCTGTTCAGAGCAGCGTTTATGATGTCGCAGAACCCTCAAAACATAAACTGTAAACTAAGAAACACATGTTCAGACAAGCTGTTTTCTTTTCCCTGTCATATTTTTACATCCATGACAATCACATTTTGCTGTCTTGCTCAACAGTTACTTGTTTTGGTGAAGCTTTTATCAAACCAACTTACAAGTGGGGAACAACAATCAAGTTCCAGCACAGCTATAAACCCAGTCATTGAAAGCTAAGTCAATTAAATAGATACTGAAACATGCAAGGTGCCAAAAAAAAAAGAAAAAATAGAAAGGGAATTTAATAATGCAGTTAGATACGTTAGGATTTTAGAGGGGCTAAAATAAGACGTGTTCTTGGAAGAGATGGGTTTTCAAGAGCTTCTTGAAAGTGTAGAAGGACACCCCTGCTCTGATAGCAACTGGTAGCAAGTTCCACCAGCATGGAACCACAAATGAGAACAGTCAGGATTGCCTTGTGTGTACGGGTGGCAGTGCAAGACGGCGCTCTATAGAGGAACGTAATGATGTGGAGGGAGTATAAGCCACAAGCGTTGAGTTTAAATAACTGGCTGTAAACCCAGAAGTCACTTTGTAGATAAGCATTAGCAACTTGAACTTTATTTGGGTTGCTATTGGACTTGAGCGAATAAAAGTGGAACATGAGCCCTATTTGGTTGATTGAATACCAGACGCACCGTTGAGATCTGGGTCATCTGTAGAGGTTTAACCATGCTGCTTCACACATTTGTCATCAGGTCTTCTCACAGGTCTCATCACACCCATGAGAAGAGCATGGCAGAACTGGTGGTGAGAGATAACCATGGCCTGAATCAAGAGTTGAAATGTTGGGATAGCTACAGCCTGATTTTCTTAAGTTATATGACACAAAGCTACAAGTTCAACACAAATACCACACTGGCCAGAGAAAAACAACTGGTCGTGGATCATTACACCCGGATCTTCCCAGTCTTGCAAGACAAAGGGGAGAAGAGGTGACTAGGACACTTAAACTGTTCTGGATTGACTGGTTGGCAGGGATCACAACCAGTTCAGTCTTGGAGAAGTTCAGCTGAAGGTTTAGCTTTTCTAGAATGTGTTTCCTCAAAAATCTGACTGGTTCTAAATTGACGTTCCCCTGCCTGTTACACTGACATTGGCAGTTTGGGCTTGGCAGCATGTGTGAGTCAACAAGACAAGATGAGTAACCCTTGAAGATGCACAGTTAGATCAGAGCTGTATCTGCACACAGATGATGTCATGCTGAATGGTGTGTAGTTATTCTAGACATTCAAGTTTAGAGGAAGATTGAAAATACACACGAAAATACTTGTCATCAGTACTCAATAATGAGTGTTTTGGCAAAAGTAAATCAGGGGATTTGACTCAATTTTAAAGAATTTGTAACAGTTTTGTCTATGTATGCAGGTTCTTTAAATGTACTTGTTCAAGTGTATTTTGCTCTGAAGGCATTTGATACATTTGTAGTTATTTGATTTAAATCAAAGTTAATTATTAAAAATATTAAGAACACAGTAGTTATCAAGAGAAAACAGTGCTAAAGTTAATCTTTTATTTAGTCAGTTGTTGCCATTATGCACTAAGAGACTATAGTTTTATGTGTAATTATGGGTCATTTTACAGTCTACAGTCTTAATCTAGCAGGACCCACCATAATAGTTCCACATCAGATCCAGATTAAATGTCAAAACTGCAGAAAATACCGCCAATAATATTAATGATTTAATAATAATAATAATAAAAGCATATAAGTAAAGGCTATTAAATAGTTAATATGTGAAGAAAAGTCAAAGAAGCTGAGCTGTGGAGGAGGACAGAAGCAAAAGTGCAAGCGAGCATGAATGAGACAGAAATGAGTAATATATACTGTATATGGAGTCAGCGGTCAGGCAGATGGATGGAAACCCCACCCAAGCCTGACTTGTCTCTGCTCAGTCCACTGGCGAGCAGCTGAGAGGGAAGTGAAGAATAATTTCATCAGGACATGTGAGGAAGGACAGTCATTTGTATGTCCTGCTGAGAGGTGTGGGAAGATGGTCGGTAAGTGGTCTGAACTAGAACCCTTTTCAGCCTTTTTTGTAACTATGTCTTGACAGAGCGTCTTAAATACACAGAAGTATCTGAAATGATGGACGTGGTTTTTAGTAGAATTTATTCACAGAATTGTGTCTGGCAGCTGTGTTTCTTTTCTTGGTGCTTGTTTGGCATGCTTCCTCCTGACAGCTTCCTCTTTCTCGCTTCTCTTTTGTTACAGTGAAGCACAACTAGTCTAGAATTTGATGACCTCGCGACCACCTTATTTTCCAGAGGAATGCAAAAAATCACAACGACATTGGCGGATTTTGGACCTTGGACAATAACAATGGAGCTGAGCGGGTACTTTGTTATATGGTTTAGTTTCTAGCCAAAATGGATTATATTTAAGAATTCCGTCCAGCATCAGTCCTGTTAAGCTCTGGCATGAAGCTACAGAAGTTCTCCCTCCACCTAAAAGAAGCTGCCTCTTTCTTCCACATCACCAAAAGAAAAACGCTAAAACTGGATCAAGCCTTGAGGGGAAGAGCAGGACTTTAAATCAGATAACAGTTAGTGAAATTTGCAGCCATTCTGGGGGTTTTCATTATATTCTGTCGGCACTGTTAAAATGTCCTCCTAGGGAGAGCTCGTTCTGACACTGAAATGGAGGGTCTGGAGCAGCTTGACATGGTGGGTGATATCAGCCCTGCTCTGGAGGCAACAGAAGACTTCATCCACTGCATTGATAGGATCCAAGGCCAAGGTCCAAGTCAAGCTCAAACAAGCAACTGCCAGGCTTCAAGGCAGCCAAAGCAGCTGCCGGATGTGTCGAGCGCTGCGTTGGGGAAGCTCAGCTCCAGCGGGGTGTGGGGTCTGCTTGCTGGAGAGCAGCCAGAAGTGGGGCCCCTGGGCCTGGCCTGGGCTGACAACTTCAGTGTGATGGGGCTGGGAGTGGGCTTGAGGCATGGCAAGAGAAGCCGAGCACGCTCCACCAACGACTTGGCAACCCATGCCAAGGAGTGTACCAACAACACCGGCAACTCCTCATCCAAGTCAGTTTTCAAGAAGGGACACAATCGGTCGAGATCGGACGTCAACTACCGGCCGTCTGCTTACACTGACAACGGACTGCCTGCTGTGGACTGCAACACGCTGAAGAACATGATCCTCAACCACCAGCAAGAACGTGAGTTTCGTAACAGTCTAGATAAAAGAAGAAGAAAAAAAAAAGATTTAATTGCCCAGTCTAAAATTAATTGAAAACATAATATAAAAGTAGGTTTAAAATTAAGAGTATATAAACTGTACAATAACTTACTATTCAAATATTATTTCTTTTTTATAGTAGTGTTTATTTTATTAACCAGAGTTTAATGTTAGCATTGTAACTACCCCGAGGATAACATCAGTGTTGCTGGTTGTGTTGTTCCTGCTTAGATTTTGTTCAACCAGTGCAGTGCACTCTTGTCTATGGTGCAGGTATTTATTTATTTATTTAAATTCATTTTTACAAATGCAAAACATATGTGGTTCCGTTAGTTTTTTTTAAAACAGAAAATTCATGAGAAACTAGTTCTTTTGAAAAATCCAATAACAGATTAGTTACACAAACTTTAAGCATACGATCACATGCTCTTGATCTTGAAACGTGCTTTTTTTCATGAGATGCACGTCATTCATTGGATCTTTTAACACAGTTTTGCTCCTTCGCATTTGTTTTCTCATTTAACTGAACTGACCCTTTAAGGACTCTGCCTTTTGCCTAATTGGACATTTGAACTCTGACGTTTGACTCAGTGAAGATGATGATGTTGTGCCCTCTGGTGACCAAATCATTGAATCTGAAGCATCCCTAATTCTGGCCAGAAGGCTGCAAGAGGGATACACTCCTCCTCCTCTTCCTTCTCCTTCACCTCCACCACCACCACCCTGATTGACCGTCCATTCTATGAAAAGCTGTCTGGACTATTTGTGCTGCCGATCAGGGCGTGTGCTGTAGTTAGGTTGAAGCATCCTCAGAAAAAGCAATAATGACGGAAGATGATGATAACTTAAAATGACACAGCTGAGCTGTTACAGTCCATATTCAGGCAGAGAGCAACTCTTTCTCGTTCTCTCTCTCTCGCTCTCTCTCACACACACACACACACAGCCACAGCGTATTTGTTTGCATATTTTTTGCTATCTGAAGGCCTAAGGAGATCCTCAGGGATCCCAAGGGATAATAGCTTTTAATCCTGTCAGCAAATGGCCTTAAATGAGGCGAGAGAAGAGGCAACCCAATTACCCGGTCCCTGATACTGGCAGGATTACTTAGTATTAGCATATGTGTGAAAAGACATCAGGCTGTTTAGTTTGGCTCAATGTGCATTGAAAGAAGGGAGGTAGGAAAAGGACGGTAATAAGCAGAAGGCAAAGTAATTTTGTGTGGCCACGCCATCTCTTTATTTATATAAATGACAAAAAAGAGAGTTTGTTTGCCTTTCTGTTTTGATGGGATGTTTAGATGCCAAATGGAAATGATTATCCCAATTTTAATAAACAATATACATATACATAACTAAATAAACTAAAAGCTTTTATTGAGTTTCTTATGTTTTTTGGGTTTTGTTTTGCCCGTTTCTGAGTAAGAAACTCTGCACTGAGCAGAAAAGATGTTAGGTGTCTGAAGCTGTGGCTTTTTTCATTGTTTCAAGAAAAAAAAAGTGTTAGATTAGATCAAACTTTATTGATGCCACAGCAGGGAAATTCACTGGCCATAGCAGCTCAACAACAATACAAAAGTGCAAAGAATCAAATACTATAGGCTAAAATGTACAATATACGACAAAAGATAAGGATATAGGTTATATACATAATAACTGTGGAGGAGGTGGTAAAGTTATTTCACATGATCCATCTCTACAGTCACGCAAGGAAAAAAAAATAGTCCAGGATCTAACTAGGCTGCAGAGTTGTTCAGTCTACCAGCAGTGGGGATGAATGACCTGTGGTAGCTCCTTCCTACACTGAGGGTGAATCAGTCTGCTGCTGCTGCAGGAGCTGCTCAGAGCCTCCACTGCCTGATGCAGTGGGTGAGAAGGATTGTCTGTGATCGTCCATGTTAGTGGGCTGATTGGGAAAAATGGGATGGAACTGATGGCTGAATGTTTTGTGAAAATACCAAAGTAGGTCACAAGCCATAAATAATACACAAAGTGGGAATAAGATGGAATGTAAGTAAGCAATTTAAAAAAAACAAACTGCAATACTGTAGAACACAACAATAAAAGAGAAAACCATCACAGCTGACTCAGTGATGTCACGCTGCACTTTTAGTGTGGACTACCAGCTTGCTGCTTGAATTGACATGCTGTCTTCTTACTGAGCTGCCTTTAGTTGGAGCTACAGTTTGTGAACAGCACAACGACAAGATACTGGAGACCCTCTTGAACAGCAGCATTGTGGCATCTCAGTGTAATAACGGCTTGTGACAAGTCGTCATACTTCCCTTCTGGTAAACGACAAAAAAGGGAAAGAAGTAGAATGATGTAGAACTGGGTGACAAAGAGGACATGTAGTCATAGCTACAAAATGATGAGCACAAATGCTCTTTTTTGGTTTTATTTATGAACAGATTGTGCATCATTCTGTGTTCAAATATAAAGTGCTTGTATGTGATTGCCATGACAAAGGGAAAGATAGGAGGATGGAGAGAATAGGGGGATGGAGAGAGAGCAGGAGGAGAAAGAACCAGGTGAGAAAGTTGACGGCTAATGAAAGTGAGATTTTTACATGTTCGATCAGTTCAATTTTTATAATACCAAGTCACAAAAAATGACATCTCAAGCCACATCAAACCAATAACTCATACACATTTAAAAACAAAACATTACATTACTAATATATTACACTGACCAGCCATCATCGCTAACATCCTGGCCTCACACACACAGGAGACACTCGTGTTCCTTGTCCACCCTTGGCTGGTTGGCTGGTTGGCTGGTTGGCTGATTTTTTTTTAGCATGAGGAGGACCGGGCTGGCTGGAAGGACATGACTATTTGTCAACACTCCACAGATTCTGAGACATACGTTCAGGGGAAGCCTTGAAACTTGCTTAACACTACAAAGTAAATGTGAAGACTGTATTTTCCAGCTTGTACAAATTGTTGTTACTGACATTGATGAAAAAGCATAAACCTTACAACTAAGATAAGAAGAATGGTATATTAGTGTATATACTAAGAATAGTATATAAATGCATTTGTAACCATCTATTATCTTCTTCCTGGGCCTGATCCCAGGTCTCGTCAGCCAAAAGTTTTTGAATATGAACATAGATGGAACTAACAGTTTGTTTGCATGATGCCAGTTTAAAGCCTCTTGATTTTTTTTTTAATTATTTTTTTTATCAGTCTTTCCAGTTGGAGCCACTGGTTTTGAAAATGATTGCAAAAATAACTGAGAAAAACAAAAAAGAAAAGAAAAGGCTTTTACTTTGTAAAATATAAAGTGAATAAAACACACACACAACAACAACAACAAACTGCGTAAATGTATTAGTTAAAACCAACAAACAACAGTTGTATTGCAGGTGAATCGGAGACTCAAGCTCACCTGATATTTCATGTGAATGACTGCTCAGTCACTCAGGCGCTAGTTAAGGTGGTCATGCTCTGACACAGTCACGCAGGACGACTAGCACTCTGTTGACAAGGAAGGAATGTGGTGAACCCTACTTACACCACCATCATCATGATAAAGAATAACTGCAATAACATGCTGTTTGATGAGAGCAGATAACACTATGTGGGCTGTTTTGATCAGATTTCTTGTCTTTATAGTCAGCGTAGAGCAGCATCAGTGTGTAATGAAGTGGATTCACAACCGTGTCTGTGCTCATATGTTTCCATTCCTTTAACAACTGCATTGTTGTCATCGTGGAAGGAAAGCTGCATTTCTATAGTCATTTGCATTTTCACTCAGTATGCTTTCACATTTTATTGCTGTTTCAGTTTCTTTGATATCTAGATGCTTATTTACTTCCATGCACTTTTTCCTCATCCTGGGAATTACCTGCTATAGTTAGCCCCAAATGACACACCTGTAGACTTGTAAGTGTAGGTTTTAGATGAGACCAGTAATATTTTAGGACTAGCGATGCCACTGATGGGACCCAGGATCGTACAGGGGACAATGCTGGCATAATTCACAGATTTTAAATTGGAATAACATCATCCATGACAATTATATGCACATTTTTGAAGCCAATAACTACATTCCCCATGAGCACTGGGCAGTGCTGGCTGACGTAAATGTAGAGCAAACTTGATGCAGGTTCTCTGCAATTTGGAAATATTTCAAATTGGGCAGCGAATGCAGTGCTACAGCGGCTTTTAGTTTTCATGTTGGGAATTACTTTTAACACAAGAGACGGAGCTGCTTCTTTTTTCTTTTTCTTTTTGTGTATTACCAAAGTACTGGATCGGGACTCGGTATCGGCTGATACATACTCAAAGCCAAATGACTTGGACTTGGGAGCAACAACGTGACCGGGGCATGTTTTTATACACGTACAGAGGCTTAGCGTGTAAAAGAATAGAAAAATCACATGACCATGAAGAGCATAAACATTTCTCATGGTTTTTGTTAATTGATTGTGCACTAATATGTGTCAGCAGGCTGTTTTTTTTACTCTGATATTCCAGGAAACAAGACTTGGCTTGTAAAACATGACGTATAAATCGTTTAAAACTGTAACTTATTTCATTGGCGCTAGAAGCGCTGAAAGTGAGGAGTTAATTATAGTTGAAGGGTTGGACTGTTAGTCTGTGTGATGTCAGACCCTACCAGGTAGACATGAAGGCTAATTTAACAAAGCAGACTTCCTCGCCACAACGCCTAATTCTAATTCCAAGCCTCCCAAGCGTGAAGCCCAACAATCAGCTCGACTTGATTCCAGTTTAGCTTATTTGCATGTTCATTTGTTCCTTTAGCAAGAGGTTTGTTAACATGCAAAGTCCTTGACCTGGCGTCACACCGTGTCAGCTGCTGTTTTGATAAGATTGATGAGGCTCTGGACTCGCCACTCTCATGTTAACCAGCGCACCGAGGGCTTTAGTTGATCTTTTATTCTAGGTGAGTGATCCAGTACATTAAAGACACAAAATACAATTTCGGCCAATTAGGCTCCATATTGTTGGGATTGCCAACTAAATGCTTTTTTCAGATTGTTATCGGGTTGAATTTAATAGTAAGATTGAAACTAGCTTACTGTTATATTACTGCATGTGCTTGTAGTTGCAGTGTTTTTAGTCATTTGGGGAATATATAACCGTAGTTGCGACAGCATTAAAACTAATTCCATGTAACTACATGCTGAAATGTAAAAGCATAAACATTAATTGTACACAACTTGGAGATCCAACAAAGCTTCATATTCTTGTGTTTTTACACAAACACGAATGCAGTCCTTATTATTTTTGCTATACAAATGAAGCCCCGGCCACACTCGCGCTGATCCATGCCTTTCTGTTAGTAAGATCACTCAGAAGCTGTAAATGTAAAGTTCCTGCAACTTTTTGAAGAGTTGCAACATGAGCAGAAGAAGAGCCCACTAAACCTCGGTGCAGATTTGGATCCCTTTTGTATAAACTGCAAAAGTTGTTGGGTTCAGAACTGGTGCTTTTTTTTTTTTTTTTTTTTGATAAAAGAGCAGTCATTTCCGATAAGGCAGTCAGCTGTATTAACTTCAGAATTGACTTTGTCTGTGTGCTTTATCTGCTTCGCCGAGTTAGTGCTACACCTTGTGGGCACTTTACAAAATTCATACAGATGTTACGCTGCTGCTTTTGAGTTTTGATGCAAGTTAAAACTTTGATTTGTTATGTGGTCCCACAACATCTGGACCTGTCTGATCAATAGGATCAGACAGGTCCAGTGGAAAACACACGGACTTGTGTGTCTCATTCATTCTCTTCTGTTCCCCTGTCCAGCTGACAAAAGCAGCAGCAGCAGTGTGGTGAAGCAGGGCGAGTTGGAGCAGAGGGAGGGGCCCCGGGGCCGCTGGACGCCCTGCTACGTGGAGTTGACGCCTTGCGAGCTCCGGCTGTACACTCTGGACAGCAGTGCCAACCGCCAGCTGGGCACCGCCTACTCTCTGTCGCATTGCCAGAGTGTCATCTCACCAGCTCCAAGCAGCCAGTCCAGTCAGGCCAGCCAGCCTGCCGACCAACGCACGCTGCAGGCTGTGTTTTTTAACAGCACACGTCTCCAACTGAGGGCGGCTAACAAATGGGAAGCCGTGGAATGGAGACAGGTGATATGGGAAAAGGTGCAAGCAACCAGACCCGTGGGCCAGAAAAACCGCCAACATAAGAATGGGGAAAATCAGCAGATTTCCAAATTTCCTGCACCCATGTCACCTTCCTCATCTCCCTCTCCGTCGGCTCTCGACACCAGACCTGATGGTGATAGCGACAATCCCACATCAGCAGAGGTACCATTATCTCTTCAGCCTCCTTCCGGTGTCCTGAGCAGACCGACCACCCTGCCTCTGTTCACCCGGCGCAGCCAGGATGTCCTTAACGCTGGTCTTCTTTACCAGCTGATGGATCAAAACAACTGGCGGGCCTTTACCTTTGTCCTGACCAGGTCTGCTCTTCAGGCCTTCCCCACCGAGGGCCGTGGGTCTATGACCCAGCCTGTTCTCCATTACTCCCTTGCATCCTGCCTGGCTGTGCAGCATGATCAGGAGGCAGAAAGTGGAGAGCCGTGGGCCAATCAAGGGAATTGCTTTCAGGCTGTTTTTCCCAAAGAGGTGCTCAAGCTTCGGGCGGATGATCACCTCAAGGCCCAGGAGTGGGTGGAGGCTCTGCGGGAGCTCATTGCACAGAGGCCCGCACAAGAAGAAGGGAAAGTATCAATAGAAGAACCTCAAGGCCTTCAAGGAGTTCTGCTGAGATCCAAACCTTCCAGGGATAGGAAGCAAAGGGAGGCACAGAGAGCCAAACGACAGTCAGTCACCACCAGTTTCCTCAGTATTCTCACCTGCCTGGCCGTGGAGAAGGGGCTCACTGCTCAGAGCTTCCGGTGTGCAGGTGAGTGCCCTCTGCCAACGCACAGTACATACACATGCAAACTTACAAAATGTTGCTTAACTTCACTGCAGTCTAGTAAAAGGCAGGGTCGGTCTATTGTTTATATTAAAAATGTCCTTTGGTTTGTCAACTTAAATTTATGTAAATTGTTTTTTAAGACAAAAAACAACTTTGAAAGCTGTGTTGTAATTAAAAGAAAATATTCAGGCAATGAAATTCACTGCTAACACAATTAAATGACTTATAGGAACGTGAGGGCTCAGTGCTTCAGGATTAAAGATTTAAACAATTGAAGAATATTTTGTCTAACTCTAAATTGTAAAAGAGTTTGAATTCAGCATTATGATACATTATAACATTCAGAGCATCTGGAAATTTCTGTAGACCCAAGAGAAGGATCGAAACTGCAGCAGAGCACAGATTGTCACCCCATTCACAAATTACAACTCCAGCATTCAAAGAAAACAATATTCTTCACACTGTTGGGTCAGTAAAAAGCCTGAGTTGATTTAGGAAGGTCTGAGGAAGTGCAGAGCTTTGCCGTGGTGAGATGTGTGCATGTTGACACATCATTTCTAAAAAGCTGAGGACCAGTTCTGTTTTTGTGTTAATGGACAGCTCAGAAGCCAGCGTCCTTGATGGTTTGCAGGTGTATTAGTGCACATGACCTGAGTCACATGCACATCTTTGAAGACACCACTACTGCTATACTATTTATACAAGCTTGCTTCTGTCAGCAAGACGATGCTAAAATATCTCCTGCACATATTCTGCATCAGTTTCAAGCTAAAATCTGCCCTTTTACACTATGTTACACTATATCACACTATACCTAACAGACTGTTATCTTCACTAGATGAGGTGTAATATTGTTTGTTGTACATCTTCAGCATCTACAGTATATGAAGATATTGTTCTTAATGATTTGACCTGTTGTCTGTAGTTTTTTGTGTTTCTGTATTTAATCTGAGCTCTTTATCGGTTCAGCGCCCCTGCAGCCCCTACCTCCTTTATGAAGATTCCTGTTAGTCTCCATGCCAGGTCTTAGGAGAGAACCCCATAAATGGCAGGCGGTGCTTTTACTCTCCCTGGGTGTGAAACATGGGCTTCCTCTCGCTCTCTCCTAGGAGGGCTTTGAATAATCACCCCTCACCTCCCTTTTTATTTGTAACAACTGGCTTATTAATGCAGCGCTGTTTGAAAGGACAGCTGAAACAGGAACAAGGATGGAGGCCGTCTGGGGGCAACTGATGATAATTGGTGGGCTTAAAGCACCGGCGGAGAGGAAAAATAGATGAATGATTGAATGAATGAGAGCAAATGAAAGCAGCCTGGGGATGCTACAGTGGTCAGCTGTGAGGGTAGTTGTTTGTTTTAGGGGTTTCAGGGTAGAGCTGGATGGACGGGGACAGCTGGATACGTCCATTCTCTTCACCCAGTCGACTTCGTTCCCTCCTTTCCTCGCTTTCTCTCTTTCCTTTCACCACTCCTTCACACACTCATAGTCTTTTAATCCTTTTTGTCTCCATTTCTCCTGCTGTCCCTCTCCTTTATTTGACAGTGTCCTTTCTTCACGTTCTCCAGTGTTAGTTAGCTGGTCCTAAAGATCTATTAAACCATTCAAGTACAAAGCTGTAAAATTCCAAGACAACTTTTGACAGGTCCTACGCACGGGTTGTTGTGTTTCCAACAGGGTAGAGAAGTCTTAAACATGAACTAATGGAAGTTGCTTTCAGTTTCTTTTTGTTGTTGTTTGTTTGTTTGTTTTGTTTTTGTTTTTTTATTTTGAGAAAAGTCATATGATGTCATCTGTAATCTTTTTTTTTTTAAATATAATTTGTCTTTTTGGCTCTGTTTATTGGAGTACAGAATTGGATGAAAAAGAAGGGAGGATAGTGAAAGAACAAAATATGGAATACATAAAATAAATACAATAAAAAGATGTTTTATTAGTAAATCATTGAAGAAGTGAAGCTTTAGCTTTTCTGATTTGTCTCATGAGAATTTTCAGAGTTTGATCTTTTTCTGTTCATCTTTACAGCCACTCTGTAGCAATACCACCTATGACCACATGGGGGACCATATCTCTCTCGCTCCACTGGTGCAGTGTCATCAGTGGGGATTTTGTTACTGCAGCGAATTGGTGTGTCCCCATGTGATCAGATGTTTGCTACATAGAGTAGCTTTAGATAAAAACAGAAACAAATTCATACATCAGCCATCAACAAAAGCCTAGTACATCAAAAAACATACTTTAGTCTTATTACTCTGAAAGCAGGCCTGATTCCTTAGAGAGGACACTTGTTTCAATAAGATCTCTTGATGGTTGCGACCACAGTGTCTGATGCTTAATATGCATCCTAGTTTTTTTTTGTTTGTTTTGTTTTTACTGAAATGTCTTTGAACTTGTTTTAAGCCCACCCTTGCTGTATGCATATGCGTCTTCTCTTCATGTACATCTTTATTGATTGGTTATTTAACATCAAAGAATTTGTTCAACAAATTACATATGAAATGTATAACGTTGTGAGCTCCTTTTTGAGGGGACTGGTGTGTATGTGTGTTGTGAGAGGTTATAGTTAAAGGCCATGGGGGGATCACAGTCCTCAACAAAACACCAACCCACACAAACACACAGTGCAAAGTGTGTCGTTGGTGCTGGTGGCCCCTGTTGTTGCTTTGGAGCACATTCTCAGGCCCCTGTCGGACCATGTGAGTCCGTTGGAGGGGATGGTGTGTGTGAAGTGGGCATTGGTAGATATGAGGGAACTGAGGAAGTAGAACGTAAATTCACATCAAAAGATGGACTGTTTCTCTCCCTCTCTGACACACATACACACAATCTTAGTAAGATTACTTAGTACTCTCTATTTGTCCACATTTTCGTTTGAGTGTTTGGTCGGTGTGAATGAGAGACATCAAAGCTCGAGCTTCTCTTGTCTTTTCAGTCTTTATTCACACATGTACATAACACACACGCGCATGCACACCAGCGTCCTGTCAGAGGTGTGGCGGTTTGAACCAGCGGCGGCCAGATGAAAGCACAAGCCCTCTTTTTGCCCTGATGTCATCCCTCTCTCTCTCTGTCTGTGTCTCTAGGTCTCTCTCTCTCAGTATGAGCAGGTCAAAGTAACCCTCTCCCACTACAGAGAGCTGCAGTACAATCGGTAGACCTTTGAGCTACGTTTGAATTCCCATTCATCTTTCCCTCTGTCCCTCTTTCTCTTCATCCCAGAAAGACGCATAAAAGATCAGAGAAGCATAGGAGAGAGAACACGGTTGTTGCTGGGCTGATAGCATTGAATGACAGCATTGCTGCTGGAACTATAAATAGTCACTCTTCAAATGGTGGAAAAAAAATTCATTTGAGGGTTGGGGTCTGTGTGTGTAAGTTAAAAATGAAAAATAGTAGGTATAATAAATTCTGAAAGGGGACCAACTTTGTGAAGCAACAGATTATCATTTTTTTCTCTTCCTTTTAATTTTAAACTGTCTCAAAGGAAGTGAAAATTCACCTTATCCGCTATTCAATTTTAATGAGTTGTTTTTCCAGCTGTTTTTTGGTTTAATTGCACTTATTAACTCCAAAGTGATTCATCTTATAGTCCAAAGAAAAACCAAAACAGCTTTAGTGGGAAGTTTGAAATATCAAAACAATAAGAACAATTCAAAAGGTTCCTAACTTGTGTTAACACTTGGATACTTTGTCAACACTAAGCATTGAGTCCGAGGCAGTGAACTTGAGTTTTTTGTGTCTGTTGACAGAAGTTTGTCAAAAAGCTTGTCAGTCGTTGGCTTTAACAGAATTGTACAAAGTAGCCAGAAGGAGATGTCTGTACAAATGGTTCTTTTCATAGACTTATTGTTCATACTCAAAGTCAAAACTGCCGCGATTTATCGCTTAGGACTTTATACACATTATCACTTAAGTGGATAAATGAACGAAAAAAAAAATCAATGATATCCAGTGTGTTGTGCCTGGACAAATGAAGCAAATATTTCATTTCTTTTTCATATATTACCTAACTTTGACTGTGTTAGCAGTTTTCTCTCTGCAGTCTGCCTGTTCTGGGGTTGTTTTGCTGCTTGTTGAGGTTTCGTTCAGCATTAGGTCATCATGTGATTCATAAACTTGGTGTTTTCCTGTCGTTTGTAGCTTTGGTGTATTTTCTGTGAAGTTGTACTACATATTGTGCAGAGGACATTACAGAGGACCTCTCCTGCGGTGGGTATAGTTTTGCCACCATCTGTTTGTGTGTGTGGGTGTGTTCTGTTCCTGCAGCTGTGATATAGAATTTGAGGTTAAGATTAAAGATTGTTTTTCAGTTTGAAATGTTTTCAGGCTTCTTACGTATGCGTCTCTGTCCCTGCGGTTCCAGCAGAGGCTGACCAAATTGGAGGC
>JAOWBL010000014.1:2829715-2849559 GCA_028564865.1 Zenarchopterus dispar | reverse complement strand
TATATATATATATATAATATATATATATATATATATATATATATATATATATATACTAATATATATATATATATATATATATTAGTATGTATATATATGTAAAAGATCATTTAACATTTTAAATCATTTTGAAGAAAACACTATCGTCAGTTATCTTTCAACAAGGAAGTGTTATTTCTTTCTTTTGTGTAAAAGGTTATTGTGACCGAAACCATAAAAATTATATCCAAGATGATGCTTTGGCATTTAGAACAATATCTTGACATACTGTGATTCTTTGAAATTATCCATAATGAAAATGTCAGTTTTGCTGGCGTTGAAAGGTGAAGGGTTGTTGTGTCTCACTGTCATCTCTGAATGCTGAACATCTGGCCTTCCCTCAGAATCGTCACTAGTTTCTGTTGTGTGTTCACAGGATTTTTCCCAGGGAATACCTGCTACAGCACATTCATCTGTACTCCTTGGCTGACCTGCAGCAGGTACGCACACAAACACACATTTTTTTTGTGTTTTTAAATTTTACTTGAGACGGGAGGCTATACCGCTTTCAGCCTCTTGAGGCACTTTACTTCATTATTAGGTTCAGTTAGCTGAAGATAGAGGTAAGGATCTGTACGTGTTGGATGTGTGTAATCTACTTCAGATCTCAGAATTATGAAGAATTTTTAAAGGGGTTGGCAACAACTAAAACTGACCAAATGTTCATGTCATTAAGAGATACACTACCAATCAAAAGTTTGGACGTATTTTCTCAAACAGAAAGCATTAATACTCATGATCCTCCTGTATTCAGTGCTGTCACAAGCATCATTAGTGGATTTTTATTCCATCTAAGAACACATTAGTAAATAACATGCATGTCCATTAGCACCTGTAAAAGACATCCAAAATGGCATGCAGTGGCATAGGGATAGATTGGTGAATGACTGACTGTTGTTTATTTTGTAAAATCAGTAAAAGCTTGTTGATCCAAGATGTTATTTGCAATTCTGTAGCCACCTTGTTGTTTTGTGAATAGTGAGTGCTCTTTGAATAGTCATCACATAAAACCTTCCATCAAAAACAGAGTATGACAAACATCTTGCAAGTTGTGATTGTTTTATGGGATTTATTGGCAAAAATAGCTTGCATTCGTTAATTTCTCTTTGGGAATTAAAGATTGAAATAATCTTGCTGAATGATTCTCTAATGACTCTTTAAGTTAGGGTAACCTCTGCTCTTCTTCTTTGGTGAGGGCCCATGTCTTAATAGTGATAAGTAAAGGTGCAGCACTCCAGTGGCCTTTGAAACAGCTTTAGCTCTCTTTTGTGTTGTTATGTAGACAAAAAAAGTAGTCTCCATGAAAACTTGCTTTGTGAAAACTTCATCTTTATGCTCCAAATTCCAGTGTTATCATAACTTGGACTTGCATGACTTGCCGATCTGTGTTTTAGTTTATTAGAAGACTTTGATTTGAAAGATTTACATATTTTCAGTTTCACATGGAAGACTCTATCATTTTGTAGCAAAGATGGAAAAAAAAAAGAAAAGAAAAAGCTCCCTGGTCTCAGAAGTTCAGCTTCAAGCCTACAAACTGAGTTGGGGGTCTGAGGAAGGCGACCACAAATGACTGAAAAGTTCCTTTGTTTGTCATTATGTTCATTATGTTGTAGCCTGCCCCATTTTTTTTCTTTCATCCCACTGTGACTCAGGGCTCGGCTTCAAACTCTCACGGTGAAAGGGAATGGACTCCTCCTCCTCCTCCACTCCCACACTCTGTGTCCCTCTGCTTCACTAATTGGTCACATTCAGAATCAACAGGCAGAAAAACAAAGCGTGACATCCCTCCATTCTTCCCAACATCCCCATGGCCTCACACACGCTCAGCGCACATGTGTTTTTGTGTGTCTCTTTCCCTGCTAAAACTCTACAACTTAGTCACAAACCCCCAAACCAGAGATTTAGCACTAATTTCAACAATGGGAGTCGTTGGAAGAGTCTGCTCAATTCCCTCTTCTCTTCTCCTCCCCCTCTCTTAGAGATTCTCGAGCACTTTGCCTCTTAATTGGTTTTCCATATTAACAAGCTTGTTTCTTTTCATTCACCTCCTGAATAAAATGACGCACTTAATCAACATGGCTTTTTTTGTTCCAGCTCAGAGGTCAGTGAAGGCTGAGCTCCTCTGGCTGAAGCTTGGACCAAACTAGTCTTTTTACCTCCTGACAAATAGCTTCCACCCATATCCCCCATTAGGAATGGGCTCATTTTGTTGAAGCCATATGTATTTGTCTAAGGACACACTGCCCCTTTCCCTCTGCTTGCTTTTAAGGATGTTTTTATGTGAGGACTGAATTAGACAGAAATGTTTGCGTCTGCGTGCTTCCCACAGTGACACCTCGACATTCCCTTTATGCCAGACATACTTCTCCACTCACACTTGTTCAGCACCCACACAGAGGCCTCTGGAGTAAGTCTTTTGTGTTCTCAGAAGGATTTCCAGTTTCACCTAGTGACTTTGAGTGAAGGGGCATCTTTTCAATGCAGATACATAGCCTACACACACATGCACACACACACACATACATACATACATACATATACATATATATATATATATATCTATATCTATATCTATATATATATATACATATATATATATATAGATTGAAGATCGATCTATCTCTCTATCTGTCTGTCTTCAACCTTGCAGTCAGTCTGTCTGCCTAGTTGAAGGGTGAAAAGTCGTCAGTGTGCTGTTTGGTGTTGGTTTTCACCACATTGAACATGAACCAGAGAAAGCAAATGAGAGCAGTGTCTGAGGAGATCAGAAAGAAACATAATAACTGTCATTTTAAAGGTAAAGACTATAAGACTATCTCCAAGCAGCGTGGTGTTCTTTTGTCTACAATTGTAAATTTCAGTCAGAAGTTTAGGATCCATGGTCCTGTAGCAAACCTCCATGGAGGTGGCTGCAAGAGAAAAATTGATGACAAATTGAAGAGGCAGATAATGTGAATGGGAACCAGAGAGCCCAGAACAACTTCCAAAGAAATTCCAGTTAAACTGCCAAGATCAAGAAACATCGGTGACAGATAACAGCATCCGTCACTGTTTCAGCCAAAGTGAACCTAGTGGATAAGAGCTAAGGAGGGCTTCACTGTTGAAAGCAAGCAAGGTAAAAGCCAGACTGGAATTTGTCAAAACGCATTTTGACAAACCATGATGCTTCCAGGAGATGGTCTTTGGACAAATAAGATTGAAAATAAGCTTTTTGGCAAGTCGCATCAGCTCTGTGTTCACAGATGCAGTGTCCAAGGGTGAGTCCACATCCCTCCACGCTGATGAAACATAAAGGAGATTCAGTTATGTTCTGGAGCTGCTTTGCTGCCTCTGGCAAAGGGTGTCTTCAATCTGTGTCGATACCAATAAATAACCATCGTGCAGACATGAATGAAACCTCAAGACTATCGAGGTGTTCTGCAGTGAAATTACTGCGTAGAATCTTGGTCTCAGTCACGGACTGTGGGTTATTGCTCAGTGTGGAGTAAATGATTACATGTCATCACTTTTGTCAGTTACAAGTTAACATCAGTGGCCATTGTAGGTTGGTTCTGTCTTTAATAGAAGGATAACATCAACTTTGTCCTACATAAATTCAGATGGTTGAAGTGGCGACCAACTCAAAAACCCTGGCATGGTTTCACGCTGTGACATCACAGACCCAGATCACAAGAGTTAAAAAAAAACCTCTCCATTTTTAGTGTTTGCCTGACTTAACTTTACTCTGCATTTGATGCACTTTATACGTTGGTAGCACAAATCCATAACACTGACCTCAAAAGAGGCACATCCTGTAGAAAATGGCTGGAGTGAAGTTAAAGCTCAGAGTCCACCCTATGTTCTTCTCATTGGGGTTCTTGTTCATTTCCTCATATGCTTTATGATTTGGTCGACATCAGATCTTGGGAATTTGGAGATGTTTGTGGAACGGTAGAGATTGGGTAGCTACCCATCCATACTTGTTATGACCATTTATTTAAGATGTGTTTGTTAATCTACTGCTTATAAATGGGGTTATTTGGAGAAGTTGACAGAAGGACAGACGGTGGCGTGTCCACGCTGACATCCGTCGTACATCAGGTTGAGTGTGTCTCTGCGTGTGTCTGAGTGAGAGGAGACTTTGTTATCCCAACAGTTCACCCTGATCTCTCCAGCCATGTAATCCCAGCTGGCTTTCTAGTTTCTCAATGGAGCTGCGGGTGTGTGTGTGTGTGTGTGTGTGTGTGTGTGTGTGTGTGTGTGTGTGTGTGTGTGTGTGTGTGTGTGTGTGTGTGAGACAGAGACGGCGGGAGAGAGAGGGCAGGCTAACGGCTGTTAAACAGCAGTTTTAGAGGATTAGGAGGTTTTGGAGCACAAAGACTCTGCGTGCAGCAGAGAAGGAGGTTGAACTGGAGTTGGAGGAGTTTAGGAGGGCGGATGAAGGGAAAGTAGCTGGAAAGTGTGTATATTTTTGGAGGGCTGTCAGAGGGAGAGAGGGTCCAAGGTGTGAATGCAGGTAGAGAACTGTGCTAGAGAGGCTGCAAAGATGACTACACTATTCTACATCGTTGCATTTAGCACTTGATGTTCTTGTTTGGGTTTTTTATTGTTGTTTTTTTCATAATTTTAGCTGAAAATAGTTGGAAAAATATCTGTCACAATATTCAGGGTTTAACTATAATTTTATTTTAAACCTCCAGACTGGGGAATGATGTTGTGCTGTTGTTCATACGCTGATGATTTCAAACACAGTTCTGGGTTGTACCCATTTTCAATTCGGTTCACTTCAATCTTTTTTATATAGCTTGAATTGAATTTATATATTACAATACAAATAGTCTCTATGTACGGAGGTGGTCAGAGGGTGAGACTGCAGGTCAGCATGCAGCTCTGGAAGCTCTGGAAGCTCTGGCCTGCAGCCATCTACAGAAGAGAAAAAGAAGGGACAGAGCAGCACAACAAACTATAAGAACAATGGAGAGCAAATATCCTTACGAAATACTTCTAATTAATAACTGGATTGAGCTGAAGAACAGGAAGAGAAGTTTGATTGTTCAGGCGTCCCTTTAAGCTGTTACACAAACCGAACCTCTTTTGAGTCTTTGTCTTGTTTTGTTTTTGGTCAATTCTGCTTGCTGTACTCAAAACTGAAAAAGCTTTCTGTGGACGAAGCCTTTGGGATAGGAGGTGAAATGTTCAAAAAGCCTGAAGTCCACTTCTCTTCAGTTCTTAGTCAACCCATCATCTGGATAAATGGAAAATCTTCACAATCCCACATTTGTTAGAAAGAAAAAAATCAGAAACATTTGATAAACTTTAATAATGACTAACTGCAAAGACAACCGTGATATTTGTGGAGGAAGATATTTAAGCCGCATGTAAAGAGAAGCTACAGAAGGCCAGGGAGAATGATGTGGGGCTCGACTCGGCTCTTCTCAGCTTTGGTCTCCAGTTCCCACAGAAGCCCCTCAAAACGAGCTGGATTAGCTGCTTCTGGTGGCGTCACCTTGTCAAGCTACAGTGTTTGAACATCTTTTGGTAATGATCATGACAACTGGTCAGCAAAACGGGAAGCAAAAAGAACACTTGGAAATTTACTTTTTTTTGTTCATAAACATGCGTATGGATTCATAATTCATGCACAATTGAACAATCTGATTGAAACCTCTCACCACGTGTTGCGTTTCTGTCTGAGTTGAAAGCTAAAAGTGACAGAACATTTTTATTTCTAGCTGTTTAGTGCCCTGACAAGTGGACTGTGAGGTGGGGCTGTAAGAGCAGAGCAAAAACTCCCCACTTTCTCATTATTGCTGCGGGTGGTATTCCAGCCTTTAAGGAGACAGAAAGGAGTCCAACTGAACCGGACATGAAGAGTCATTAGAACTTTGACAGATGTACGGGTTGGCTCAGATGCCCGGGACAGCCATAAACATTTGGCATGGTTCTTGTCCTGGTCATGTTACAGTGTGAATGATCGCCCCAACGCGACCCTCCTTCACTACATGTAATGACCTGGTCACTGAGTATTTATGGCAGCAGTAGCTGCAACACTAAAGGAATTTATAGAAAAGAAAATGTAGGTTTCTTGAAGTGTTTAAAAAATCCCCAGAAAACTATATTTTAATAGAATGTTTTAATGGAAATGTGCATGCTTGCCTCATACAAATGCAAGAGGCTGAATGGAATCTACTTGTTTTCTTTTGCCTGTTTACTTTTGTCAGTCTCCATCCATCCATCTTTGTGCGCCTTCCTTTTTCTTTCCCGTCGTCTCTCCGGAGGATCAGTCGGTCACCAGAACCGTGCTGCCACTCTCTCTAGACTCAGCCCAGTCCAATTATAGTGGGCAATAATTACTCAGCCTGTCAGTCTCCATCAGGAGAGCCATTCGTCATGTGGACTGGGCTGGACCAGACTGAGCAGGCAGCTTTAGGTTTGGTGTGGGTGGAGGTTTATATGTAAATGTCTCTGCCGGTCGCAGTACCTGTCTGTCATTTAAAAAAAAAAACAATTAAAACCTGAAACATGTTTCGGCTTCAAGCACGCTCTCCCATACTCCTGAAACACGTGACCCAAGCCCAACAGCACGCTTGAATATTTTGCAGATACACTGCTTCGTGAACGTCATGGCTACACTCGACTTTCTGTGCAAAGACGTTGTATCGTTTACGTCATGCTCGCTCTACCTGAACAGTGCTGTTTAGGAACTTCTGGAGAGACTCTTCCGAAGGAATGTTGCTTCCCAACCCTTCCCCTTGTTTTTCAGAGAGCGGATTTAAACCGATCCTGTTTTTAATGACATATTTATATTGAATGTCCGAATACTGATCATCTGTTGTCAAATACTGGATGTAAACAGCACGATACATGTAGCAGCTATAAAATGTGCTTTGTCTGTGTAAATTCTAACAGTCTCAGTATGAGTTGATGCCCACAACAGCAGCATATCTGAGAGTGCCATGTTTCATTTGTACATGTGTGGTTTCTTCTTCTTCGTCTCTCCATCTCACCTCCTCCTGTCGTCCTCTCATCGTCTAAAAAGCAGCGTGAAGGAGGTTATAATTGGTAGGTCCAAAGCTCTGCCAGGTGGAACCACTTGTATCTGAATACAGCCTCTCGCTTCTCTCTCAAGATCTCTTGTTTATTGTATCTCTGCTACTCTTTCTCCTGCTCTGTACTCCGTTGGTTCGCAGCTACTCTGTCCGTTCCAGTCCTGTATGCTCCTAGATCTGTCTGCCTCACTAAAATCCCACAGTAAAGCTTTTAAAATGTGTTTTTTTTTCTTTTTTCTGTTTCCAGGCAGTCATCCACAGTCTATTCCCAGCAAATCAGCTCCCCACCCCCCTCCCCCCCCCCCCCCCACCCCCCCATGCCTCTGTCTGTCCCCCACCCCCAACTTCTCTAAGGAACTTCCCAAGCGTTGCCTTTAAAAGACGTTCACCTCATTTACTTTCTATTTCCTCTCCTCTGGTTTTGCAGACTTTTTTTCCAGGCCAAAGATAGTTCTTCTCTGTTTGTCATTATTTTTTTTCCCTTTCCGCTTGTTTTCATCCAGCCTCTCACAGTTTCAGCACAGCAAATTACACATGTAATAAGCTCATTTTACTTCCTTGTGTTTTGAATTGTCCTCGTGCTGCGCAGACCACTTTGGCCTTTTGGTTAGATGGATGTTGGGTGTGAAATTCCTTCACTTGGTACGGGTTGGCAAGGTGATATACGATGACCAGAATTAAACCCAAACAAATAAGATGTGTGATCCCTCATCTTGTTTGTTTGTGTTTTAAGTAAAGCACCTTCTATACCACCTGCATCAGAGTAATATATTGACCTAGTGAAAGCGTGTGGTGGTTTATTTCTCTGCAGAGAAACACTGCTTGTATCTTATTTTGCTGTGCATGAGTGTTTTTGTTTGTTTTTTTTTTAATTTATTCTGGTTTCTTGGACAAATGGTGTGTTTGACATTAGCCACGTGACCGTGTGGAGGTGTGAGGATTGTAAAATCATAACCATCAGTTCACATTCACACTTGACTGGCAACAACATTGACTTTCATGTAAGAATCCTCCCTAGCAGACGCTTCCCACAAGGTTGTGTGGACAATTTGTTTTCAAATCTAACAGCTGTGTATGTGGCTTTCTCAGACATCAGAAAAAAGGAGTTTTTAACCTCTTAGGCTAGGTTTTGGTTGCCAGGTCACTTCTTACTCCCACAAGGCTGGCAATTACTTTGTCTGCCATGACTTTATTCTAAAATATTTAAAAGTGTGTCTTTTTTAATTATTATATTGTCTAATGTACCATGGTATTTGGTGGAATCAAAATCATTGTCTTGTCACAAACAGCTTGAGCAGCAGAGATTTCGTTTGCATTTCTGGACCATTATCTTTATCTTTGCTCCCTCCTCATCCTCCAGGTGATTGATGGGAAACTGGCCCCCTTCCTGTCCAAGGTGATCAAGTTTGCCAGCTCTCACGTGTTCAGCTGCAGCTTGTGTCGAGAGAAAGGCTTCATCTGTGAGCTCTGCCAGAATGGACAGGTCATTTACCCCTTCCAGGAGAACGCCACCCGCAGGTACAGATCATCACACGCCGGACAATTCCTCACCCAGAACTATCATTATGACTGATTAAAACAGTAGTTGATAAGACTTAGCTTAATGAGAAAAAGATTATACGTCCAAAATTGTGACGATGCCAACATGGTACCAACACGTGCTGAAGTTGCTAACACTTAATCGATTACATTTTCTCTTGTCTTGTTTTAAACATGTGCATTAAATATTCACTGGGCTGGTGGAAAAAGTAAATGAGCCTTTAGACTATTTGGCTAAAGAGTTTACATATCTGGTGTCCATTAGAAGAAATTCATTTGTCAGTGTGGTTTAAAGCTACATTGATTAAAATACACTTAAATACAAGTTTGCTGTTCATAGGAGGCCTCTACTGATGTGAACTATGCCTCAAAAACGATTTCTAAAGACAAACGGTCAGGAGTAGTTGATGTGCATGAGACTGGAAGGGGACACAAAGCCGTCTCAAACGTTAGGCTTGTCACTCCACGGTTAGACAAACTATCAGCAAAGGGAGACAGGTGCTGACTCCAAAGAAGATGACGAAATGACAAGGTAAAACCCTTTCTGAGGCGAGGATGAGAACCCATGAGTGGCAGTGGAAGGCTTGGAGACGTCTCTGGGCCTGGCAAACATCTCTGTTAATGAGTCTGCTGACCACCAGGGTGTCCGCGGCAGAACATTGCAGAAGAAGCTGCTTTCCAAGTAAAGCATTGCTCTGCGCCTGAAGTTGGCCAAAGAGCACCTTGACAATATGCAAAGTTACCGGGAAAATCATTTTTGGGATGAAGCAAAAGTTGAATTGTTGTGAAAGAATATTCAGCTTTATGTATTGTGTTTACCAACATCAGAACATCATCCCTGTGGTGAAGTATGGTGGGGGGAGCATTGTGATGTGATCTTTGAGTTTTGGCGTCTGCCATTCCCGAGTTTACCAAAACATCCTTCAGGGTAATGTCAGGATGGCCGTCGCCAACTCTGCTTGAGCAGAAGATGGGTGATGTGGCAGGATGATGCATCACCAAAAGCACTGGTTTGACTTTGTTGCTATCAACTGTGTTCACTATAGTGACACAAGACAAATTATAATTGTTTGTCTCTTAAAATACATTGTCTTTGTCTACTGTTGTGATTGAAGTGAAGGTGAGATCACATTTCATGGCAAATTAACACATAAAACCAGGTGGAAAGGGTTCATCCTTTCTTGCCAGTCTCACAAAGGTGAGGTCTGATGAACTACTCCTTTACAATCTACAAATGCGTAAATGTAACACTTTAAGCACCAAGAATGAGCCTGCTGTTTGTAAGTAACACTGTGCATACATTTGTGTGCGCAGGGATTTGATTGACATAGTCCAGACCCTGGTTGTTGTCACTGAAACTCCGAGTGATAGGCAGCCCAGTGATAAGAGCTGTGATCTGGAACACACACACACACACACACAGTTGTTGAGCTGTTTTATGACTTGTGAAGCAAGTGTTAAGTGTTAACTGATAACCGCTGTATCTGCTGGACTCTGGACATTGTTGACTCAGTCACTCAGACAGCAAAGGTGCAGGAAACTAGCAGTAACCGGACTCAACCCTGTGGATCACAGTGAATTTATTACAATCATGTTTGAATCAGACGTGTTTGTAGATCTGACTAGTAAACGCATCACAGACACATGATGTGTTTGTTTCTCCTCAGTGCTTGTCTCTTATTCAGCCTGCAGCCTAACTGTGGTCACACGCAAACTATATGATCAACTTGCTCTCCCAGCTGGTCTCCAAAACACTTGTCAGCAAAACACACACTAAACACACACTCGAACTGAGGCCTAACTCATTTGAAAATGGCAGCTGTTTGTACCTCGATTTGTCCAGAAAGAGAAAAGGTGACAAACATAGGGAATGATATGAATGAACACATGCAGATTGGCTGTGCTGCAGAACGGAGATGGTTCAAATCCAAGTTTGTTTGTTTGTGATGGAAAAAGTGGTCACCCTTGGAATTCATGTGCAGAGTTGTACCTGTTGAGTGGGGAACCCTGGAGACTAAAGCATGTTTGCATTCGCAGGTGCGACATCTGTGGCGCCGTTTTCCATGCCGAGTGTCGGCAGAAAGCTCAGCCGTGCCCTCGCTGCGTTCGCAGAGAACTCCACCACAAGAGGCCGTCATCCTTCTGGTCACCTGATGACGACAGCCCTGGGTGCTTTCACCTGCCCTACCACGACACCTGAGAGCAGCACACGTGCACAGGCTGCAACAAACGGGTACAACTGGGCCACGGCAGACAAAGTGCTAATGCTTCTGATTTCAACTGCAGGTTAGAGGTTTTTTTTTACAGTTTTGACTGGAGGACAGAGCATTTGAGGCTCCTGCCAGCACACACCTGAGCTGAGCTTTGTCATCTTGTAAACAGCAGGGAGCAGAACAAGCGGCTGCATCAGGCTTTAGAGACTCAACTCCTTATATTTTGTTGTCAAGCATCTTATCACTAGTTGTCCCCTACCAGTTTCATCACTTCACTACCTTCACTTATCTCCCACTCCAGAGATCAAACTGGGCAGTCACAGCTGACAGCGGGATGAATTCAAACTGAGAGCTGAAAAATATTGACAGGTTATTGTGACCTATTGTGATCAGTTTGGTTTTTATTCATCAAAAAGCACAAGATTTGCCACTTTTTCTTTGTTTGAACTGCCAACCTGAAAATGCTTTGTAGGTTTATTTTTTTTTTGTACACCTACTAAATTATAAAGTAAAAAAAAAAAAGTAAAATAAACCATGACCGTAATTATTTGCAACTTCACCTGTTTGTAGGTGCTACGAACCAGTCAAGAATGAATCTCTCACACACTGTAGCCTTGAAAAAGTTTGTGGTTTTCCTCTTCGTTGAGGGTGATGTCTGTTCTTAAGCTGCATTTACATCACTCAATGACCTCTCATAAGAAAGCGTACGTCGACATTTTTCCACCGTGGTGAAACGATGGTCAGGTGCTCCTGTGTTTAATGACGGTTGTGCTGGCTGGACAGGATGAAAACAACGTACTCCTGAGTTTCTGATGCTGGGCTCTCTGCAGTTTTGATCAAATCAAAAGGACATCTTCCAAGTTACTTCTGTATTTTTTTATTTAATATTTCCCCTGTGTTGATTATGTCTCACCCGTACGGTGCAGTCACACCGTGACATGGCTGAGAGTCGCAGCCATTCTGGTCAATGAGAGCGCTCCCGTCAGATGCTCCACAGAGCGGTTTAGAAGCGTCCCGGCTCAACTCAGCTGCAGCAAATCCACGGCAATTTACTCACAGCACACTGAGATGACAGGAAGTCAGACACAAGACTAATAGAGAATCAGGTCAGATTTCATGTAAAGGACCAGGAGTGGGCTCCAGCTCGTACGTCGATACTACGTTAACCTGTGGAGCTGATCGGAACCAAATCAGAGAATTCAGTCACATACAAGGAGAGGGTTCGTTTTAGTTGAAAAACCCACTTTGACACCGTTCATCCTCTTATATGCATCACAGCAGAAAGGGCAGGACGGGGCAAGAAATAAGTCTTTATGTAAACAGATTAACACGTGATCTCCAAACCTTTATGTCAATGCATGAGCTCATCAATCGGGCCAACTGTGCTGCTCACCAGAGCGCTTCTGAAACGCACCTGGCAGGAGCTGAAGCTGTGGCGAGAACGGAGCAAAAGCGCTGACAGCCGGACCGCGGCGCTTCCAGGGGGACCCAGGCTGTAGGGCCAGCTTGAGAGGAAAACGGATCCTGCGTTATTAGGATAAAGTCATACATTTACAAGAATAAAAGCATAATATTATAAGACGAAAGCTGCGAAAGTTTGAGATTACAAATGAAACAAAACAAGACAATATTCTGCACAGTATTTCTGATATGTTTCATGTATATTAATTTCAAGGATTCTTATGATAATGTGACACTGACGCATCAGAAGATGAAGTATTTCCTTTATTTGTGAATCCATGATAAGGACAGCTGAACAAGGTGCTCCACATTCCTTGTTTTTTCCTACATTCACTTACCTTGCTGTTCTTATAATGTATATTATGACTTGGAAAATAAAGTCTTTTATGTTTTTTTCTCCTCTCAACGTACCTTGTCTGAGGGTCAGAATTCAAACCAAAAGAAAAAACCCAACTAAAAGGTTTCCTGATGTTGTCTATGACTGGTGTTGAATCTGCTTTAGGGAAGTATTTAGGAATGACCCACATATGCACAGGTCTGATTACAGCAAGCAAAAAACAAACAAACAAACATAAACATGAACTCAGCATGGCTTTAAACCAGCCCTGAACACTAGCAGGTCAGAACATCAGCACTCCTGCAGTCGAACACACCGTGTTCCAAGCATCAACCGTACGTCTCTGAAAGCCTCAGAGAGAGAGAGAGAGACGTGTCCTGTTTCACTGTGACTGATCTGAAAGAGCAGGAGACATTTCAGGTCAGGTAGCACTGAGACAACAATCCAATCTAAGAGAAAAGGGGAAAAAATCAGGTTTGTTAGAGTTTCGCAGCTCTGGAAACTAAGATTCTGTTTCTCCCTTTGTCTTTTTTTTCACACCATTCTCCCTTTCTTAACGTCTGTTTATTGTGTAGGAATGAAAGACTCATTTTGTCAGTGTTCCCCTCATGTAAATGGGAAATGCGAACAGACTCATTTAAAAGGGACTGCGTTGGTCTGACTGGGCACATTTTCTTCCCTCCATCAACCCGAGTGTAAGATAAAAAAGGGCAATAATATACTGTAACCTGTTCTCTCATTGTTGCCTTTTCCCTCCTCTCTTCCTCTGTGATTCCTGTTGTGCTTTATTCATGCAGAATCTATCAGACATGATAGCAGCTTTAGCTTTTAGTATCTCTATGCAACCTAGATGGCCTTTATAATCCACTGCTTTCATGTGTAAGAGTTGGGGGGAAAAAAGAGAAGTTTTCTAAATGCTGTTGCATCGGTGCATCTCCATGCGCGCTGCTTCTTTAAGGGATATTTTTACACATATTTTAGTTTGCTTATGCATTTTTTTCAGTATTTTCTATGAAAATCCACCGATAGTTTGGGTTTACATTCAAATGTTTGAAGATGCAAATTCCACATAGGTGTTTTTTTTTTGTTCCCTGTGGAAAGAGAGAAAAATCTGCTGTTGACCAATGATGGCACTGACGGTGGTCACGGGGCTTGAGGTGCAACGTTTGGGCTGGAATAAAAACAACACGAACCAAACTAAGAGAGAAATGTTTGTGAAATCTGCACTGACATAGGTGGAAACAGCCAGAAACCTGCACTCCCTCCTATCTGTTGCAGTGTTTGAAAAGTTTCCAAAAACCCACCACAGCCATCGCACACATTCACAGATTCCAGTTTTAAAGCTAAAGTGAGAATTGAGGGAGCGGACGGAAACGCAGCTGCTGCTACTTCCAGCTACACATTTTCTTTTCCTGTAACACTGAAGCTTCAGTGTGGCCAGACTGGTTTTATCTCAGCTATTCTCTCTTCTGTCCACTTTAGTGTCTTTGATCTTGGTTGAGCCATAAAGAGTGTGTTAACTTTGAAGTTCATTAATGTCGGAACCAGCTGCTGGTTTCATTCAGGAAGATGTGTTTTGTGAAACACGGACGTGTCTGAAACGTTTGTTTGTGATGCACGCAGGGTACTCTGGACTGAGTTCGTTGAAAATACGGCAAGAAAGGTGCGCTGATGTTTCCCCTGAATCAAAGCTGATCTGTTTTTGTTTTGTTCTGAGGGTGAAGCCCACATCAGCGAGGAAACTGAAGCTGCTCCTAGTGCTTCTGCCCGCTGCCTGGCTGAAGTTCATTTGTGCCGCGGAGCCTGGCAGGTCTCTGGGATGCCTCATCTAAACCACACCAAAGTCCTAGCACAGAGGATTTATTCATAGAAAACTCAGTTCTATTAATAGCAGTGACATTTCGACAACGGTGTGGACCTCATCTTATCTTTAGATGATAAAGAAACACCGAGTTATCTGATTGGTGGAATCCCTGCAAGTATTCCTGGGAATCCTTCGCAGCTGAAACGAAACGCGGAGCCTCAAACCAAACTAGGATGAGCTAAAGTTTGAGAGCTTAATGACAAATTTCGAAATCCAGTGATACGTTTTAGAGCCAGAATTAAAACGAGAGGACCCCCAACAGCAACCATGACAACATTTCTGGTTAAGGCAGCTGGCTGAGTTGGATTACTAACGCAGTCCAACCAAAGCTGGAAAGTGTCTGTCGCATTCCGAAAACCAAACACACTTTCATGTGAGATATTATGGAAATAAAAGAAGAACATTTTCTACAAAGGAAAAGCTGATCATTTCTAGTTTCCCATTAGACCACTGGTCTCCAACTCCAGTCCTCCAGGACTGCTGTCCTGCATGTTGCAGATGGCTCCTTGCATCACCACACCTGATTCAGATTATTGGATCATCATCATCATTGTCATCATCATCGTCATCAAGGTCTGAAGAACTCTGACAATGACCCAGTCATTTGTACCAGGTGGGCTGAAGCAGGTAAACATCTAAAACCCGAGGACTGGAGTTGGACACCACTGCAGCCAGGGACACCATGATGCAAAGCCAGGACCCGTCCTTCCCGTCAACGCTGAATTTGACCAATCCAGGCAGTTCCCACCTTATGGCATAGTTAGATGAGTTATTAAAGCCTTGCAAAGCTTTGATACACCGTGTTTAATTTACAAATACACCGCACACCTCCTACATCCATGTTTTTGATCTCACAGTGACACCTAAGGTGAGAATTCATAGAGACAGATAAGCATGCCATGTCCACTTTAAAGGGACAGAAACCAGATCCAAGTCAGTTTCATCCAGAAATAAACTGCTTTAGCTCCTAAAGATGGCTCGTTTCGAATCATATGTTACACAGGAAAACTACGGGCCTAACAAATGTTGATAACACAAGTTAAATGAATAATACCCGAGAACACCTGCTGGGCTCCGCAGGTAACTTGTTTGTAGCTAAAGATGCTTGATTTCTGCGTCTCATCACTTTGCAAGCTCATTTATGTTATTTCTGTTTTTTGGTCTTTGTTTTGTTTTGGGTTTTTTTTTTTTTTTGCTCCTTGTTTATTCAAACACCTTGAGAATGCAGTTTGTATATGTTTTTATGTTTATTTGAATTTCTTGTATAATCTGCAAATGTGTATTGTGTCCAATGTTTCCAAAAGGACTGTAAAAACCATTTGTCTTTTTAAACTCCATGACTAGATTTTATTTATACTTTTGAAAAAAGCTGAAGGATTAATCTCATTTTAAAACTTGAAATGACCTTTATGTTCCGCAGGCAAATATATTGTACAGTATTTAAGCAGCATAACTGGACTGAAGTTGTTGTCTTATTTGCACTTTTTAAATTATTTTTTAATCATTGTTTATTTTTCATTACAGCCAAACTTTTATGCAAATAGAGAGTTGATTTTTTGTTTTCTTTAAGTCTGATCAGCTCTTCCTTTTGTCTGGTTTTGTTCAGATGGATCTGCTAGCCACTGATGCCAATAAAGATGAACTTATAAATTGTGAAAGTGTGTTTGAGTTAAGATATTTGGGTCTATTTCTAATTTCTGCGGGTTCCTTTGTGCTGGATTATTTTGAATAATTATAAACTCAGACCACCAAATAAGCATAAATGTTTGTACTGGTGAGCCAACGGTGTCTTTTCAGCATCTCTTCTGTCACTCCATCAACTGCACATCGTCTCTGTCCACATCCAGAAACCTGCTCTTTGGTCTTCCGCTTTGTGTCCTGACCAGCAGCTGCATCACCAGCATCCTCGACCAAACCCTCCTCCAACCCTGACCCAAACCATCTTCATGTAGCCTCTCCTATCTCCAGGCCCTCCAGCCCTGGCTGCTCCACTCATGTGCATGCACTTAATCAGAGTGGCAGACGGGATTAAAAACCTCCACTACGTGCGTCTCCACTCGCGTCCCGTTCATTTACAAACACCTATTCTGTCTTGCAGCGACTCACCTTCGATGCTGTCTGTCGTCATGGACAACAAGACGGGGTTCGGGTCCAGTGATCAGTTACTCCCACTGCCGCCCTCATCCATGTCCTGCACCACTCTAACATGCAGACTACAGACAGATAAAATGTCAAAATCATAAAAAGGGGATCATTTCCCAGTCAGGTTTGTGATGATGCTGGATCCTGTGTGGATGACTTTACTGGTGCAGGTGGTGAAGTGGCTTCTTTTAATTCATGTTCTGCAGAGTAGCTTGCTCTTGTTAAACTCAGCAACATATTTGGTGTCCTCAGCTCCACAAATGCAGACAGAAAGGGAAACGATCAGAAGAATAGCAATGATGGAATATGTTCTGAGATCTGTAAATATTATTTGAACAAAATTAAAAACTCTGTTCTCAGAGTTTGATGCATTCTTATTGATTAAATTCAATTTTTTGATACAGCTAAACCTAAAAAGTCTGATCAGTTGTAATTTCTTTGTCAGTTAACTCTGCAAATAGTTTCAATTATGCAATGAATAATAAATTAAATTCTCCAATTTTGATACCCAGAAATATTGATCAAGCATAACAATAGAATCCTTTTACTCTGACCGTCCCCTCCTCCCCCACCCCCACTCCCACTAGGAGTTTAGATTACTAATCTGCATATCCAAAAATTACTACCATGAGTGGAAAGTTGGTTATGGAGAAGGAGAAAAAAAAAATCACAGAAGCACCTGGTATCAAAACTCTTATTTCCTGTTTAATAAATCACTTATCTCTAAAACTGAGTGTACTACAGGGCAAGTCAATGTTGAAACTTTCAGGAAAAGCACAGTATGGGACCTTTAAGAGCAAGCCTATTGCCCTGATGGTCTGTGATGGCATTTCCCAAACCGAAGGAGCAAAATAACTCTGGAGGGACTCAGACGCAGTTCAGCAGTTGTCTGGAAAGTTGTTTTATGGACTATGGTGGGCTGCGTCTTTTCCCCTTTTTTCCCCTCATTCATGTGGCCTGGGGCTGATTTCAGGTATAAAATGGCGACTGCTGTGGAAAAAATAAGCCTGAAGACGTGAAACAATCCCAAACAACACACATTCAGCAGAGACAGCAGAACTGGAGCTCAGAAACATAAAAAGAAGATAGCAGTGGTGCACGAGCACAAGATCACGTCCATGTTCACGAGAAAGTGCTTGACAACAGCCAGTCCAGTCTCCAGGAGGCAGATCATTATCCCGACAGACCGTAAAGGAAAGACTTCACAGAGCAAACGGAGAAGCTTCATCACGAGGTGCGAGCCATTCAGAGGCCTCGAGAATAAAAAGGTCACGTTAAACTCTGTCAAAAATATCTTAAAAAGCCTGAGCGGTACTGGAAAAGCCCCTGAAACTGAGATCAGCGGGCCCAATACTGACAAGGAGAGAAGTGCATAGTGTTAGGGTGAGAGGTGTGTTATCTGCTCAGAAACGCAGCCGAGCTGAATACTTCACAGCACAGGTGGAAATGTACGCAAAGAGTAAAAGGAAGCAGCTCGGCGGGATTTGAAGGAACAATACGCAGCCGTGGAGTTGGTCACCGGATCTCAAGATCAAACTGCTTATTATTTCCTGGAGAGGAAACTAACTGAAGAAAAACTAAACATGCATCTGTTATACTCTTATTATATTCATGGTGTCCCACTTCAGGCAGCCCCAGACTGCCATCGACTCTTTCCAGAGCGCTAAAAGTGCTATCAGTAGTTGGATTCATCTGATTTTGTCAGTCCTTCCGTTTGTTTGGGAGTCGATATGCAGAAAAGTCGAACCGGCCCTTCCTTTGTGTGAGGGAAAGGTTTATAACCAGCTCAAAGGTAGATAAAGAAATAAAGGAGTGTTATTGTTTCAGTGTTTTAGATAAATACTGACTGAAATTGGGCACCATGGCCCGCGTGGATCCCAAGCCCACTTGTGTCAGGGACGGCATCCACCATAAAATCTAGGCCACATTAATATGCCAAACATGACCATCCACTCAAGTGTGACCCCCTACAAAGGGAAAAGATGAAAGACGTTGCTTTGGCCGTGTTTTAGACCACCCGGAGTTCAAGGTGAGTGGACACTTTACTGAAACGCTGTCTGAAAGTACCCACAAACGCTCTGAGACAGACCCAGTTTAAAATCCAGTCAACCCCAACAGAACCGGAGAGAAAATATCAAGACGCAGGCAGTTGTAGCCTCTCGAGCTCTCCGATCAGGAATTGACATTCACGCAGGTACTGAGCGCTGGCTTTCACCACGCTGTCTCTTTAAGATCTCAGCCAGACTGAAAAACCTGTTATTTGACCTCAGTCTTCTGAAAGATGAAGGACATGACACATCAGAGAGTCAAATCACAAGGTCGAGTAGCTGATCTGGAGCTTTCAAGTGTGCACATCAAGGCTAACAGTTATAACCCTTGTTGAATCGGGACATAACAGGGTTTCAAAATCCCTTCTTTAAATGCACGCTGGATTCATTAGGGTTATGCAGAGAGAATCGTCTCGGCCGTTTAACCATGTAAAGAACAGCTTCTACATCAAAGCAGATGTTTGACAAGTTAACATGACTCCCTCTCAAATTTGATTCATGTCAACTCTGTCACACATGCAAGTCGTATGTAATTCTAATTCTTCCAGTCTAACAGGAATCAAAAGTTCAGCCGTCTGTTGGAATAGGTTTGAGTTACTCTGACATGTAATAAAATACAGCACGTAAACTTCAGCTGTAATATTACATGGTTCTGAAAACTCAAATTTCCAAAAAGGTCTCTTTTCAAACTCTATTTTTCATTGTATTATCATAAAAACAATTACTTAAATAATTAATAAATAGGACGGTGTAGATCAGATGATGCTTTATTACATAAACAATAGAATATGAAGAAGGAATAAAGAGTTTAATTCAAAAATAAAACACACATCTGATGAATTAATCAGAAATGCAGAACAAATTGTCCACATTTCATGTTTTTCAAGACAGACTGAGGTGTCATCTTACACTAAACATATATCAGAATATAATGAACATATTGAAAATCACACCATTTACAATAAACAAAATAACAGGGACGAGAACACGGGCCCTTCAAGCGTTGGTTGAGCCTTTGCTGTTGGACAATGGTGGTGTAGACCATGCTGTTGGACCATGGGGGTGTAGACCATGCTGTTGGACCATGGGGGTGTACACCATGCTGTTGGACCATGGGGGTGTAGACCATGCTGTTGGACCATGGGGGTGTAGACCATGCTGTTGGACCATGGG
>JAOWBL010000014.1:2794395-2814641 GCA_028564865.1 Zenarchopterus dispar | reverse complement strand
GTCCTGACAGATGTGGTCTTGTTTAGTTGCTGAATGGCGTTTTCACTTCTGCAGTCTGACAAATGTTGAACTGTAGATGAGCCCCGACCTGGCCAGCCATGTCCAACCACTTCACTAAGACTTTCATAAAATGTATCTGGTAACGCTGTCATTTACGGCCAGCTCCACCGGTACGGATCGTACCGAACCAATTGCAGCAGGGTGGGGGCACTCCTTTAAGGATGCTGCTCAACATTTTGGAAGTCTTGTGACGACACTAATCTGGTTGTCACGTTTTGTTTTGTTTACCCGACTGCTCAGTGGCATCTAGAAGCAGCTGTTTTCCAGCATCTGTTGCTACTGCTGCCTGGAAATCTGATTTTAATCCAGAGGAACCAGACTAATTCTGCTGAAGAGAAAGAAAAAAACCTTGGGTAGCTGACCAGGCTAGATGGGACTGAGTTGAGCATCTGTCCAACTCACATCTGTTGTGGAACAGTTATTCAAAAATCACATCAGGATACAAACGCAACATAAAACCACCACAACAAATCCTTGTTATATGATTAGTGTTTATTTAAAATACTCCATTTGCAAATGATTTTTTTTCTTTCAATTAAAAAGAAGATAAAGTTCACAGCTAGAAGCCTACATAGTAAGCAAAAACCCGGGGAGTGTCCGTCAGTCTCTACATAGATCCTCTGAGCATCCATGTTGTATTTTCGGGGCCTGAGACGAGGACAGGAAAGGTCCTTCACTGTCAGCTCTTTGAGGCAAAGTCAGGATGGGAGGATGTGAGGGGCTCAGCAGAGTAGACCCCCCACCCACATGATGCCAAGCAGACTTCCACGCAGAGCCCCTCGGTAACAGTACTGATCGTCCTGTGGACACATTTAATGTCACACCAATCCCACAGTCGCCACTCCTGTTATCCTGAAGCACGGACGACAACAGCTGACCGATGCTTTGTTCACTTCTACCAACTCCTGTGTATTAGTATTTATCTTTAAAGACCTTATGACATGCCGTTTGCTCCATCCAGAACAGTAGAAAATCTTCTCAAACTAAATCAGACACCATTGGTATTGACGGTGAAGAAATATGATTTTCATTCTCCAAAGTAACCTTTGGTATTCACCCTAATTTATACAGAATAACACTTTGTACTTTAACTCAAAAAAAAAAAAAAAAAAAAAAATGAAAGAGGGGGGCTAAGGCTGGTGATGTCTCATATTGTTGAGCTGTTAATGAACCTCTGGAAAAGATCAAACCAACATTAAACAGATCAGTTCTGTGCGGACAACAGGAGATAGATAGCGTCATCTGAATCAGGCGGACTGAAACCTAACCGCTCAGGGTATCCGAACAAACTCTGATGTAGTCTGAGTAAAAAGTGACCTGAACACAGACACCAAAACATCTTTGTTTCAAGCTTCCCCGCTCCTAACAGCAGCTGGAAGCACCACGGTAAGCCTTTTACACCTGAGAGTACGCTTCACCTCAGAGGTTTCCGTTTTCATCTTCTTAGGATCTCGTGATGGCAGCATATTTATTACATGCATTTAAACCATTTAAGCCAAATCGCCCTTCACTGTTACGACTAAATACAGATAAAAATTCTCATCAGTGGGTGGCAGGCTTTCATCACTGTACAGAGATTAAAACTAAACGGCTTCAACTATTTATATCACAACATGCTTTGCATATAGATGCTTTCTAAACATTCAGCTATACTGGAGAGCATATGATTGATCTAAAATAATGTAAGAAATCACAAGACTACATCGTTGTTGCCAAAGTCTTTGAAAGAACAGGATTGTGGGTCATGCAACTCAACCTCAGACCACAAAAATCAACCAACCTCAACAAATAGTCCATTTCACCAACCTGAATCAGTACTGCCACAGTAATCAGTCAAGCATGTGTCAGAAACAACATCGGCATAAAACTGAGCCCAAATCCATGTGGAAGAAGATCCACTGTGACAATTCCTCAAACGGAAAAGCCAGAAGTTGTTTTAACTGTTAGTTTAATTATCTTTTTTTTAAAGCCATAAAAGCAAACGAAGTGTGAACACATGCACAGACTTAATCAAGCTCAAGGCTTGCTGTTTCTAACTCATTTAACACTCTCAGGTAGGGCTGTGTGATCATATGATCACACTTCTTGATTGGGATAAATTTCACATCAGTTACGGTGATCAGCTGAGAGTCCATTTACTCAAACGTGGTCAAAAAGTGCACGACAGCAGCCAATCAAATGGCCCTTACATACTGGCTTTTGTTTGTTGAACATGATCCTGTTGGTTGTAAGTGCGCGGCACCTTTACTGGGCGAGGAAGGAGGGAAGTTTGTCTGCATCTTTATTCTTATTCACTCACTCGAAATAATTCAACAATGTTGAATTAGGGAGATGCAGAAATAAGAAAACTCCATAGTAGTTTTGGAGAGATGAAATCAGGCGCTAAACTACAAGATTGTCTGCAGAAACAGAAAGCGGCTGAAACTGCAAACTGGCTTTGTGTATGTAAGGCCACTGGGATTATTCTGTCTTGGCTGGGCCAGAATGTAAAGGCTTCCTTTTTTTCCTCTAGTTTTCAGTACAGGTGCTTTAAAACTGACAGTACTTTTAAAAAATTGTGATAAAAATCGAGATCGGGCGATATAAAAAAAATACATCATGATCCTCTTTTTTTTTTTTAGCTATATCGCCCAGCCCTACTCTCAGGACACCCAGCACGTGTTGAATTGAACCAGTCTGGACTCAGTAATTTAGACAATCACGTTACGAGCTCTGCCCTCAACAAGCTGCTCCACCGCCAAGTCAGAAAAAATATCCATCGTCCCTCAGACAATGTTGGTTTTGATCTTTTCACACTTGGTGACAATAAATAAAATATAGGAACACCACCAGCCTTGTGGAAGGCTAAAAGGGCTAATTTAAACATTTTTGTAACTACGTGCATTACAATTCAGTCTATCCCACATTTATTAATTCCTTCACTATTTAATACTTTATCTTGGAAATAAAAGGACAAATAAGAAATAAATAACAGATTTGTAAAAACAACAGGTGTGTGGTGTATTTCTGTTGTCTCCTCAATGTCAGATTCAACAGTCACGGACCGCTACAGCTGTAACATAAATAGCCGAGGGAGCAGGTCAGATAGAGGCATTTCAGGGCAGAATCCTGCCTGACGTGGCTGCAATGACTTTTTAATATTTGTCCAGAGCTGGCTGTGGGTTAGCGGTCCTTCAGAGGTCAGAGGTCAGCGGTGAGCCCTATGAGAGTACTGCGTTGGAGCGTCGTATACCTATGAGGTTGTCTGCGCTGAGGGATCGTCTCATGGCTGCTCGACTCAGCTCTTTGTATTTGTCTTCACAGAGTCTTGAAATGGCCTGGAAAAAGATTTGGACGAGAAGCATAAAATGAGAACTGAGAAGCTGCACTTTAAATCTTCGGCCCGTCACAAAACATTCACCAGCCAAGCAATCTGCATATTCCTCTATCCCCCACAAAGCTCGCTTCTAATCTGAGGAGAGATGTGGCAGTGTTTGGGACACAGCTTACCTCTAGTTTCTGAGCTCGTTGGTTGTTGAGGGGTTCCAGAGGGAAACTAAGGTTGTTGTCATCAGCCAGCTGTCGCAGGTCAAAGTAGTACTTGGCATAGACACTGGCTGGCACATTGATATTAAACTGGAGGAGTTCCAGGAAGTGGCGCTCCATCTCATTCCTGAAGTGCAGGGAGACAGGTGACGGTTATTCCCGACTTCATAGCAGAGCCGAGATTCTAACCAACGATTCACTAGAACAAGAGTGGGTTTATAACCTCAGCAAACAAAAGAAAAGAAAAGATGCGTATGAATGCTTAGGTAAGCAGACCATACCATCCATAAAAACGACAGAACTGATATGATTTGAGTCTCTTCAGAACTAATCCTAAAAAAATAGGATTGAAGAGTTTAATGTCAAAGTTAATGTTTTTGCATGAGACAACACATCGTTACACTGCATTTACTTTCGCAATCAACAGCGTCAGTTCAGAAGAGCGTAACTAAGTTAACCTAATAAAAGATATTACACTGGGACACTGACGAAACATCCCAATTCTTTTAACAGTGAACTTCATGAACTCCTGATTTGCTCTTGAGCAGCAGAGAAGCTGATGCTATGTTACAGTGTAAGAAGTCTGCAGGTGGAGCAGAAGAAAAACCTTATTCCAAACTTCTACATGTTATTTATTGGGGAAAGAGCAATGCTAAAGTCTTTTGCAATTAAAACAAAACAAAGACAACAACAACAAAAACAAAAAAACTTAGTGGATAACCAGGCATATATCTCAGTGTAGTCTGCTGGAGTGTCCCAGCTCATCTTTGTCCAAACTACAACCTCCATCCTTCCATATCATCACAGTCAAGAAAGTAAATAAATAAACAAACAAATAAATAAATAAAATCTAATGGAGGTGGTTGCCACAGAAACAGCATCCAGGATGCTTTGTTGGTCAGCAAAGGTGGTGAGAGTGAGTATGAGTGTGTGATGTCTGGTCTCCCAGGGCAACTAATGGAGCGGGCGAGAGCCAGGGCTATTATGTAGAAGCAGTGAGAGCACTTGAGACCCTCCCATCCATTTCTCTCTGCTTCCCTCTCTACTCTTCTTCCCATCCCTCAGCCCAGACCTGAAACAACTCACAAAGACACTTCAATGGCCACAATGAAAACAGAGCGAACAGAGCATAGGTCAGACATATATAAGAGGAGAAAGCGAGTCAGAGGAGGATGGGGGCTCTCAGACAGCAAACATGCATGCAGGCAGAGCATGCATCGTTCCAAATCATGAAAAACAAGACAGCACTCTCAGCCTCCTTTAGACACAGACATGGGAAAAACAATTGTAGAAAATAAAGCAGAGGTCTTCCAAGTGCAGTCACTGGCCTCTTCACGAGCTTGTATCTGCACAGCCGAGATGCTGCTGCTTCAATCTACTCCATCATTTCTTTTGTCTGATTTAAGTGCATCTTATATTCCTTTTATTAGGGGGACAAGCCAGCAGGGTCAGAGCCACTTCATTTTTATATAGCACACAGAAAACAAACCAAAAAAAAACTAACAAGGAACTAGTATACAAATAGATCTGCAACATGTCCCCCCCCCCCAGAATTAAATAGCCCTAACTAGATCTCAGAATTCCTATTCGAAGATGGTACTCTACCATCTGTGCTCCAAATCAAACACAGAGACAAGTCTGAGCGTTCACAAGCGGCCAACAACATCATCCAGACAGAGCCTTGCACACACCCTCCACTGGCGCAGACCACACTGGTTATACAAATGTAAACATGCAAGTCACAACATCTCTAAAGATGAGTCCAGCTACCCACACACAAATCATTATGTTCATCCAAGCTCTGTGATGTCCACGGTCCAACTGTCACATCCTGCTCACACTCAGTTTTCTTTTAATATTTTTATTTTTTTTAGAATTTATGCAGCTATTACTTTTTAAACTGAGATTTCCTTAACTCTTTAAGCGCCACAGTCGCAAAATTGCGACAAGCAACATTGCTGAATTTAACAAGCCATAACTGCACATACAGTGCCTCGTGTGGTTACTACTTTGGACCAGGAGATGGTGTACGTCGGGAGTTTTGGAGTTTATAGAGTTTGAACCCCCCCCCAGTCGAGGAGATGAGGAAGTAGTTGTAGTAGCATCATAACAGAGAGCAAGAGAGCGAATTCCAGCGAGAGAAAACTGATCATGCTGAGAGGTCAAGGGATAGCCGACTCAGATTCTGAAGAGGAATATTCCCCCTCTGATGAAGATGTTCAGTCGTCCAGCGAGACAGAAAGTGACGCTGCTTCTGTGCGTAACGGCGAGTCTGTTCGCCATGACCGTACACAAGCAACACATACAGGTGCCGATGCTTTACTTATTATTAATTATCTGTAAAAGTTATGTACATCTTGATCAACAAACATATTCTTCTTCTTCTTCTTATTATTATCTGTAAAAGTTATGTAGTCCAATATGGCCATTGCCTGGTGATGTCATAACATAGTAGTTGCTTCACAGAGACCATTATTTGTCACAGCCAGTCATACCGGCGGTGGTAAGCTAAGTTAGCCACAGCTGCACTGTACGAATCTGAGTAAATTACTCCCATCACAAAATTTGGGTCATACTGAGGATTTCTCTTGTACAGTATGCCTTTATCTCAAACCATTTTCAAGATACAACATTCTGAAATAATGATATCCAAACTGAATATTTTATTGAAAAAACTCTGGGACCTAAAGGGTTAACATGGTAACAATCTGGACCAAACCCACCCACTTGCAGGATTTCTCTTGTAAGTGAGCAGGGGAAATTTAAAAAAAGACAACTCACATGTCCTCCACAGTGATGTCTTTAAGGATCTGACAATAATCAACATTCCACACAGCCTGGTCATCCCAAACTTTGGACGCCAACAAGATGGCTCCCAGAACGATGCGCTTCCAGTTGGCCGGGCAAATATCCAGCTCAGCGTAGGTCAGCAGGCGCTCCAAGTACACCTTAAGGGAGAATGCTGATATTTTAACTTCAACTTTTATGTCAAATTCAGCCTCCATAATTCCCCTATAAGTTCTTGATATAATAACAGAAAATCCCCATTTTACAGCAGTGTAGAATGTTTTTTCTTGTGTGAAATGGAGAGAACATGGCAAAGCTACTTCTTTTAACTCCTATCACTGACAAAGTAATCAGAACTAAAAAAAATATAATAGAAGTCTAAAAAGATTAATTGATAATATTTACATTGTCTTGTCCTTTTAAAAAAAGAGTCAATTTAAACACACTTCTTTTGACAGAATTACTTAGCGGAAACAAAAATGAAGTCTGTTGGCTTATTAAATTGTTACTGTATAGAGAAAATATTTTATGTAACAGAGATTATATTTGTTTAGACTTTAAATGAAGGGGAAAAAAATTAATCAATTTCTCCTCCTTATATATTCACTTATCAAGTCACATTTGTTCAGTTGGAGATCAAGTCCGTTTGTGGGAGTTTGCTGTCCTCTGGTGGCCAGATGAGGCAATACCATTAACCGTTCTACAACAAGCAAGTCCAACTGCATCACATCAGAAGGCCTAACACTTTCCTTTAAACAACTGGTGACATCAAGACAATGGTATTAGTCTTTCTAAGGTTCCTAAAAGTTCAGACACTCAGGGGAGAGTTGGAGCTGGTATACTAAAAACTGACAGTGACTCACAAGTGTGACGATGGCACATTCTGCAGTGAGTTGTGCAGCACTAAAGAGTGTTCTGACAAAGCGGTAGATCAGCTTGTGTTCTGGGTCCACATATGCGTAGTCATCTGGCACTGGCTCTCTCTGTACAGAATAAACACATAGACGCATGTCTAAAGGAGGCAAGCATGTACAAATCCTTTTGGTTCTTTCCAGGAAGCAGTTTAGTCTGTAAACAGCTCTTCACTATTTCAGTGATTCATGTGATCATCAACAGTCTTGTGCTCACTTCTGCCACTCTTTTTTTTTTTTTTAAAGAGTTTCCTTATTTTTATGTCTTCTGGCTAACTGTTGCTTGTCACAGGACCAGATTCAGGAAATGTCATCACAAACTCACTGATAAGGGGTGCAACTTCTCATCAAAGATGTCCAGCGATCGATCCGAGTCCCTACAAATCAAGTAATTCATATATCAGTATAACCCAAGAGCATTTTACTTTAGTCAAATACTTGGAGAAAAAAATAATATGACACAATCACATTCAAAGTTCAAGTATACCTGTTCTTGATGTGGTAGTATATTGCTAAAGTGACACTGGAGAAAGAAAGTTGAAAAGGGTTGGGTTAGTTTCTCCTGTTTCACACCTACAACCATCCATCAGTGTTGTTTGGACAATGTTTCAACAAATACATTTTAACATACCTAGCAACAACACTTTTCTTAAACAGACATAATAGTATTCATCGCAAATGAGATGCTTGAGTTTTTGTGCATTCAGGAGGTTGAACTCTTACCATTTGATTGTGCTTTTGAGGTTAGGCTGGCTGACAGTGCTGTCGTCTATGAAGATGGTTGAACAGGAGCTGTATTTCTTCGATAGCGGACCAGGAGATACCTGGAGGTGGTAAAAATCACAAATGACATTGAATCATCTCATAAATTAGTGATGCCACCTGCATTTTTTGGGACATCTAAAATAACTGCTTCCATTATTTTAGATGTCTATTCTGTTAGAAACGCTACAATTCTGTTACCACTTTTATTTTCCCCCAGAAATGTTAACAAGCCCAGTGTTGCAGCAAACAGCTGTCACCAGGTTGAACTGAGACTATTCAGAAGAAAAAAAGCCATAAAGTCAGAAGATTTATGATTCACTTGATAAACAAAGCGTTTAAATATTAAATTCAACCACTCATGAATGAAGGTTCTGTGCTTTACCACTATTTTTATTTGAGATAGATGTCTTTAAGGTGGATTATTCTTGGTGACCTTCTAGACCTTCACTTTTCCGTTTGAAAGCTGAGCTTCTTTGTCCAACACTTTTCACACCTACACCTTTAAATTTTGATTAAAACTTTGACCAAATGTGTAACTGGAACATTTGAGTGCTACACTTATTTACATAAAACATACAAAAACAGTAACTGTAAATGCACGCACAAGAAACGTTACCTTCAGTTATCAGATTTGGTCTCAGTTGAGTCCGAACATCAGATCATTAAAGTTGAAACAGTTGAGCCTCTTTTTTTTTTTTAAAAAAAAACACAGTTTTAGAAAACACATAGAATTTAACACTTACATGACTGATGTGGTTTACGTGGTTGCTTTTCCTTTTGTCTCGCACTGCAATAGAAGAAAAAGCAAAATAAAAATATAGATCAAAAACCCTTCTGTTAAAAATTGTTGATAATGTTTGCCTTTAAAATTAAAACCAAAATTTAAAGGAATGGGCTGAAAGTAGAAAATGTAATGTCAAGTATACAGAAAATAACAGTGGAATTTGGACTGGCAGTTGTATTACTTTAGCTTAGGGCTGCACTATTCTGGAAAAAATGAGAATCAAGATGTTTTTAAAGGCTTTATTGTGCAGCCATACTTCGGCTCTTACGTCACTTCAGCAGCATTCCACTGTGCAGCACAAATGCAACCAGAAAGACTGATCATGAGAACAGGATCTTCAGTCTCACAACACTCAGAAAGCTCTTAAACCATTTGATAGAAAAGTTGATTGATCTGATTATTAGCGACGCTTGTGGCTCTAGCGAATGTGGGATAGACTCAAACTTTACAGTAAAGTAGGTAACATTTACACACTACCAAGAATTCAGGGACAATAAGAGGGCCTACTGAGAACAGAATTTAGATCACAACTCTGAATACAAATGTCATGGTATTCAACACAAAGTGTTTCAAATGCATGCCTTTAATGGTCTCGTAAATGAATGCCTGCCTGTGCTCTTTGTGTGTTGTACTAGATTCACTCACCGTCCGTCTGAGACTTGCTCAGGAAGATGGTGCTTGCTCGGGCGTGGTCTGATGGATTAGATTCCAAGGCCAGCTCTGACGACACACAAAGTCAAGAAATGAACATTAAATGATGCTAGGCATGCACTGTTTTCATTTCTGGACAGAGATTTGCCAAAACAGAGAACACAAAGTCAAGAGGAAACACACTGATGAGAGCACTTTCTTATCCATTATCAAGACTGACATACCTAGATCTAACAAACCTCCAAGAGACAAGCAGGAAGTGATGCTTGTTACAGATCTGGCAGAAAAAACATCAGGAAAGACTGACAACCTTTTGACAGTCTCCACTTTTATTTTCCATACCAAGCTTAATTTAAAAGAAATGACTTGTGAACCAATTGGTGGTTGACAGGCATCGAAACTTTACCCCATCTGAACCTTTGCTTTGCAGATCCAACCTACTTCACAACGGGCAAATACTTCTGTTCCAGTTATATTATTTACATAACTCTGAACACACACACAGTCATCAGGACCTGCTGCAGAAGGCCATGTGTTTGGAGACTCTACAGATGAAACTACACAGCTGACAGCACTGAATGAGCATGACTCTGAATATCTTTTCTTCAAATCCCCGCAGGCAGCATATTACAGAAAAGACAGGGGATTAGGTGAGGGAAACATTTGTGAAGGAGGGACAGCGAGGAATCCAAGAAGGACTGCTGGACGGATTATGACAGTCACTTGACCAACAGCTGGTCACTCCAGATCGTTACAGGACTGTCTACGGGGACATGAATGGAATGAACATTGAATGAGTGAGAATCAATGAAGAGACGTGACACAAGGACTGATGCTGCTGAGTGAGCTTAGGTCTAACTCAGGAAAGAATTTTGCATGCTTCCCTGATCAGGACTTGCCTGGTATTAGTTTCGGCTTGCTTAGAGAAATAGATAAATAGAAAGATAAAGAGCTAGCCTACCCTCGACTGGAACATATATTTACAATTCTTTAACAGTGGGTACAGTCTACTGTCAACTCTCTAAAATAATGTTCTCATCACCTCCCCAAATTTAATTTTTAACCTGATATCAATCTATTTTTCCCCACCAACTGTTCACATTATATATTGCAAGTGATCACATTCAATCCATGTCTCCTTGCTGACGGTCCCTATTACATATGGTTGCTATGATAACCTACAACCTAAAATCACGAGAAAAAAACAAAATGGAGGAGAGTGAACTGCATTTGCGAACAGAATAAGCGACAAATTGACAATTTTGATGTTCTATTTCAATCTCACTGACATGCATTTTTTTTCTCACAACAGTGGATCTGCAGTGCAAATTCTCAACAAGTTACAAGGGAGCAGTGGAGAGCGAGGTAGTGTCTGTGTACTTCTTTACTTCAGGCAGCTGTCTCTGGGAGGATGTCAGTGCAGCAGGATACATGGTCCAGACTGCTGGACAGCAACAGACAGCAAAGCATCCATCCATTCATTCATTTTCTAGACCCGTTAAATCCATTTCTGGGTCACGGGGGTCTGCTGGAGGCTATCCCAGCCCATCACAGGCGAGAGGCAGGGGTACACCCTGGACAGGTCGCCAGTCCAGACAGCAAAGCAATCAGAGGATTCCCTCGTCACTTCATTAATCTGGTGGTCCTTGTTTGTTACACAAAAGACTATTTAAGAAAGCAAATCCAACCTGAATTACATTTGAGACCACCAACGTGTGTGTGTGTGTCTGTATATATATATTATATATATATTTATTTATTCAGAATATTATTATTATTATTAAGGATAAATTATCATCATCATTTTATTATTATTTTTAAAAATCTAGGTACAATCTGGATATGTTAAAAATTAGATCCAGGGTATGTAAAGTGAACATAACCTAAGGAGCACATTTCAGACATAGAAAACGCTACTCTATCAAAAAATATTTACAATATATATTTGTTTTTCACCAATTTTCTACAACCCCCAAATTCAACAAGTTGGTGCTGCATGGAAAAAGGAAAAGGTTCTGACAATTACTTTAAATTATATTTCAATGCAGAGAGAATAAAGAAATGTATTTTTTTCCCGCTTATCAGTTTCATTAGTTGAACAAAATATTTTTTTAAATAAAGTGTTAGAATGGTGGTCAATTTAGGAGTAGGTATGGCACCTTCAGGCATCAATACCAGAATTGATAAGTTTAGAAGCTTACGGTGCTGATGCGTCACAAAATTTGGAAACAGATTCATTCTGACCTCTATTTAGGGGTAGTGAAAAGGTTTAAAATATATAAACAATGACTTAATTTAAAAGAGATGGTGACAGCTGTGGACTGTAGTTATGCTATGTCAGAAAAGCAGTACTCATGAAAGACTGAGTCTTTAAGGAGCAAAGAAAATCAGGTTTCCAAGAGGTTAACAAATGTGCAAGTAAATAATCTGTAAAGGCAGACTGTAGATACATTTCTCCTTTAAACATTGGATGATAGAATCAAACAGTTTGAGGTATGTGGAGTGTTTTGATTGTGTAATGTCCAGGCTACACACCCAGAATCATATGACATCAATAACTGATAAAAGCTCATTGGAATATTCATTAATGTTCAACTTCATACGATGCCAGTGGGATCAATATGATGCAGTGGCTTTCTAATAGTGCCAAGAACTCTCATCGGTGCAGTTCTGGCAGCGGGATAGCAATGAACACTGGAGCAACTTGGCAGTAGTCAGAGGTGTCTGTTTGCATACTTTGTCATACTTAAGTCACGTCATGTGTTTACATATTTAGAGACAGCATTTTCTTAGTCCATCAAACCATCTTTCCCTATGGAGATCATGCTCAACCAGTCCAGTTACTGAATAACATACTCTTCATCCATCACATTTAGTGGTGATGTTCTAATCATCAAAAGTGACCAAGACAAACTGCCGACACTCACCCTCTGGGACCTCTCTGTCGCTTATGTGTTGCAGGTAGGGCACGGTGTTGTCATCGCTTACTTCGGTGCTGGTCTGCAGCTCCTCCAGCCGCTCTGCGGGTTGTCTCGAAGGTAGTTTGGGGCTCGACTCGGGAGAGACGCAGCATGACACCGTATTCCCCATTCCCGGGCGTAAACTTCACACTCTTGCAGCCAAGTCCAAGTAGAGCATAAATCTGTGGCTAGCTAAAGTTAGCTTCCCTCCGTGTAATAAACATTACTAGACGATGGTCAAAACAAACACACTATCCTTGCGTACTGGATTGCCGCTTGTCCAACTCCCAGAACTGCATTCCTGTCCATTTGTGGATAAGTAATGAACAGTTGAAGACCAGTTGTCCAGACAGGGTGGGGGGAAAAAATCAGTGTCGTCCAGTGTGAATCTCGACGGACTTCTTGTAGTAAAAACGAGTAGTTATTTAAACGCAGGTAGTCACCGGTCCTTTCATTCATTCAGCATACAACAGTTTCACCGCTAAGTACCGAACTAGCATTATTTCAGACAGGCTACCTAGTTAGCTTGTTTCCTGAACTTTCTATACTCCACATAAAATCCACTTTTGGTTATGACGTAAATAGAACTGATTATACAAAATGTAGCTGCCATCACTCCAAAAGAACGAAACCTAAAAAATACATTTTATGAGACTTTTCAAAACAATCCCACAGACGTCTCCTGTCGCTCGAATCCGTGTATTCGTAAATCTAGCCCGAGGCTTCTGCGGCCTCGAGCAGACATCAAATTAAAAACGCTAAAAAACGAAAGTGTAGGGTAGAAATTACAAAGGAAAGCCAAATCACTTGGTGTTCTCAATTTTTCCCATTAGGCTACAAATTCTGGTAGCTCGTCCGTACTCCCATGTCAGAGGCTCCACCCTGCCAGATTTGTTCCGGAGGTACAGTCCATCGCCATCTGTTGCCGGAGCTCATGAACGGTAACAGTCGTGAGGAGCCCGCCCAGTCAGAATTTTCTTCACTCCCATTGGTTAAAAAACCAAAATATAGTGACAGGGAGTTCCTCCATTGGCTGTATTAGCTGCCAGTTAAAATGATTTAACTCTATTTTTGTATAGTCACCAGTCCACACCCTTTTTTGACAGTGAAAACTCAAACTCATCCGCTATTGCGCTGCGGATCAGTCAATCAAAGTAGCTCTGCTCATTGATTAAAACCTCTTGGAAACCCAGCGACTAAACCTATTTTAATAAAAAAACGTAATGTGAATAGCTTACAACAAACAAACGAACAACAAAAAACTTCATTACTGACCAACTACAAAATAAATTTTTGACAGTAAAAATCTATCTGAAACATTCCAATAGTAATACATAATAATTTTAATTGCTAATAATTATTAGTAATGACGTTTTAAAAAAAAAAAACAATCCACCGGGAATACTACTACTTTTTAACTATGTAACAAATCTTTTGAAATGGTTTGCAAACATTTGGTGAAAATGTGTAGGAAAAATAAGGCAAATAACCAAATAAAAAAATTTAATCTCTTCACAGTAAATATGCATGTTATTAACTGTCTATTTACAAGTGACAAAAAAATAAGATGGCATACAGTATTTAAGAGCAGTTTATTTTGACATTGCAAGTGTTTACAAAAGAGAGATGATCAGAATAACAGCATTTTGAAAGAATGGGCTGGTATTGTAGGAAAAATATTATCACATCACAAAGTTGCACGCACAATAGCAAATTGACAGTGAAAGGTTATTACTCCATCACTTTTCAGCACCAGCACTGAACATCTGAATTACATGGGGTGAAATTTGTTTGTTTTTTTTCCAAGAAAAGACCTTCGCTCAGTAACTCAAGATATCATAACGGCATCAGTATCTAAAGGTTTGAATTGCTACAAAGCCCTAAACATAATTTGAAAGCAGATCACAGAGTTATTTCTAAATAGTGATTTTACAAATATGTCCAGTCCTCTATACGCTTTGCAATTAGCTATGCAGTTTGGTTTGTCTGGCTTCTTCCATTTCATGAAATGCGTTAAGAAAATATCATGTATGAAATTTAGTCTCCAAATAGATTCCTCTAAATCGAACTGTCACAGAACATTAGACATGTACAGTTTGACCAGACGCCGATTTAGCAGCAACAATTGTTCCTACACATCTCACATTTCCAAGAACTGATTTGCATACACAAAAATGTTCCCTCTGACAAGTTTTGTAGCTTTTGCAAAAAGGAAAAAAAACTAAACAAAACAAAAAAATAAAGACTTTTTTTTCTCTATTCTCCTTATTACACGACTAAAGTGGAATACTTCGTCATGTCCTGGAAAATGAGGAAATCCATGTGTTCATGAAGACTGAGATCCATGTCAAAGCTCTGGAAAAGTCAATTAATGGACTGCACTATTTCCACAGTCCAGATAAAAGTTACCAGAACATGATTACAACTCAGTGACACTGATGCGTATCAAGCTTGAAGCGAACTGAAGAAAAAATGACTATTTCCCACACCAACTCTGACACCATCTTTTTTTTCCCCTTAAAAGTTGATTAAAGAGGATTCAGGTTAGTTTCTCGATGAAAAGAGCAAACCCTTGATGACTGCTTCACAGATATGTACCCTACCACTGGAACCAATGTCAACAACGAAAAATGTGATGTAGCTCTGTAGTAAATAAATGTGGTACAATGAAGTTTTAAAAAGGCTCCAACAGAAAGAACAATTGTGCTTCCATTCGAAGGTATAAAAAAAAAAGTGTAATACATAAAAGATGAGAATATATTAAAAGTTCAGAGCATAAACAATAACATTTTCAGTTACTGAAATTATGAAAGTGTTACCCCAGCTGCTCTCAGTAGACCAACTCTTCTCCACAAACAAGCACCGTTAATCCTAAACAGAGTACAACACTCCGAAATAAAAGGCCTTTCTCAAACACTAGCTGCCGTGACACTGGTAGGCCTGGTGGATCACATGAATATACGCATACATTTCTTTAATTATACACTTACGTATGTTACAAATATGCAAAGTTGGTTTCATACAACCCATAAGAACATTTTTCATATCAAATAAACAGAAATATATTGAGGTCTACACATGCTGTAGAGTCTATGTACAGTAATATAAAATATAAACAAATACATACGCATTTCTCCTCTACGCACAGTCCCACAAAAGTGATCTTTTCAACAGGATGTACTTTAAACTCTCATAGGTTATTAGTGTAGCATGGAACTGTCGCTTGTAACTTGTGTAGTTCTGAAAAAAGAAACCAAACCTGCTACATAATAAAACCCAGTAATCTGTTAACAATCCATATTTAAAATTATCATACATTGCAAAAGAAAAACATTGGAAAGGGTTGAAAAATGGTCATGTCATGGAAAATAATGGTAATCATGCAGGTTATATTTGATAAGAAACTGATGACATTATGCTAGATCTTAAATTTACAATCTGGATCTCAGTTTTATCTGTTTAGGCTTCGCCCTCCTGTTTTGCAAGGCAGAGTTTTACTCCTTCAGTTAAGTGCTGATAATGGGACTGCAGCATCTAAGTGGTGCATTACCAGCGAAGCTGCAGCCATCGAAACCATGAAAACATCCAAACGTCCTTTTCAAAAACGACTTTTGTGCTGAATACAAGTAGACAATTTAATTTGAACTATTAGGTAGTTCTACAAACTACAGTTTTATCATTCTTTTGCAACAAACAGATGAGGTATAAAAGTTTTTAAATTTATTTTCACGATCAAACAATTTGGTTTGGATAAATATTGCCTTAGTTGCTGCCCAACAGGGACTGCAAATAGTGACACAGCTTGATGATGTAATGGTATCAGCTTTGACAACTGTCACTGGTGAAGAGGAAGAAAAGCAAAACGAGTGAATTAACGAGTGGGACGTCACACCACAATATGCCCTCTTTTAACTGACACGCATGCAGTATCCAGTCCCGTTCCGACATGACTGGCAGTATGTAGCATCTTTAAAAACATTTACTGTAGAAAAGTAACTAGTTTTCGCCCATATAGTTGTGAGTCCTTCGTACGGACCAGTTCACACCATGAGGTGGGTGGAGAGGAGATTCCTCATCACTTATTCAGTCTTCAACTCTAGTCAACTGAGTTTGCCTGCTTTAGAGAAATCTTAATTGTTGCACTCATTGTTAAGTATTTCAAGAGTGCCGAGAAATGTACCATAAATTGTACCAAATGTGCATCAGGCAAAAATATCAAAAGTCAAAACAATTCAATTATTTTCATATCAAAGGCAAATTACATTTTTTCAGTCTGAGTCTTCTTGTCAGTTTTGGCAAATGAATTCAGGCCCATGTCTGAAAAACTACAGCGTGGCAACAGAAAACATTCAGCAGGTGCTTGTTAAATCTCCTATCAGGTTAAAACTTGTTTTCCAGTTTAACCATGTCGTAAATCAGAGCACAAAGTATATTAAAGTGCAGGTAACCACAGCAACCATGGGGATGCCTCCATGAGACATTATTGCTTACATAGTAAACACATTCACTTTACTGGAGTTTTATGAGGCCAACAAATAACGAAAATCTTTATGACACTCAAACCTTGTGTAACCAGTTCCTGATAAACCTCAATGAAACGTGAATCACAAGGCTGGCCTGAGAGCTCATCATTTTACTTTAAGTGGCTACAACAACAAAAAGAAACCCTGTTGGTTCTTGTTGATGTTGAAAACAGATCGAATTATTACACCTCCTTAACTTAAGTCATCTTTTCCAGTGAATCAACAATTCTGACAATTATTCGTTTAGTTCCACTCACTGATGAGGTTGTTAACCAAAACCATGACGAGAAGTTAAAAGCTTGCAGACACAAATGTGTGAAATAACATGACCTCTGCAATATTCGGCACCAATTTAATAACATTTTACAGGAATATAACTATTGGTTTAAGACTAGCAAGTTTTAGTCTGCACTTTCTAATAGTTACCCTTAAATCTGAATGAGAGCACAATACTTTATGTGTGTGGGTGTGTGTTTTAACGTATCGTAATCTTGTAATTTATTATGAGCGCCTGCAGGAAAAAAAGCATACGCAGGACCACCCTGGGTAACTTTGTCACGAGAAACCTGGAAAGGCAGGAAGGCCAGGCGGGCAGGGTGAAACAGTCAAAGTATTTAAAAGGAACTGAAATGCTACTTGGCCCAGCTCTGTGTTCAGGAGAGCAACTACTCTGATTTATGGCAATAAAGGTCTTTAAGGGCTTTCAGTTCCTCAATTAGCGTCTTGTTTTGGTTCTCCAAGACAGCCACTCTGTTCTCCAGACACTTAACATACTCCTTCTTCTTCCTGCGACATTCACGGGCTGCCTCTCTGTAGGAAGGATAAGACACAGTTTCGTTTATTTTTTGTAGCTGTGTTTTTGAGGGGATGGATTGGGAAGAGACATTGTGTCAGTTGCTGAATGTCATAAAAAGGTTAAATGAGCTAGGATTTATTTGAATTTTCTACACAATACCTTGAAAATATCCTTAAAAGTTTAATTTGTCTATACTAAATTGTTCATACCTGTTCTTCATGAGGCGGACCTCCCTTTTTCTGGTGACCTCTTCTGTTGCGCCCTGGGTGGGGAGGGCAGGGGAAGAGGCCATGACCACTCCTGGGGCGATGGTGCTGGCAGGGGCTGCTCGGATCTGATAGGCCTGGACGTCACCGGAAGCAGCTATGGACAAAGTTGGCATTGAATTTTAGGATAATTCCCATTAATGTTTTATTCATTTGTTTCTTGAAAAATGGCATTCTGTATGCATGGCCTTGGCTCCAAATAATTTTCATCGATTCTGATTAAGGAGGAAATATTTTCATTTAAAATGGATAAATTCACAGAACAGTAATCCTCCTCTTACCTTGGACCACCACCTGGTTACTGGGAACTAGAATCTGCTGGCCGTCGCTGGTCTGTGCGTACTGGAGGATGGTGGCTCCAGGTTGGGCCGCTGCTGCTGCATTGGTCATGGTAAGAGTCTGAAGGCCCTGGACCCCATCTGTACCGTTATTGGCCAGCTGTATGGCTCCACCCTGTGTGATTGCAACTATGAAATTGGTAAGAAAGATGGCAGAGGAGACAAAGGGAAGAATAGAGAAATAATTAAAGTTCTAATTTTCTTATTATAGTATTTTCACGTATTCTTAATTTTGTACCGGGGCAGGGTATACTGTACGTCTACATGTTGGTGTTTTACTAAGGACAAATTTCACTGTAACTTATACTTATTTCTGAAGTCCAATTGTCTGATTTAATACTTTTCTCCATCAAAAATCTTTCAGATTGCATCAAATATGAAAAATGGCAATACACTCCTCACTGATCACAATATTTCTTTATCACCCTTAAAGATGTATTCAGCTACTGTTGCTGACGGGGAGGCACCAGCATATTCAAAAAACTAGGTATTGCAAACAATCAAGGAAATTTTGTTTATTTTCATGTTTTTGTATTTTTTTATCATTAGCGCTGCAACTAATGTCTATTTTTGTAGTCGATTGATCTATGGATTAGTGAAACCCTTAAATCAAGTAATGGGATGGAAAAAGGAACACAAGAAACTGGAGAAATAGCAGGGGCTCAGAGCAGAGCTGGAGAAAGCCTGGAAAGTGCCTGTGGTCAGTGGAGCGGGGGTGGGAGGACACACTGGAGAAGTGGCTCCAGCCACTTTTTGTGCAGAATCTCTCTCTCTCTCTCTCTCTCTCTCTCTCTCTCTCTCTCTATGTATGCATATATGTACACACAGTATATATACATGTATGCTTTATGACCATCCTGTTTATAGCCAACAGTATTTGGCAGAGTATTTCTCATAACCATTCATAATCTCATAACCTACACCGTTAAGATAGCATAGTCAAAACTACCAGAAGTAAAAGAGGACATGAAGTTAGTTGGTATGAGAGACGACGATGCAGAGGGTAGGGTTAGATGGAGGCAAATGTTTCACAGTGGTGACCAGAATGGAACAGCTGAAAGTAAAAGGAGACCGGAAAGCAGAGAAATAGAACTTTGTGCATACACGAGCTTTACAGTGCTCCAGGACTTCTGAATCACAGGCAAGACTCACCAGCGTCTCACATGAGTATATACAGACTTTCGTCATACATTAGTAATGTTAACTTCTCACAACCGTTACTCCTAAATAGTTGGTGTAAATCAAAAATGTAAACATTTTCATGAAAGGAGAAAAGAAGAGCTTTCTTATGGTGAACCGTATGATACACCAGACATTACAGTAAATGTAAGTTGAGTGCCCATGGCCCTACTGATCATACTCATTTTTATTTCACGTCTAGCTTTGTGTCTAGCAGGTCTGAAGAAGAATCTCTCCTCTATTACTAAATGTTGCACCTTCTTTACAAACTAATCACTCAAAATGACTTAACTGTCACACTTATCACACTTCCTGTTAATCCTGTTTTATTCTGGTGCACATTTGTGAGTCACAAATGCATTTGTGCAACTTTTGAGACTCAAAGTTCATGTCAGGGGAAAAGAAAGTATATGCCAAGAAAACTTGAGAGATGAAATTGTAACTAGTAGTTAGGGTATGACAAGTAACACCTGCCAAGCTGTTTAAAATATGTAACCCTGCAGCATCAGGCGTGACTTACTGTACTGTCCACTGCTGGTCTGGTAGATGGGTGTGGGGACAGTAACGGTGGTGATGGCAGGTGTGGCTGCTGCAGCAGATGAGTCCTCTTCAGTCTTTTCCTCTTCGATGCGAGGGACAGCAGGTGCATCAGATGAAAGGTCATTTAGGATTTTCCTGTTAGGACAGACAACTGTCAGATT
>JAOWBL010000014.1:2759179-2778665 GCA_028564865.1 Zenarchopterus dispar | reverse complement strand
GAGCAGCTGAGTTCTGAAGAAGCTGAAGAGGTGAAATAGTTTTGTTGGGAAGACCAGAAAGGAGGGCATTACAGTAATCAATGCGACTTGAGATTTAATTATTTTTCCACTTTGGAAGATATAAACACACAAAATGAATGTATGGTCCCTCATTGATGGGAAGTCAGTGTCTTCATTCACAACCGCAGTTCCTTGGTATGATGGGGACCATGCACCTTAATACTGGCAATGAAACTGAAGTGCTGCTGCTTACCCATGCACCAGGTCATTTATCAGTCTGACAGTCAACATAAGGTGAACCTGAGTGCCTTATGTTCATGTAGCCATTACCACTGGAACCACAAGAGGGCAGCACAGATGCACGCACACGCTTGGGTTTATTCTTAGGCTTTACTCTCTTATATCGAGTTACAGTTTTAAGTGCTAATATCTAGGGGCACGATACTTTTTCACACTGTGCCAAAATATTCTCCATCATGTAGCAGAGAATGAGAAAAACACATTGATGAAAAAGTTACACATTTTAAAACACACATTGATGTACACTAGGTAGCTATGTTAAATATACCATCTTCCTAACAGAGATGAGCAGTTACATGAAAAGGATCATTATGATGAAGAAACCGGCAGCATCTCAAGTGAGCTGACTCTTTCCTGTGAATTTGGGCCAGTTTGTGCTGAGCATTGACAGATTTAGCCATGTTTAGACCGAACAAGGATGGAGTATCTGATCTGGTCAAATCAGAGATTTTATTCCGTTTCTGGATGTGGACTGGTTCGATTCTTTCTGCATATTTGGGCACAAAAAGAAAGAAGAAGAAAATAAGAAAACAGAAAAGAAAAACAAACCAATCACTTTAAGAAGTCCTCAACATGGAATGCATTTGGCAGTTGAGAAGCAAATATTTTCCTTTTGTTTTGAAGGATTTTGTATGTCTGTCTTCTCTTATTCAGTCTTCATGGGAAAACGTCACATTTAACATGACTGGATTGTCTTTTTCTTCAGGGAAGCGCAGCTCAAAAATGGACAAATCAGCAGCCTGCGTTGGTCAAGGTGTCCACCTGATGGCGCTGTAGAGTTGTGGAAACTTTCTCGCCATATGCTCAGCAGTCTCACCTCCCCCTCCCTGTCCCCCCAGCCATGAAGACAAGAGCTACTGGTGTGCCATCACGCAGATATGTGGAGTTTATCAAGGCAATTCCTTTTACAATCCTCTTGATGCTCGTTGCTGGTGTTTTATCTGTTTAATAGCATTTTACTGCAACATGCCATAAAAAACAGTCCTTTTCATATTGGTACCAAACACATTGTTGGGGGAATTGACCCTGTCTGGGTAATGACCAGCAGTAAATTTGCAGGCAGTTAGAAAAGAGAAAGAAAAAAAAAGAAGAAGAAAAAAATAGGTGGGGTAAAGACAGGGTTGGGTGTGGGGATAAGGTTGGGGTTGTAGAGGGGAACGCCATTTTAACCCAAAGAAGACAGGAGGATTATTTCTTTGGCAGGAGGTGGACGTCTACCCTATTAAATGTTTCTATCCTGTTTATTTTAAGCTATTTTTTTTATAGCACAGCATTCACTTAATTACATGTTTGAAAAAAGAGAAAGGGAGCAATTATATTACACAGTTTAAATATCTTGAAATATTAAATTATATATATGTATGTATGTGTATATATATATATATATATATACACATACACACAAACACACACAACATTACAGTAACTGTTGGAATACTGCAGTATTTAAATGTGAAAAACAGTATATTGTGGCTTTAAACAAATAAGCATAATTTAAGAAAAACATTGTACAAGAGTGAGAAAAAGTGTCCAGCTGAGCTTCATAGACACAATTTTTAGCTGTTCTGGATGCTTGTGATGGCTTTAAAAAAAAAAAAAAACCCATCATACACTAAAGGGGCTCAACCACACAATTCTTTACTTGGAGCCATTATTTGTTCTGTTGTTGTTGCCACCATTCTGTCAATGGTGCTTCTAAATTTACAGGAGCCTGCTGGGTCAGGTCTGGTCATATTTTGGAAATAAGGAATAATATGCAATCCTTGCTGGTAGAACAAGTTCTCAAATTTAAAAATAAATAAGAATTTAAAAGCCAATTGAATGTTTTTATGAGCGTTGAAGAATAAATAAATAAATAAAAAATACATTGCAGTTCCTTGAATGAACACAGGGGGCAGGTTGCAGAAGCCAGTCAGTCTCCATTGACCGCTATGCTAAAATGTCCAACTTTACAGCAGGAATAAACATATTTACAGTCTGGTACATAAAAGCACTTTTGTTCTCCATAGATGGATTTCATATCCATGATATTCGTACAGGAGGTACATTTTTATGTAGAATGATGTCATTCTGTTGTCATAGCTATTTTTAAGCAGCAAAACAGCTCATGTTTTCAGGATCTTAATCACCATCTGATTAACGTTAAAGTGAAAAATCCCTGACAAGGTTAAATGAAACCAAAACTGGTTGCTGAATGAGAAAGAGAACAGTTTTCCTCTGAAATTCCCACTTTGACTTACTCAGCCGTCTCCATTCACTGTAGCACAATAACAAGGTCGAAAAGCAGATGCCTGCCAAACAGGTAGATTTATTTATTTATCTAAATTAAATAATCTTACCCATCCATTGCACAGAAATGAGGGATCTGTCTTCTGTAAGTACTGAAAGCAGCTGGACTTGAGTTTGAGTCTCAAGTTTGCGTTATAAGGTCCCAGACTAACCGTGACCTGGATGGCTGGGAGTCCTCAGAGACACGAGCGGATCTCCCATGTTGTTAGGAAAAATAAACACTCTTGTAGACCCAGGAACCCATCTGTGTATGTATATGTTCTGTACACTTATGCACTCCTTCTCTACGCACTTGTTTTTCTTGAGTCAGCAATCTTATAAAGAAATATGTCAAAACTATTAGTTTCATTTGCAGGGAGATCTAATCAATAAATAAAAGCCTGGAGCTTAACAAGAAGATTTCCTGATGCCAGGAGCCCAAAAGGACAAAGCATAGAAAAAAAAACAAAACAAAGGAAAAATAAAATAGTAAAATATTAAAATGATAAAATAAGGCAATGAAATGAAGGCTCATACTGTGCACAGTGGAAATTGTGCAAACAAAATTTACACTTCTGTGGCTGGTGTCTATGTTTTGCAGATATATGCAAGCTTTCAGATGTCAGCAGGGTGCTAACACAACAACAATAAAACCTAATGCAACATGTTTGTGTTTGACATTTCCCATAAGCAGCAGCTCTGTGTTTGTGCTCTGCGCCCAGGACCTGCTTTTCAATTTTCACTGAATGTGAACCCCTGCTGCTTCGTTTCACCAACACTTTCAACCCTGTTTCTGACACCTTCACGAGAGACAAGTGAAAGTTTATCTTTCTGACAACATCCATTTGTGTGTGCTTTAAATGAGTCACAAGTGTTTTATTTTCAATCATGCCGTTTTAGGTGTCTGAAAGGAAATGAAAGAACAAATTGGCTTTATCATTAAAAAAAAAAAAAAAAAAGCCACGTTAAGGTCGGAAAAATAATATTCTGTGGACCGAACGAGGGAAATATTTAAAAGAAAGAGAGGGAAAGTGTTCTCTGTGCAAAAGTGGTGAAAACCGATTTTATATGCACACGCAGACACAGAAAGAGAAAGAATCAATAGAGGCATTTGGTGTATTATCATAAACACACACCGTGTGTTTGTGTGCATCTGTGAGTGTCTATGTGTGTATGAGAGGAATGTTTTTATCTCCAGATGGTTGACTGAGACTTGGCTGCTTGGTACACAGAGTCAGAGAGAAAAAAGCAGGCAGAAGGCGTCTTTTCTACTTGAGCTCGACTAACTGTGTGTGTGTGTGTGTGTTTGTGTGTGTACCATGTCTGCCAAAACTGCTTGCCTGTGTGTGTGAGTGTGTGTCTGACCTTGAAGAGGGAGGCTCAGTTGGGATGAGGAGCCCACCTCCCCCCGCCACTCCCCTCCATCCCCCGCTGTGCCTCCCTCTGGGTAAAGAACGACTGGTTTCTCATCCTCCTCCTGTCCTCGCTTTTCTTCTTCTTTCTTTTCATCCCTCTTTCCAGTCTGGTATATACTCTCCTCCCTCTTTGTGGGCTTGTTTCATCTTTTTTTCCTCCTCCTCTTCTCTCGTCTCCTCCCTTTCCCCCTCTCTTTGCTTACACTCCTCTTGTCTTCCCTGTTATCCTCTCATTCTGGTTCCTCTGTTCACTTTTTTCATTTCCAGATCAGGTGTGCTCTTGTCTCCTCTCCTTCTTCAGTCCTTTTCTTTCTTCCCCTAGTCTTCTTTTGGGGTCCTTATTTCCTCGTGTCCTGCTTCCTTCATTCATCTTGTTACCTCATGTCCACTCATCTTCTCTTGGCTCTTCTTCTCTTCCTTTCTTTTTTCTCTTTCCTTCATCCCTACTCTCGCTCTGTTGTCTCCTTCCCTCTTATTCTTTCTCATCCATTCACACTTCTTATCTCTGTCTCACCTCCTTTCCTTTTCTCTCTTTGTCTCCTTGTGTATTTTATTTTCGTTTTCATCACATCTCCTCTCCATGTCATCTGGCTTCACATTGAATAACTTGAGGACCCTTCCAACACTTTCTTTCAGCAGCCAAGGTGCTCGGCATGAATAAGAAGAGAAGAAGAAGAGAGACAGAGAGAGAGAGAAAGAGAGAGAGAGAGAAATCTGAAGCATGTCTAAAGAAAAGGAGAGCAGGGACTCAAATGCCAAACTAAAAGCTTTTTCAAAGCTTTAGAGACAGCAGGATACCCGGGGGGTAGTTTAAGAAACCTGCCACGAGAATCGGTCAAAGAGAAGGTGTGACAGTGTGTCTGTGATACGCTTCACATTCACAAAGCGTCAGGAAACAGGACTTTGATTCATTCGCAACACTCGTATCAGCATGTGTCAGCGCATTCTCTCTTACGTGGTCTGATTTTGTTCCGTCGTCCTTTCAGATAATGCCATATGTCCATTCCTCATGTTTACTGCTTTACATTTTCTGTTTAGTCACAGAGGGAAGGGACTTGAACTCCTCTCATTTCCACGCTTGTGCTCCTATACTGCCAAAAAAAAATGATTTAAAAATGGGAAAAAAGAAGCAGCATTTTAACATGTTCATGTATGAGATCATGCACTAATTTACACCTCTTTTTATTCAACATATTTTTATTCAAAATAACATGTAAACCATTTATTTGGCCAGTGCAGACCGTAAAAAATGTTAAGTGCCAAGGTCATTTGAAAGTAGGGGAGAAAAAAAAATCGACTGTGTACATCTATCTATCTATCTATCTATCTATACATATATATTTGTGTATAGATAGATAGATATCTATATCTGTCTATCTCTATCGATCGATTGATAGATCGATCGATAGATAAGCCTGAAGATATGCAACAACTCTCTTTAAAAACACACAAAACATCACAGGGAGTCGAGCCCTGTAAGACAAACTCTTGAATCTGTTTAAGTGGTCTGCTGGAACACAAACCCTGCATTTGTCAGTTTTCTGACAGGTCCGCATGATGTAAATAATGTCGGCTCAGAAGCACACAGTTGGCTAAAACAGCATCATTGTGTCCCGCAAAAGAAGTCCAAGTTCTTCACTTCAAGATCAGCTGACAACCTGAGATGAAAAGTTACTTCATGTAAAAAACGTACGTAAATATCTTCATATAAAAATAAAAGTAATTCAGCTGCATCCTACTTTAAGTGGAGTTTTACTTAGAAGCCTTTTTCTTATTCATATGCAGGTTGTTCTGAGTTTCCATAAGCATCTGTCTCCTCGTTTGTATGTAAAAGTGCTGCATATTAAGGTTATCACCATACTTGAGCTTCTTTTAAGAGACTAAACTCTTAAAAGGAGCCATTTTTGTTATGTTCTGGCTCAGCTGAAAGATTTTATGCCAATACACCGAGCATTTGACTTGGTGCCTTTGAAAGCTGAAAGAAATACTCAACTAACAAGCATGAAGTCTACCCAGTTTCTCGTGATTATTTCCTTCTCTGGTGGTAACCTACCATCAGTTATCCGTCAGCGCCACACAAAGTGAAGCCTTTCCGCATCTGTCGTGGTAACCAGGGTAACAAGTTCTGGCACAAGCAGTGGTTACGGAACCACAGCGTTTTTAAACATTTACAACTATTTCAATTTTGTTGTGAGTTCAAGCTGCAAAAATCTTTTCCAAAACTTAGTTTATTTCTTAAACTTAACTAAAAATAGATTCAAAATAGCCATAACAGCAGTAGTATTAATAAAAACATAGTGATATGGAAACTTTGTCTAGGATCTAAGCTCAAATCCCAGCGTATAAGTCTTTTGTAAGTACAAGATAATCCATTAAGACTATTTTTTGTGGCATCATCACATAATTAAACAATAAGCACAACAATTTGATAGGCATTTGAGGCACTTATTTGCTGCTAATGCGCTAGATTTGTCACAGCTGCCTAATTTTTCCAACATTGGATAAAATCTTGAACTGGTGACTCAAATATGGTGGCTAATATGATATTGATCATCCATCCATCCTTCTATCACGTACATTGCTCCATCTTGTTCAGGGTGATGGGGGAAGCTGCCTATCTCAGTTGTCAAAGGATAAGACTCAATATTTCTTAGCATGGAGCATCATAAAACTCGCTCCTTCTAACACTCCATGAATTAAACCAAACTCTAGCTTAATTATGCTTGTAATCACAACTTTCATCCCCCATAATTATAATCAAGCAGAGAGAGTCATGACATAAGAAAAAAATTAGTGCATTAGTCTGATGGAAATATTAGGTTTTAAATACATGTAAATATCTAATCTTAGCAGACAGAAATTTAACTCTATCAAACGTCTAATACAAGCCCAGCTAAAACAGATGAAGCTGCAGGTAAACATTCATCTGGACAATATGTTCTGCACATAAACTCTACAAAAAGAACTGGACAAACTCTCTGTAACATTATCTATGCATATTCCAAAGCCTACTTTTGAAGGCTGTTTTTTCTGGCTCTGGGTAATGTCAACTTGACGGGAATTGACCCCAGTTAATCCAAAAAAGGGGAGATGGATGTAACAAACATGTTATGCTAGCCCCTGCTCAGGCCAAGTTTACATTTTCAGTTTGATTTCTTATTTTCTGCTCTAGTCGTATTGTTTTCTGGTTTCCAGTGTTTGCCCTCTGTGGTCTATTTCTGCCTTCCCACAGTGTGCCATCTCACCCCATCCTAATGTGCTACACCTGCATAATTGTCTCACTTGTGTGCTCTGTGAAAATTGAATTATCTCACTTTGGTATCCTGACTTTTATGAATAAATCTTATTGAACTTTTTCTTCTGAGTCTGACATTGGGAGTCCATTACCTTAAATGGCCTTAAAAAAAACAAGCGGCTGGCAGCTGGTTAGATCATCAACTTACATTTGTTGAACCCTGAACCAACTCTGAACATATTTCTTGAAACCTAAAACTCGGGTTTCTTAACTCTGAGTTTGTTGAGACCAAGTTAGTTTTGTGACTCAGAAACCTCCTTTGTGAAACAGGCAGCAGTTCTCATTTTAGACGTTGTCATCAAAACAACCCCACCAAACACAAAATGCTGATCAGCATCTTTTTTAGGATAAATGTGACTTCAAAACAGACACTCAGCATTAATCTGTGACCCATTCAAAATGGGTCTTTGTTTTCCCTGTTTGAGTTGGTCCAGGTTTAAACACTCAAAGCTGGTTCATAAACCACACAGACATGCCAAGAATGACCATGTTTTATCTTTCACTTTTCAACCAAAATGTTTAGGAAACATTGCATTGTTATGGTTTAGATGTCTTTTCGATGCAATTTGAAGGAAAAGACATCTGAAATGAGTGCTACCACTGAAAAGAGGACTGCTGGGGCTCTGGCTGAACTCTGCAGGACCCTGCTCTGTCAGGAGTTGGGAAGCTGGCTTCTTGAAAGGTGGCTGGACTGTAGGAGCCAACTGCTGCCAAAGCTTGAACTTGAACTTGTATTTTAAATCCAACAAGTGAGAGGCCATCCTCAGGTAGCCAGGAGCAGCCTTTGGCCAACCAAGAGCCGGTAGAGCTGGTATATTAGTGCAGTTAATGGCACAACATCCATATTGTTTTCCAGTTCCACTTTAAAGTAACAGTGATTGTGCTGTAAAGTGCTTAAATGATGACAGCCAGCAGCTGATACCACAAGACAGCTGTCACTCAGAAAACAAAACAGAAAAATTTACTAGGTACCAGAATTAATCAAATCAGCCCTTTATATGGGGATGTGAAATATATTTTTCATACCAGGCAGTAAAAATATCCATGCTCTGAAATGAAACAGTTTAATATGGGGAGGTCAGTGGAGATCGACTCCCCAAGTCAAAACTGCCATTGCTGAAAATTTCTGCCAAACTAAACCAGAGATTCCTCTGTTGCTGTGGTGTGTGGCATAACAGGCTACCTGGGAACGCCCAATACTATCAAGCCGGAGCAAGGTGAAGCAGGTGTAATGCAGATGCTGACATGCTTCAGTTTATAAATGTATTCCCTTTGCGTGCATGCAGCCATGACTGTTCATGTAAATGTGGTGAGTGAATATTATTACTACTTTACATTTACAGAGAAGGTGCAGACATCTAATTTCTGTTTCTGTGCATTTTAGTTTGCACATTTACTGTCTGACAGAAAAGCTCCTCATTTCCCCTGAGCTGAGACTGAGTGCATGCAGAGGAGGAGTGGGAGGCAAGAAGAGGCAAGCAGCACAGGCCTTAGGAGGGCTATTTTTATGAGACTCATAATAAAGATATGGAGATGAAGCATCTATATGCTACCTGAGGACCCTGTTTCTGCTCCCAGCCTGGCCCGACAACCTCTTCTCTTGTTTCTGCTCTCTGGCTCCCGTGGAGGATAGCGAGAGAGCGAGAGAGAGCGGGCTGAGATGAATGAGACTAATAACCCTACTGTCAGGAGAAAGAGAGCAGTGGGGAGGGTCATGATGGTGTAAACACCAGAGTGAAAGCTTGCAGGTCTATGGTTCTATTTTTACTACGGCACTGAGGGAGACGGGGGGGAATGAAGGGTGGGGGGGAAGAGGAGGTGGCATGAAAATGTGAGGTCTGCATTATTCATGGACCCAGTGGAGGAGGATGGACGACGGCTGGGAAATGATTCTCAGCATCCACACTGAAGTTGGTGCATACAGGAGGAGGCTCTACGTAATAATTAAACCTTTTGTGAATAGCATTATGGAAAATACATTTAACACAAGAAACGTCTACTTATTAACAATCATTAAATCTGTACTTTTGAGACGTAAATCACAGTGTAAGATGAGTCAGGCACACGAATGTGTCTTCAGGAAGTCAAATATGCTATCAAGTTTATTCTGCCTGAAAAACTTCAAGAACAGGTCAGTGTTCAGAAAAATCATAGTAAATTTGGTGCCAAAACCTTAAAAAAGTGCACAAAAGTGAAAGTGTGTGTGTGAAACACAAAAGTAAGAAAAAAAATGTTAATTTGGATTTAAACTCAATTCAAACAACTCAAAGTTCAGCGATCATTCCTCATTTCACTGTAAACCCCTAATGTGGAATTTCTTGCTTGACTATGAGGAAATAGCTTAGAATTGTCCAACATTACTATAGCTGGTACTACAAGCCACCAGATCCAAAGAAACTGCCTTTTTTTGATGCACTAGGATGAGAAAGTGTTGTAAAAAGTGAGATAAAACATAAAATAAGACCAAAAGGTCCCACAATAAGCTAGTTTGAAGTGTATTTATCCTGACAGTAGGGCTAAAGACAACAACAACAATGTGACAATGTGATTTTCTAGATCATGCAGCCTCTTATTTCTGTTTGTACTGTTTTTTTCTTAGAAAGGCTTCCTTGACAACCCCAAGCCCCGATCAATCACCCTACAGCAGAGGAATTGATAAATCCATATTGTTGTGGCCGAATCCTTCTCATCATGTGCTAATTTTATTTACTACTTTTTAAAAAAAACAAAAACAAAAACAAATATCTCGTTTTGAAAATGAGCCCAAACTTTAAAAAAACAACAACAAACAAACACAATGAAGGATAGAGAATCTTGTATTTTGAAAACCCTGAAACATGTTTTATTTAATCTGTCTTCATGTTATCATCCTCCCTGGCTGGCCTGGATCCCCCATGAGCAGGTAACCACCAGCTGCCCCCACACCATGGCAGGGAGACCAGTCAAAGGGGCACCTGCAGCCCCAAGACCCCCACCCCTACAACAGGGGTCTCGGGCAGAACCGCAGGCCAGGGCCATGACCAGGGACCCCCATCCTCTGCCCTCACAACCACCCTGGTCCATGGCACAGGTGCCGGCAAAACCCATTTTGAGTAACTGACCCAACAAATCACCATCCCACGCAGCCTGGTAGCAGCAGCATCACTCCTGCCAAATGCTAACAGATAAAGAGAGAAGACGACGATGTGGAATGAGAGGGGTAATGAAGTGAAAACAGGACAACGTGACCAACACCACACCCCACCACCTGCACACAACACAGCGACAGCAACAAAGAAGGCACAACCTGCAACCAAAGGCGACACCGGGACAGTTGTGTGCCATCCCCTGACTCACCATGATCCACAAGCCCACACACCACCAAAAACTCCGCCAGGGGGACCCCAACTTCCCAATCCACCATCAGAGGCATGGCCCAGCTACTCCTACACAAGCCCCCGAAAGTCCAAGGCAACATGTCTGCTGTTAGATACACACACCAGGGTTTACCCAGGGCCACCCTGGCCCCACCAGGGCCACCCTGGCCCCACCCGGGCCTCACCCAACAAAAAGGGCCCAAATTCCCCCCAATCCATAGCCAACATCCATTCCATCCTAGTTAATTTTTTATTTTTATTTTTTAAATGTGTGGGTCTAAATGCATTAAAAAAGACAGCTGTGGCATAAGGGGTGGAATATCCCAGCATCCCCAGCTTTCCCTTTAGCTAGAATTTTTTTAATTTATTTTCTGCTGTTCAGAGTTGTCAGAACTACTTTGAAGGAGCATTAGAACTTCTAAGCGCTGATGGACAGGTGATGGTAAAGCACCTGTCCATCACCTGTCCAAGAATGCACTTCCTCTTTATTGTACAGCAAGGACAGAACAAAACAGTAATGGCCGCCATGTGTTTAGTATAACAAGGGAGGAATCAGTGTGATATGTATTTGTTTGTGTGCAGCTCTGTTGTCCTCCCCTCACAGTATATCAGCGGGAGCTGTCGGATCAGCATCAGACCTTGCCTGTCATATTGAGGTTGTTATAGCAGCAACACCCTGTCCAGCAGCCAAACAGCTGCAGATAGATTGCACACACTCTCAGTTTATCTTCCCCTCTGTCTCCTCCTCAGTCTCGGCCTCTCTGTCTTCTGTCTCTGCAGGATGCCGAGACTCCTTCAGCTCAGGTCTCATGGTTGAATGGATGAGAGATGAGCTGGATGAAAAACACTCAGGACAGGTGGAACAATGTCACACCATCACCACATGATGGAGAGTTAAACATGAACTAGATAAGTGTATTCAAAAAGGATTTTACTGGTTTATTACCACTCATAAAATTAAGAAACTGCCTCACTGAACTAAGGATTAATGAACCACTTACCCTCTGCCAGATGGACTGATGGTTCCATCTTCCAAGCACAACAGTCCAAACCCACAGGACAGGCGATAAAGCTATAGATGACCAGAAATGTTCAGGCATCACTGCTTTTGCCCAATTCAAAACTGTTGAACCCATTTAATTACTTCAAATCTCACTTTGCTGCACTAATCAGAAACTAAGCTGTGCTACTTTTAGTGGCCTCGACTGGACAGACACTGAGCTGCTGCACACCTGGAGAGCAGAACAGGTGTTTATGCATGTGGATTGTAGAAACTGTGCAGGGAATCATCTGATGACTTGAGCCCAGTCAAACGAGAGGGAGGTCTGGAGAACCTGCCTCCATCAGAAATCTGAAAAGGCCAGATCTCCAAAAGCTGAAGAGTTCAAAGACATCATTAAATCAGCCAGTTTGTTTGTTTGACCAAATGTAATTATATTTTGAAGAAATGCAGAACTTTATAATACAGTTTTTAATTAGTAACTTTTATGCAACATATGATTAATTTATGTTTAACATTCTCTTCTGTGGACAGTTAAAATGGACTTATTTAAGGGCTCTTGATTAACTCTGTTTGAGTCATGTGAAGAAAGGTTTGTTTCAACCAACCAAAGCCCTTTTCAGTCATCCCCTGCAGCCTTGAACATTTGCATAGATGTTCTGGAGAATCAGCAACTCAGAACCCAAGTTCACTAGAGATGGCTTAAAGAGACTTTCAAACAGAACGAACAGGAACTTTCACAAGTCTTTTTGCACTGTGCCCCACTGCTCTGCCCTCTAGATCAGCGAATCTCAACTCGGGACCCAGAAGTGGGTGCAGAAGTGGTGTTCAGTGGGTCACTGGCCTTTGCCTCAGGTAAAGGTAAAACTAAAACTACAAAGTAACACATTTTTGAGTCTTTTCAGAACTACTTCTCAGGTGTTGCATGTTTTTATTTCCTGTATTTTGCAGTTTGTCAAAAGCGGGTTTGGATTCAATTGTTTGATTGTTACGTCAGCCTTATGTGAACAGCTCTATAAGTGACTGGATAGTTTTGTAAGTACAGCACTGGTTACATATTCAGTGTGTAGGTACTCAGCTAAAGAGCTATTTTTGAGTCTGTTTGATTTGGAACTTTTTGTCAATTGTTGGCCATTTTTACGTCATGTTTGTGCTTCAAAACTGCACCATCCTTTTATGAAATAAATGTAAGAATTTGAACATTTTCCTCGATTTGGGTGGCAGCTTGTCATTTAGAGGTGATGGTGGGTCTCAAAGCCAGTTCAGAACCACTGCTGTCGGAACCCCTCCATCACATTTGACTTGTTGGAGCACATAAATGCATGCCTTGCCATTATGCGAATCATGTGCAAACAGCAATTATAGAGAAAGTTTGGTCTGAATTGTCATAATTTGTGAATTTAAATACAATATTTCAAAAATCACAAAGTCTCTGAAAGATTTACAGCAGCCCATGTTCCTTGTCATGCTAGAAAGTGTTTCCTTAAATGCAAAAAGTCTGTGTGATAGTCTCTTGATATTTGGTGAAATAAATGTCATTTCTTTTAAACTTCCTAATGAGTGGAAGTTTAATTTGGCTGAGCATTAGCAGGTTAGTTGAACAGAAAAACTGGAAACACAAAGACATAAACTGTCTCTCTCCAAAAGAAAGAGGGAGAAAAAGCTTCTACCTAGCACATTTACACTTCAATAGTAATGTTAGATCTGGTTATTTGATACTTATAAAAATAATTCAATACATAGAAATGAACTCAGGTGGTAGAGAGAACTCACAATTTACCATGGAAAAAGTCTTCCGCGAAGATATCTGAGCTCAGTGTCTGCAAGATCTTCCAGGTCTTTTCTGTCTCATTTGTTTCCAAGACATCCTGAAATCACAGAATACCTGTGTGTTTCACCAGCAGGAAGGACCTATTTATACCAAACCGTGTGAGCTAATAAGGCTTTAGTGTGTAAAATGAAGCGGCCGTGACTCCTGAAACTGCTTCGGGAGGAAATATAATATTCATGTAGGACTGCCAGTGGAAGAGGAGGGTTGAAAATTGTGTACCGTTTTGGAACAGGGGCATTTACTGAGCGTGATACATCCCTGTGAAGGTCAACCACCCATATTAATACTGTAGCATCTAGGAACAAATACACAAGTGCAGAACAATAATCCAACACCACAAGACACCACAGCATCCGATATGAACACAAATAAATCCATGAAGTTAAGATGAAATACAATACATAAATGGACCAAAAAACCCTTTAAAAGCTAGAGGAGACACAAACACCTTACCAACAGTCTTTTTCGTTGAGAGACCAGTGCTTGTTGATGCTTTAGGAGGCAGATTCCTTCTAAAGAAAAGAGACATTTTCTTTAATCTTTTTTTTATGTTACCCAGTAAGACCTTAATATTTTAATTAGGTGCATTGCTCAAAGGCACCTTCAGCTCTTCAGCCTTAAGAGCACCTCAGGGAGAAACTTTATCTGATACGTGACAACATTTTGATGTCAAGGTGACACATATTACAGAGTGTCACGCAGCTGCTTTCCACCTGCTCCTCTGTGACGGTGTTACTCATCTGGAAAAGAGCAATGGAGCCCGTCATGAGAACTGTAACAAATCCTTCATTCGTTACTCTTCTCCCGTCAAGTCATGGTCCTCCAACTGCTGTATCAACCCCATCCAGGTCCTTTAAGATGTTATAAACTTGTGAATCAAACCTTAGAGACAGACATCAGTCGGACAAGTAGACATTGTTTAAAGCAACATAAAGGAACTTTTTTTTATTTTTAGCTCAGAAGGTCTTTCAATAGGTATAAATGTTAAGTTTTTTTTAAAAATATTTTCTTAGATTTGTTCTTGTTGGGTCTCTTATTCATTTTTTTCTTCTATCATTACTTTCTTAAGTCCCTTGGTCACCTCCACTATGGTGTCAAGTGGAGCTCTGTGGACTGGTTTCATCATTGTTAATGTGTCTTATTGCCATAAAGCTGTCAGACAACACGACCAGGACAGGAGTATCATGTTACTTTGGATCGTTTTTGCAGATAACAGCGATGGGAGACCACAAGAGCCAGACATCACTTCCTAAAAGTAGTCAAATATTCCTTCAAAATAAAAGGAAACTCATCTCCCTCATTAAAAAACCTCAGTAGTGTGGCTTTAAGGTAGAATAAGAGCATCAATTTTATAAATATTTTTAATTTGCTTCTTTACTTGCACCATATCAAACAATATCAACCAAGAGAAGTCTGTAATTTTTGTCAAGAATGGGCTGAAATTTGCCAGCCAGTCTTCAGCTTAACACCTCGAGCTGCCAACTGTCACACACTGAGTGTGAGGCTACGGGAACATTATTCCATTTTGTTTCATCCCTGAAATAAAGTGGTTTTAGTGGGAAATATAATTTAAAATCCAGGACTTACAAGACTCAGCCTGTTGTCTCCAAACCAAAACTACATAAAAAGAAAAAAGAATGAAAGTGGACTCATTCCACCACCACCCCTCTGTATAATTGAGACCTAGTGGGTTGTTCAAAGGGGATTATTTTCTCCCATCTTCTGATATCGCCGGTGCACCATGGTACCAATGAATTCAAAAGGAACGTTATCTTAAACCTTATTCCAGATAAGCTAATGGATTTAACAAAAACAGGTAGATTTGACGCCATGGAAACAAGAACATGTTGTACATCGCAGCGAAGACTTTTTAGAGATATCTAACAAAATCTAGGAAGTCAGTTTCTGACTAAAGAAATTAGGTATTTTTATTTACCTCCCAGGAAAAAAAGCTGACTGTCACTTGGTTGCTTCACTGTGTATAAATATAACGCGTCACATAAAGTGCCTTTGTCTGGGAAGTCTTCATCAATATTCATGAGTTGATATTCCTTGAACCAGTGCTGAACCAGGAAAATGCCTTTTTACTCAATTTTATAAGTTAGTAACTTTTTAAAGAAAAAAAAAATTGTTTTTGAATGTTTTGCTGTGTATGTAAGACAGTCACAATAGTCTTTGTGTAGCTCAATATGTTTGTGATTTCATATGGACAGAAACACACAAATCAAACACCCATCCATTATCTGCACCTCCTTCTTTGTATTTAGGGTCCCAGTGAAGGGCAGGGGTACACCCTGGACAGGTCCTGTCCATCGCAGAGTCACATTTAGATACACATAAAAAAACACACACTATATACTAAATGATGCACAGTCAGTGATGACAGTCCCACAACCCCTGATCCCGGTTTTATTTTGTGTGTTCGTGTACGTGTGTGTGTGTGTGTGTAACTGGAATAGCAGGTGACATGTTTTGGTGCTGAGCCCCATATGTGCTATGTAGAAAGAACTACATATCTGTGTGTGTGAGTGTGTGTGTGTGTGTTTGTCGAGCTAATCATGTGTGGCTGAGTGCACTCAACAACAACAACATCCCATCACCAGACAGACAGGCTGGCCGGCAGGGACCCCTGTCCACCATCTGTGAGTGTGTGCGTATGTGTGCGTGCATGTGTGTGTGTGTTTTAAGTGACACAGACAAACACACAAAGACTGGTGGTAGTGATGGTCTGGTCTCCACCTGTCCCCTCAGTCATTACCCAGGGGGTGATGGAGGGGAACAGAGAAGAAGAAGAGGGAGAAAAAAGAAAGAGAAATGAGGGACGAGGAGGATGAGTAGGGAGAGTGAAAGGGAAACAAGGAAAAGAAAAAAAGTGAAAAATGGAGAGACAAGCAGGAAATGAAAGAAGACAGAAAGAGCAGGAAACTTGGTGTGACAGTCATATGTGGAAAAAAAAAACAAACCAAAAAGACAATGAGAGACTACAGCGCTGACTCGATGTGGCAGGGAAACAGGATAATGATGGACAGACTCAGATGTGGATGGAGACAGAAAGGAAGAAGGAGAGGTGAAAGTGAAGCAAAGGAAAGAAACACACACAGCTCTAAAACTCATACAGAGGCCCAATAGTATCCCATTGGCCCCCAATAAGGAGGAGAAAAAGTAAAAGACAAGACCATCCTGACAGCAATACAGCCCTAAAACAAAAATACCTGTATCGGTATGGGCAAATGCAAGTAAACAAATACAAGGATTCTTCCATTTACTTTTGCCTTTAATTCATTACAGATTTCAAAGTTTTCAGCATGTTTCACATTCTACCTCACATATACATCATGGTATTGAGAATGCTTAGAAGTATTCCAGATATTTTATTTTATGCTTCTGGTAAACATGTTTTATGGTGCATAAATACAGAATTATGGTAATATGTTTCATTTCATTTCAAAATTCTTCACACATTCTTTATTGGGGTCAGGTCAGGACAGCCAACTTCCTCTGATATGCCTTTGTGATGTGCACAAAATGGGATTTTAGATCATCTCTAAAAACATGTGGATGGACCTGGAAAAGATTTGATCCTGAAGGAAACGCTTTACTCTCAAATCTCTGTGTATTTTTTGTCATTAATGATGCCATAACAGGAGTATAAACCACCTTTGTCAACAGCACAAACTGAACCCTAAATATCACAGAATCTGGCTTTTGGACTTTGTTGATCTGGAGCACGTGTCATCTATTAAATAAAGAAAGAAAAAGAAAAAAAACCCTGCATACATGAAGGAGCTTTGCATACCAGAAGTATGTTCAGTAAAACAACAACATTAAATGGGGCGTTTATTTGAAGGGTTCTCTATGTGCACAGCCAAAGTTCCTTGATACTTGGGTTAAGGTCAAGCTGAAGCAAGTAGGACATCAGAAACTGAAAAAAAGAGAGAAAGAAGTCATGACTGGATCATAGACTGGATAGGAAGCACCGGACAAACCCCCACCGATGTCACCCGTAGGTTTTCTAAAGAGTGCTTCTGAAGCATCTCTTTCCTTGGCCTGGATGGTACCATGCTGCAAATAAATGTAACAAGCAGGCCTGGAAGCCAACTGGAATACTCCATCCTATGCCAATTAAAGGAAGTTAGCCATTTTAACTTGGCTGGCTTAGTTTAGCCAAATATTAATACTTTCCATTCATTCTGATCAAATCTGTCCAATCATCCTCATTTCAAATGTCGCTAGCAAAAAGACATCCGTAGCAAGTGCTTCGAGAGCTGAAACGAGGACTAGAAGACCTGTCTCTTAATACAGCTGACAGCACAAGCCGTAACATCTTTTAAATAAAAATGACTATGCTCTTTTAGGTCTTTGTCCACAGCTCAGAAAGAGAAGTCAAGGCAGTAATTAGTGTCAAATAGCTAGAGTGAAGACATCTTGCTTCTGGCTATGCCTGCCGTCACTCAAGAGATTATACCCCAGTTTTGTGAATCCCAGATATATGCATAATTTTACCTCAAGTGGCATATACATCTCTTCCCCCATTACAGTTGTCGTGGATGTGAAATTTAGATATAGAGACCAACATTTTTATTGAACCATGCTGTGAACATATTTATTTCTGATTTGAACATTTTAACATTGCAGTGAATTGACTTGATTGTAGAGCCAGCCCCTAGTGGTCACTCAGTCATGTTTCTTTGTTCTCAGTCACACAGGTCATGGTAACTTTCAAAGGCTTGAATCAAGGCAACTGGAATTTTTTTTTGGAAAAATGATCAGTTGTAACCGACTGGTTTTGACTTTAAAAGCTGTTGAAGTGATATTCAAATCACTGACACGTCCATAGTTTCTGTGATGTGGAATTCAACCTGGAAAATCAAAAGTTGCCTCTTGGAATGAACCATGTTACGATCAAGAACATGCCTTGCTGAAGAAAACTGCTCAAGGCTTCAAAAAGTATTTAAGAAAATAAATAAATTTTTATTTTCGGGGTTCCTCAACTGACCATATGAACAAAGTGTACAACATCTCTAATACAGAGGAGAAAATCATGCCCCCAATAATTAATTATTACTTTTTTAATGAAAATAACTGCTGTCACACTGCATGGGTCCATAACATCTTTGCTGGAAGAAACACAGTGCAGAAGAAAATATGGTTCTTACATATTGGTGCGATGAAGCAGTTCATTGTCCATCTGTCTTCTTTTTAACTCCCTCCATCTGGTCCAGTGTGCTTACAGAGCATCCAATTCATTTTCCTTTTATTAGATGTTGCCTTACTCCTTGATATTTACAAAGGATTTAAATGTGCTAGTTTCATAGGTGTGACACAAATTTTTATTCTTTCATTGGCCATTAACATTTGTGGGCAAAAACCCTATCTTAAGAACATATAGACAACAATGATGCAAACCTGGCAGTCAAACATTAGGGGCGTCAAACACCTGGGCCAGATTTTATGATATTCTCTGGTTTTAGTTAAGCTTTAGGCTTTACTAAACAATCACCGAGAGTGGTAATAAACCTTGACCACACCTGTGCACACACACGGTTATATCAATTTATAGGAATCCCATAGCTCCAATGTACTCCAAAATATCATATCTGCTCTCCCTGGATCAATGGGAGATCATGCTAATTGGACAATTTCACAGTCCTCTGCCAGCACACACACCCACCCACGCACCCACCCACACACACAGAGCCCTGTCGCCCCAGACAAGTTAATTAACCCATTATGACCTAAGGCTTTGTTTAAAAAAAGTCTTCCAAAACCCAAAGGCTTTCTGGACCACTCAAAGCTGTTCACTAAAACCTTTTATCTCTCAACCTCTGCAAAAAGTAAAAGCAGGAAATAAAGAACATTCTGGTTTCACTGTAAATGACTGGCTTTGCCTTAATTTTATCTATCTATCTAACTATGTATCTATGTATCTAACTATGTATCTATGTATCTATCTATGTATCTATCTATCTATCTATCTATCTATCTATCTATCTATCTATCTATCTATCTATCTATCTATCT
>JAOWBL010000014.1:2736403-2759079 GCA_028564865.1 Zenarchopterus dispar | reverse complement strand
TATACATATGTATCATTCTGATTTTTTTTTAAGTTCAGCAAATTAAGCAATGTAGCCACAGGGTACACAGTATTTGGGAACAGCTTTGTGTAAGCATTTGTGGTCCCATCAAGCACAATTCTTGTGGTGGTTTGTCTCAGCAAGAAATGTGACCCCTACAAACAATGAAATCAGAGCGAAGCAAATGTTTTGAACATTTCCTTTATCTGGTCACACTTGAGCTGTGGAAGGAAGGCATTACTATAATGGAGTCAGTGGGATGTGTTGTTTAATTGTGGCTGCAATGGACCGGTGACCTGTCCAGGATGTACTCGTCCTTTCACCTGTTGACAGCTGGGATAACCTCCACGAGAGCCTTAGTGTGATGTCAGTACAGATATTGATGAATGGATGACATGATCACATTGACTCCAGCAGCACGACACAGATCGCAACAAACTTTAAACAAAGACAAACATCTAATAGTCTGAATATGTTTGCTAAAGTTTGCTGCTAATGGACCAAATATTGTTCATTTTTATAGGTTTTAATGTTGCTAACTGACAATCAAGGATTCCCATATGTGGTCAAAAAAGTACCTACATCAAACACTGATGTGCCTCTGTCATGCCAAGGTGGAGTCCACTGGCCAACCTGTTTTTGGTGAATTTGTGCCATCAGCATTTTTGATGCCAAATCTGAATGATGAGGCATGTAAAGTTACAAAGTTATGGGTCAGCACCACAGAAAAAAAAACAAGTGTTTCTACTACTGAACTGTTTACCAGAGCAAAAAGTCACACCAAGACCTGTGCTCCAACGCAAGGAAATTTAAGAAGATCTGAAAGGGCTACAGACCTTTGGTAATGGTAAAAAGAAAGTTTTATTGTTGTTTAACACTGGATTTTCCTAAATCTAACAAGATGTATTCTTGCTTACTGCTAGTCAATTACAAAGTGAAAGCAAAAATGACTTGCCTAAACCTAACTAAAGACCAACTAAAAAATAAAAGTTACAAATGCCTGAAAAACAATAAAGGGGGCAATGATTTTTGGTAATTTGACATAAAGTGTTTTTGTTACTACTATACTGACCAAGCGCTGACTCTCATTGGCTGGCCACCTACTAATTTCCCCCCAGTGCTTTGGTGAATACTACGACTGGTAAATTGGGTATAAAGTCAAAAATTCTGTAAAAAAAGAAGGTTTTATAAACAAAACACACTCTCGACTCCCATAACCAGATTCTACCATTTATTACACATATTACATTCTTAAATAAAAATGCTCCACTTAACAGTTCTTGCATAGATATCTTACAATACCAATTTAGAAAAGAATTATGAAACAGACCAGTAACAAAAATAAATTTTCTTCTTCCTTAATAAAGAACATTACCATACTAACATCATATAATACAAATAATATTTTAAACACTTTGTACAGCAAAAAATTTTGAAGTGAAACATAAGAAATGAAAATAAAACAAACTGAACCAAGGTGACAGTGACAGAAGTGAGGAGAGGGGGCATGGAGTGAAAGTTGATGGACTTGTTGATATGACAGTATCAGAGTTAAAGAGCCCCTGTAGAGCAGATGAGAGGTGGATTGATGCCGAATATGCATACGCTTGTTCATTCATCCCAGAAGATATATACTTGTGATCCTTCAACACATGGGGTTTGACTGTGTACACACTGGATCATAAAAAGAGCAAGAATACCATTCTTTTTTTTAATTGATGCTTACTTGACCACTCAATATGTGTGAAGAAGGAAGGATTGGCAGCAAATTCATTTCTGTTTGTGTGCATGCTAATGCTTCTATCTTAAAGATAAATGTAACTTTTATGTTTTGTTTTTAACTTTTCCATCCAAGTCTGAATGTTATTTTTTGTACATTCCTTTTTTTCAGTTTGTAACCTAAGATCCTTTTTAATGTTGTCTGATAAGCACCAATACTTTGTCATAACCAGATGGCTTAACCCTAATAGAAATGATGGATCTAAACAACTGCCTCGATTTTGTTCACTTTTGTAGTCAATTTCTGTGAAAGAAGGGAAAACCATCAGTATGAGACACATATTGGAAAAAAAAAGCATTAAAAGATGAATTTGGGCCAGAATACGTAAATGTTGAAAATAATTCCACATTCCATTTTTAACTTGTTGATATACAAAAGCTGTAACAATGCAATGTTTTAGGGAATCATACAGCAAAAACAAAAACAGAAACTTGTGACACCAATCCTCTTGTCATGTACTGAGAGGTGTAACGGTACCGAAGGCAGCCAGAACTGATGCAGGCGTTGCCCAAGTAACAGAGAAGGAGAAGCACCTACAAGGATGAATTAATGGAACTTAAACAAACTGTGCCAGTCGAGGATTTTTCAGCTGACACTGTGGAAAAGTTAACGCAGTCACACAGAAGAACTGCTTGGAGGTCCCAAGCTGCATAGCTGCGGAGAAAACTTCTCAGAGCAGCTTCATTTACGAGCATGCTGGGCTCAGAGGGCTCTAGCAATCCTAGTTCTAGTGGAGGGGGACCGGTGTGGGTTAGTGAAACACACAGACGTGGGGTGAGACGAGTGAATGACACATCAAGCATGGACAAACACAGAGAGTAGTTACAGACGGAGTCATTCCGGGATGCTACTGATACCAAGAAAGTTCAATGAGGGTTACAGCATGACTGTGTCAGCAGGGTACAACGTACTCCCCCGGGATGACAGTGATGGGAAAGGCATTTCACCGGAGGATTAAACAGATGCGTCAGTCTGATCCATCACAAGTGAAACAGCAGAAAATAGTTCTTGGTGGCAAAGTACATCCTGGTCATGTAACAAATATTAAGTGGATACTGTGAAGAGTGCTCGAACAGAGACTATGCTAGCAGTGTGCGCACACGAAGAGTGCAATAGCTAAGTATAATCATGTAGTGCAATGGCTGCGAGAACTAAAGCGATCTATAGAACTTTCTGAGAGGGTGCTGTTGCCACATACGGTTAATTTCACACAGAGCGGTCTTTATTTACAAAAGCTGCCAGAAGTGACAATTTCTCTTCAGATGATATGGTGGATGCTGTGGAAACTGATGCGTGGTCCTTCAGAGGGACCACAGAGGATGGCTAAAGTCCATTTTCTCCCTGGTTTGAAGGTTTGAGACTGAACATGAGGGTTCGTGTGCTCCTGACCTGACTGGACAGTTATTTTATTCACCGTCTCTAGGGCCTTGAAAGTAGTTTTTTTTTTGTTTTTGGAGGTAAGGGAAAGCAAAAGCAAAGACATTGTTTTGTGGCTCTCAAATGATGGCTTGGTTAAATGGACCACTGGTCTGCAATGTGAAAGAAATTACAACAAACTATCTGACATTAAGTGATTCTGGAGCTAGTTCTGGTGTATTACCCCATTCCAGGACAATTCATGAAACATTTATGATATGTAAATATATAGCTGTATTGCTCCAAATGTAATTAGGTCTACTAAAAAAACAATTTGCAATCATTTCATAACTGGCCAGCAAGTGAGCCAATTCAGCCAGCCTGGGGTGGCAAAATGGTGGGGGCTTATTATTCTCTGACAAACAAACGCAGCGATATAAACTAGCAGAGCTATTTGTTTAGAAGGAGTCAACGTTAACTGGGGGATTTCTGTTTCAGTAATGTTAATCTGCAGGCATTTGCCCTAATTTTGACTGAGAACTTCTTCAACACTATATGATAATTCAAGTGGCTGCTGTGTGTGGTTTGGACAAGCTTGGTCAAAGTACCATTAGCTATGGGTCATGACATAAACAAGTGTTAACAATGAAAGTTGTCAATATTTGAAAAGCTGAAATGGCATAGGAAATGCTTAATTTCTTCTCTTGTGAAAAAAAATGAAAGAAAATTAAGACTCAAAAGGAGCTGGTCAGATAGCTTCTTACTTATTGGCTTGTTAGTTTCTACAAACTCCTGTCAAATATGAGATGACATAAATAACAAAACACTTAGCTTCCATCCACAAAAAATGAACTTGTTCAAATGAGTTTGGGTGTGAAAATCTATTCTGCTGATGGCTGAACTGCCAACACTAAAATAGAGTTTTAAAAAAGGAATCAACAATGTGCTGACCTGGTCTGCTACACATTAACAGAACTGATGTGTGCTTTTGAACTGTTGAATATTGACAGACACAAAGTTTAGGTTGTCAAGGTCAACAAACAATAATAAATGTGGGAAAAGATGATTTGCGTTGAAGCTAATTATAAATTAAATGCCAATAACTATTTCTAGAATTTTGAAGAAAGGGTTGTACACACACGTTGATGAAAGAATATATTTTAAACTACAGTCTGCTTTCAGAATGTGCTACAATTATAATTGTAGCCAGCAACTTCCAATAGTTTGGGGTGTGGCTTTTTCTCCAATAGAGAGATGAAAAGCCTCTTGTTTGACAAATCCTCATCCAGTCTGACCTCCCAGAGTGAAAACAGCTTTAGTAGTGGTAGATTTGTGTGATGATGTAACATGAGATTCCACGACTGTTCAATATTTCCAGACTTAAAGCCCACCTTTGCCTTGGAAATGAGACTTGACAGTGCGTGCTGCACTATACTAACAGGCTAACTTAAACTAAAGCTACTTCACTCCTGCTTAAGCTGCTAGCGCCACTATACTGGGCACCCTATAAGACCATGAAAACATTATTTTACATTTGTGAGCAATGAGTTCAGCTCCAGCTTTCAGCTGAAAATGTTATGTGGCAAGAAGAGTCAAATTTACTGTGACTGGCATGTAAGAAAGACAATCCCTTTCCCGCCACCTTTTATCCATCACTCCTTGTCTGCATCTCGTCTCCTCAGATCTTTCCACTACATCTACTACATTCACGGCAGTTAACTTGCAAATATGCAAATCTTTGGGCAAAACGTGTAAAGTGTGCATTCAGAGTTCCTGCCGCCGATAGTGCATGGACAACTGCTGTGGAAGAAGGGGGAGGTGGGTGAAGATGGAGGGATGGAAGGAATTTAAAATGGCACTTTGAGGGCTGATGGACATGGATTAAATGTCTTTTGGGACTTTGCAGATAAATTTTAATTTATCTTATCTGTAATCCATGCGATAAAATGCTATGGCTGATTTAATAATTTTGATATTCATGTGCGTGAATCATTTTCATTAATCCTCCTTTCATCAAAATTGAGTCTTTTATACATGTCTCGGTGGCCCCTGGTACTTGTCTGTGCTAACAGGGTTTCTTATTTGTTTTAGATCACATCTGTCCACTGGGTGCAGACAGCTGGAATCAGCCTGGCTCATGGTCCCCATTTCTTTATTTTCTTTTAGACTACTCGCTTTTTACTTTGTGACCCAGAGCTATCTCGTTAGCTCAACTGCAGCCAAAGAGGATGACCCAGGAGTGCTAATGCTATTCAGAGCTGCGGCACAGCATCTTGATGGCCTGGAGGCGTCTTGGAGAAGACCGGGGACCTGCAGTAACGCTGTGACAGAAAAACTGCTTTGCGAGACAGGAAATGTGAGTTTGTACCGAAGTGACTGTGGTCTGTCAGATGTCGGGCAGGATTTTAAATCAGGGAGCAAGTTTTGTTTGTTTAATGCTCACTTGCACTGTTAGTTTAAACTGGTCCTCTTAAATTGTCACAAATGATGTCACTCTCAAAGGCTCATCCTTTTAGGACATAACACTCATGATTTATTTACTTTGTTTAACAGTTTTTCCTTAAATTTAGTCATTTTGTAAACAAAGTGGATTTATTTCAGGTCTTTGAAGTCAATGTGTACAGTACACACACACTCACCACTATTATTAGGTGTAATAATAGTGGCTTGAGAATTTGTCTCCTTTCAAGCTTGAGTCTGTGAAGTGCAAGACGTGTGTTTGCATCACTTTTATTTAACTCAAACCTTTGAACTGTTTGAGCGTCATGAATGCATGCGTGAATGAGGGGTCAGAACGAAAGCCTCACAGATATGTCAAATTTTGTTTAGAATTTAAAAGTCATTAAATAAATTAATTTTAAAAAAAATCCAACACTAGCTGTTTCAATTTACCACCGCTCCACAAAGCTGCACACTCATCCAGCAGTTAAAAGTTTGTTTCGAACCACTGCTGAATGGGCGCTTTCATCACAGTATGCCTAATGGGAATTAGCCCGCATACACACGCTCATGCCATCAAAAGCCCGACAAAAGTGCTGCGATCCCCATTCTTTTATGATTGTACGTTCGGTAAAGGAGGGCTGACTTCTGCATCTCTTTGCATGCCTTTTCTAAATGAATTTGCATCATCCAGGGTGAGGAAAACAAGCACCAACACAGCTTTTGTAAGAGAAACAGGTAACAGTAAAATGAAATTTAAAAAATTAAAACACTGGATTCATGCCAAACACGAGATGCTTTCTCATATTTAGCCGAAGGAAAGAGTTAGTAGAGAAAGCTGCCGCTAGATACCCAGGACTCATACGAAGGCGGCGTCCCGCTGATCTCTCCTGACCGGGGAGACTCTGCCCGTGCCTGAAGGGCAGTTCCAAGCTGGAGGTTTTTGGTATTGATTGTTCAAAGCTGCACCATAAACCCCCCTGGAGGTGAATGTTTTCACTGCTTCACCTAATACGAGGCTGGCAAGGCCAGCTGTCAGATGACTGGGCACACTGGGATGTGAAATCCCCCACCACGTTCAGGAACCTGGACCTTTACCCAACCGCGCCAGTCAGCAGCAGTTAGTACATGACTGTTTGCATGTGCTACGGGGCATGTGGGCGTTGGTGGGCGGATGAAGCGGCCGTGTGTGCGTTGGTGTTGAATGCCCAGGTTGCAAGGCGAGTTGATGTATTTTTTCTGCAACCACTGAGCAAAGGAAGCAGGCATTGAGGATGCATGTTTTTCCCTAGTTTTCCTCTCATCTATCATTATTTTACTTTCGGTCTGAGTGGTTAAATGCAAGTCAGGTAAAAATCACTGCTTTCATAAAACATTAAGCATAGCTTTGAAAACCCAGGAGTTGAGGCAACAACCCCTAACCCTACCCGTACCCTGTTACGTCAGGAGCTCATTCTAGGAAATCTTTGCACATCGCCACTACTTGTTCCAAGCGTTTTTACAATCTTTCTTCAGGGTTAAAAATGAACATTGCTTCATTTCATTAGTTGATTAAAAACTGGCTGTTATGGGAGCAGAACCTTTCCCTGATTAGAAAGCTGATTTACCAGACTTTTAGAGAAGCACTTTCTTTAATACTTCTGTCTGCAAACTCACTGTAGGTGATTGTTCGTCTCTTTAATAATCCATCTGCTCCGACTGCTTCACTTCAGCTTCTTGCTTATGGAAACACTGATAAATACACTCTGCTGCATATAACCAGATTCTCAGAAGTAAAACTCTGATTAAATGAGAGGCGCAAACTGTAGCGAGGGTTGTGTGGGTGATTATTGGAGCCGAGAACAAGCTGATTTCTCACTTCAAAGGATTTAGAATCGTTTGCTACCTCCAGCCGAGAGCTATAAGATACTCTTCTACTAAACAACAGTTGCTAAATTCCTACTGTGAAAAAAGATTTGGGAGCAGAACATATAATTCCAGGAAGAGAATTAGTGTGTGTGTTCATGAGCTGGAGTGTGTGTACATCTGCAATAAAGCCTGCCATGCAATGTTTTATTTTCCGGCTCTGTTAATTAGTTTCAAAATTATTTTCCTAAATCTTATTCGTCTTATCTTGAGAGGAGCCGTGAGCACAGGAACTGTCGAGTGTTGGTGTGTTAATGGCGTATGTGTGCTTGTTCTGTATGCAGAGTGTAGAGTGAAACGGAATTGTTTTTGTGTGTGTGTGTGGTTTTTTTGTGTTGTATTTTTCAAGTCTTTTCTGATTTTTTTCGTTGTGTTGTTTTTTTTCCCCATATTTATCGCCGTAGAAAAAAAAGCACAGATAACATTGAAAAAAGTCAGTGCAGTCAATGGATACGAAACAGGCAAATTTGACAGGTTGAATGTGACCATGTCTGTTCAGAACCAACAGGCAATGGTCGGTAACCATCTGTAGTCCCACATGGTCACATGGTCCAACAAAACGAGACCTTCAACCTCTTGTCCCGCGGTGCTGCCAGGGAGATACCATCTCAGAGTCTGTGAAAGCATACATGGATAACCTTCAGAATAACAATAGTAACAATAAAAAAAGACCCCCAAAAAAGTTTTCCAGTTCCAAGCGAGTCCTCTTCCCGACTGGCAGAGTGCGAGACCACAGCAGGTCATACCGGGTTTTTGTGTTTCAGGTGCGGTGAGTCGCAGGGCAGAAAGAGCAGCACAGAAACATGAAGACCTCTCAGCTCTCTGCTTTTATTTCACTCCACACAAAACACAAATCCCCATTTCTGAGAGTTGATTGTGTTTTTTTTTTTTCTTTCTACTTCTGCTGATTCCTTCCAGACTGTAGATGCGGAGTCGGTGCACATGTGGTTTAAAAGACCAACGACGCTTTCATTCTCGTCCCCCACATTCTGCTGAAGTCGTCTTAGATTTTCAGTTTTTTTCTCTCTCTCAGAACATATTTCGGTGAGTTTTAAGACAATTTCTCCAAGAGAGAAAAGAGCAAAGTGTCATTCTTTTTTGATAACAACAATAAGAAGTATCATCGTCCTCTAAGTAGAAAAAAAGGGAAGAAAGTGTCGCTGCGCATTTCTGTCAGATGGCCTGCGGAGGCGGCAGACATCTCAGTGAAGGTGAGAGATGCAAGCGCCCTCTGGAGGAGAGCCTGAGAGCTGCATCGGCATGACCGCGGCACCGCCAGTGTCCTGAAACAGCCGGCGTCTGGGCCTTGGTTTCGATTGTCAGCCATGCTTATAGTCTTACAGTCTCTCGCTCCTGCAGAACGGGCATTGTTGTTTTCTTCACGTAGGTTACAGAAGCTGACTGCGGCAGATGATGGTTTCTTACGATCCGTGTATGAAAAACAGCAACAACAAAATCAAAAAGTTGAGTTTCTGACTTCAAAAACCGGCAAAGCACTAACAGCTAACTATATGGATATTTCCCCACCGGACTGTCTCCTCACCAAAGTGACTCAATAATGTAAACACACTGAAGAAAGAGAAAGAAAATAAGGCGGTACAATGTTTCATCAAGCAAGTTACGTAATTGTTGGTTTGGCAGTGTCCAAGCCCCCAGAGCAGCTTGAGATACAGCTGCCGGGGTTCACCGGGATGATGCATTCAAAGACGGGTGTGTGAAGCGTTAACTATTGCAAATGTGAAATGTGTCATTTTAAAGAAAAACAACAATCTAGCTGCTCCTCGTTTTCCTCCTTGTCCCGACTCCGATGGCCTTTCGAGGCAACCGATTTATGGACAGGATGAACAAGGTGGGCGGTTGGTGGCACGACTGCCCATCTTTCTCTCTCCTTTTACTTCTCCTCCTCCTCTTCCTCCTTTCCGTGCTCCTCCTCTCCCGACTCGATTCCTTTTTGTCCTCAGACGTGCCTCTTCATGTGCAGGGCCAGGTGGTCTGATCGAGAGAAACACCTGCAGAGAGAAATAGAGACCCCGTGCGTGAAATTCTCATTTAACATTCAAAATATGCATGAAATGTGTGCTATAACTACAGGGAAAAGATGAGTTAGGGCACCACACAGGCAGCAGAACGGCAAGAAAATGAAATGCTTTGAGAATAAAAAAAGATACAAATGAACTTGGATTTGCACATGGTAACTATAATATATCAGGGCTGCATGTTTACTGATCAATACCACAGGCTGCGTTCATTAGATGTGACTGTGAAAATACCCACTGGCTGTTATTCTTTTATGTTTTATTTTTGGGGGTTTGTTTGGGGGTAGGGGTTGTTCTAGTAAATTCACATGTTTTTTTAACTTCCAGTGTTGCTGGAAATAGTACATACTTTTACCCCACCAAACTACACTTGGTACATTCATTTAGCACACTTACTGATGGTACTATGTTATTTTCATGTCACCTTTATAAGACTGGAATGAAAGACCTCATAAAGATGGTGACTGAAACTGGGAAACTGGGAAGAGAGTGTCATTATCCACAGTGAAGCACATTCTGAGCTGGCAGGTCACACAGTAAGAGAAAGCCACTGCTCCAAAACCACCACCAAAAATGCCAAATTACCGTTTACAGCTGCACATGTGCACTTTATCCTCATTTTTGTCCCCTGGTTTGTTGAGACCAAAGTTGAACTGTTTAGTCATAATCATTGTTATAGTTGAAGAGAGAAGGGGGAAGCTTCCACCTCAGCTTCCTGCCCCACGCCATCCCAGCTGTGAAGTGTGTTAGTGGCGTCCACATATTGTTCCACTGTTTTGACTGGAGGGTGACCTTCTCAAATTAGACCCCAAAATGAAAAAATAAGGGTATGTGAATATTTTTAAGCAGTAGCTTAAGATATCAGCCAAAATAAAGATAGGTTGAACCTTGAAAATATGAAAGTAAGGACATGGATATGTCTTCCAAATGGACAACGATATCTCCAGATGAAGGGGTTTTTCTACTAACAAGACTCTTGGATAAAGCCTAACAGGCTGGAACTGAAACTTGACCAACCTCCTCCTCAAAGACAACATTGAGACAGCTCAGCAATGTCATCTTACAGCATATTCAATCACCACTGACAACGTACCCAACCCAGCAGTTTTTTGGGGAGCTACTGTGAGTACCTCACTAACAGCAGGGATGTCTTTCAGCTGCCAAAACTCTCATTATGGGGATACTCCCGATAATGGACATGCCAAGAGTTTATTTGTCTATTGTTTACTTAATTATCATATCTTGTTAAAAACTTTGGCGCTATTGATTTCAGCCAGGTGAATCATCTCAATTCTTTTCCTATTTGATAGATCGGAAAATTAGTCTGGTTCGCCAGGATTTGACGTTGATCTCCAGGGAACAGGACCAGTGGGCACGGAGGAAACTGCCTCCGGAAGCCATCAGACTGACAACCAACCAGCCCGAGAAACCAAAGATGTGATGCAGACAAAGTGAAAACTACACCAGCACCAGCAAGACATCCAAAGCGATGAGGAGTGTAGAACCAAAGCTAGTGGATGACTGTTGTCGGTTTTGAATTAAAAACTTACTGATCCATGGAGTTTTTAGCGATTCTGGTCCCATCTTGATTGTTTTGAATAGTGACTCTTTGGTGCTGCGAGTATGTTCTGTTCTGGTGGAATTGTCTGTGTACGGGAGGTGTACTGTCATGAAAGAGACTTTTTGCAAAGTGAATGGGAATGAGTGGCTAGACGACTGGATTTAACACGGTGGTGCTGGATTCTGGGTAAGTATGGTGACTTCAACTTTGTCCAAGTTGAAGTCACCATACTTCAACTTCACTCCAAACAATCACTTCTGCCTGCTCTCACGGTAAAGTCTTAACTGGGTACAGAACAGAAGTCACCACATTAATGCATCCAGATATTTTGACAAATGGCAGGTTTAGCTGTGATTTTTGGGTTAATTCAGTTTACCTGGCAGGGAAAAAATTGTATATTAGCCAGTGAAAATCGTTTTGACACAGGTTCAATAAACCGTTAAAACCAGGGAAATGCAACTTCAAGCTTTATATGTTGTGATCATTAAGCTGGATCTGAAGGACTACTTGCCCAAACGTGGTGTCAGAAGCCAGGAAGACGAGAAGAGTGAAGCAGACAGAACGTTAACATGCAAATCTAGTGATACACAGAAGTACCGAGATGAGAGTCACTTCATTTTCAGACTGGTGAATTTAAGCTGTCCTTCTTTATCATATCACACCAGCGAGAGCCAAATCTAAAGATGAATAAGGGCCGGCTCAGCCTCAGTGGTTTCCTAAACATGACTCAATCCCAGTCATAAATCACAGCAGATCTGCAGTCAGTCCTTCATCTCAGAGCAAAATACAACTGTAGAGACTAATTAGATATGCACCGTGATCACGGAGACTAGTGCACAAGGGCTGGCAGTACTCTCTGGTGCTGGGCCATTTAACTCTGCACCCAGTGCACTTGATGACATGAAACCAGACGCTGGTGATCTATAATATACTGTAAGATTCACAATGTCACAAGCATTTTAGTTTTATTACTTGTGCTTTATTGATTGTGAGCACATTAAAGCTGAACATCCGAAATAATATTCAACACAAATGACATGACTAAAGGAGAGGCAAAACAAAATGTGGGCGAGACGAAAATGAGAAATTAAAAATTCAATTTGCCAGAGGCTTTATTCATTATTAATTAGTCAAGCCTATTATATGTGTGTTTGTGCGCGTGTGTGTGTTTAGGCAGGCTGTTGTTCAATCCAGATATAAGCAGACAAAGAGCTAAATACTCTGTGCTAAAGGCTGCTTCTAAATGTGATTCATGTTTATACGTTTCAGATTGTGCAGGCAGCTGCATTCGAGGCTGCGCTGACCTACCATAAAACATAAATTCATGCAATATTTGATCAGATTAAAGATGAAGTCTGACCAGCATCTTCCGCATGTTTTTAGGCTTATTCTTAGCTTCAGAGCTCTGCAAAAACCTGTGTGGTTTAAATGTCTGAGCTGTGATTTAAAGACAGTTTTAAGTGGAATAATAATAATAATGATGATAAAAACTTCTAATCTTATAAAAAGAGGTTATAGAGTGTAACATTAGGCTTGCTGGTCCCCGACTAAACATGAACAGGACAATAACATTTAGAAATGGCCATCACTCGGCACATAGCAGAAATAGCTAAATCTAGTGAGGAAACATGACTAAAAAGGAAAAATGCAAGCCTCAAAGGTCATGTCTGAGGAGCCCACTATGTGCCTGTAATCAGTCAAAGGTTTGATTATACAGTTTAAAGTTAAGTGTCAATGCCATCACTATTACAGCATGCAGAGGTAGCAGACTCTTCCCAACATTTAAAAATCTGGCTCATTTGCTGAAATGCAGTGACTAAAGTGACTTATCAAATATGACAGAGAAGACCGTGGACTGCTGAGGAACTCCAGTCCTATACCTGACAAGCCTGGGACAACAGTCCTATCCTGAAAATGCTGCTCTGTTCCTAGATATATATAAAAGAGCATCCCGACATTGGTAAACATCCCCCTGACCCATATTTTTTGATGTGTCCCTGCCATCAAGCTCAAAATGATCTAATATTTTAAATAAAATGGTAAAACGTCTCACTTTCACGATATGCTGTATTTTCTAGGTTCTATGTGAAAAACACGGGTTTATGAGCATTGTAACTTTTCAGTAATCGAATTGTGCATCCATATATAGTTATGTAAAGCCAAACTTTGGGTTGGTTAGCAGCCTAATGAAAAAACTGCTAGTGCCAGGCGCCAGAGTAGCTGATGTACTGAACTGAAAAAGCGGTTTTAATTGCTGCTGCATCTCACCTTTAAATCTGAGCGGAGACTGAAGAGGCTTTCGTTTGCAACCTTCCATAAACAGACGCTGCCGAAACACTAATGAGTGCTGAGTCATTGAAACAAAAGCATCAACTTTTTCATCTGGGCACAACACTTTTCATGGATGGTGAAGATTTTTTAAAAATATATATTAGCTCAATGCATATGCTGTGAAAAGCACGTGTTAGCTTTTACAGTAAGCACGGCGTTTGTGTACAGTTGAACTCTGCTCTTTGTTGTCTGCGGTCTGGTGTTTCCCTTCAACCCTTAGCTGGCCATGTGGTACCTACAGTACACCTTCACTGATCAGTGCATGTGTGTGTGGCTGGACAGATGGCCATGCCAGCTACTGTTTCACTGTTGGGGGGGCGTAGCAGCCAGTCCAGCTGGTACCCCCTTCCACCCTCCTTTCCTCCCCTCACACACACACGCGCACACACACACACACACACAGACGCTTCCTTCTTTTCCTTCTCTCTTCTTTTTTTTGTCCTCTTCGTTATCATTCCTCCTCCTTCCAGCTCCATGAAAACATCAGGGGGTCTTTGCTTGATTAGGCAGGATTAATAACATACTCCCGTGTGTCTGTGTGTGTGTGTGTGTGCATGTGTGTGTGTCCCCAGGAGTAATTGTATCGCCTAAAACATTCTATCAAATGTTAACTTCTCTGTTGTTGCCACTTTTCGCCATTCTCATGTTAATATTTGGTGGACTCCACCCACCACAGATGTGTGCATGGGTTTGAGTGTGTAGTTCTGAGTGTGCCTGTCTACTAGTGTACACATCTAAGTGCATCTTAGTTTGTGATGATGGATGTTTATTCCATCTTGTTTTACGAGCTTCAGAATACCCGAAAGAGAAATATTAGAAGTTGTAATTGTGTTTCAATGATCAAATCAAAAGAGTTGCACACATTGAGATTTTGACTTGATGATAACAAGGAATCAACAAGGTTCAGAAAGACTAGAAATGCTTGCAGTAAATTTGAAGGAAATCAAATCAAGTCTTTTTTAGACACCCCATCTGAAACAACCTGCATTTCTATCAGTTTTGAGCCAAATTACTGAGATCAAGGATTTTTATCAATGCCTTGATCCAGGTTTAAAAACTTTAATGATTAGAAAAAAAAACCTGTGTAATCCAAGCAAAATCATAATGAGGGTACAATTTAAGAAGTGAAAGTCACGCCATCCATCTCTCCATCCCTCCCTCCATCCATCCATCCTCTGTTTGGCTTCAATATGTCTCGCCTGTTCAGGGTCACAGACAGACTGAAGCATCTCCCAGCTGTCACTGGGTAAGTACCACTGTATACCCTGGATATGTCCAGGGTCAGTTACAGACAGACTTCAGCAAAGACAATAGTCATTTTAAATGTTGGTGTACTCACCAGCCTTCATTTCCATTGTCACAGGGCCCATACTGGAGCTGAAGCAATTTCCAAATACTGCACTGGGAGTCATTTCAAGCTCTGACACACTGTGATCAAATGTGCACTGAAATGTTCCTTAACAGTTGTGTTGAGTTTTCATTTAGGTTTGAGAAAATGTCAGAGCAACAAATGAGTGGGTCCTTTCCTTTGGAACCCTGGACTCAAGTCTGGACTGTGCATACAAGTGAATCAGCTCATGTCTGCTGTTGTGTGTCCAAGCGCTGTTGTTACGTCTCGACATTTTGAATTTAAATATTCAAGTGAGCTAATATGACTTTCTAAACGTCTCTGTGTTTTTGCATACTGTGTGTGTGTGTGTGTGTGTGTGTGTGTGTGTGTGTGTGTTCTAGAAAGGAGCTAATACAGTCCCAGCTCTCAGGCTGGATTAGAGGATTCCAGCAGGTTTCTTGGGGGTTTTATGCCTAAAACCCAAACTAGAGGGAACCAAAAACAGCCAATTACACTGTCTCTAGGGCAAAAGTTGCTGTGGGTGTTTGTGTGTGTGCTGGATATTGGGAAGGTAGGGCAAACTCACACACACACACACACACGTTTGCAGAGAGGGGGAGTGTATGTTCAAGTGGAGCTGGCATTTGGTGCCACTCAATTAGCTGCGATCTGCTTGCCAATAGCCAGAATCCATTTAAAAGGAGCATGAGTAAGCACACACACACACACACACACACACACACACACACACACACACACACACACACACACACACACACACACACACACACATTCTCTCTACCTTGAGGATCAAACACCCAGCAGTGACAGTGTAACTAACAACAGACTAACAAACACGTCCCTGGCTTTGCTCCGTCAGGCTTCAGTCTGTCTTTGGTTGAAGACTTGTGACTCCTTATCTGCTTTTCTTTTGTTTTTCTGAGACCGCACCAGATGCGAGTCAGTAAAACAAACACATTGACGTACGATCAATGAACAAAACCCTCCACCACCAAGCAGATAGCACAACCTAAAAGTCAATAAATTTGCAGTCAATTTCTGAGCAGAAACATGCTCTACATGCACACACTCCTCTGTGGTGTGTAACACAAATCCACTAGAGCCTAACTTAATTTAAAATAATAGCATAACTTATCATTAAATTGATTACAGCATAAGTCACTGCGTTGAATTTTTATTATGCTGCCAGGTAACACCTTAGCTGAGCTCCTCCTGCAGAGCTGAGAACAAAGGAAATATCTTTAAGAAAATGCTCACGTCTTCCCCAAACCTCAAAATGACTCATTTGCATTATTTTGTCTTTTTCTTTGTTTTTTTTTTAAATATTTGATTTTCTTCTGTGCAAGAATAGAAGTTAATCTTTTTTGTAGATCACTACAATGTCTCATTGCCACATGAGATGCATGTCGAATGAAGCTGGAAGAAAAATTTTGTCTTATTTATCATTTGTCAGGGACTTTGATTCCCTGCTGTTTTGAATGCGTTCTAAAGGAATGTTTACTGGCAATTTTCACAGACAGACAAGTATTGTTGCACGATGATATCACAGCCAACAGTTCCTATCACACTATGGACTTAAGGGAAATGTTTTTAGAAAGTGAACTGACAAACCCATTTGTCTTACCAGTTGTCAGTCTTGTCAACTTTTGCTTTCTGAGATCAGTGAAGTAAACACAGTCAGAGTCTATAAGCTGGAGGAAATTACTTGCTTCACCTTCCTGAGATGCATATGAGATTTTTATTGAAAAAACAGGAAATGAAATATGATCTAGTGAGTACTTAGCTCACTCATCTGACCTGTTCCTGGAAGCACACAATAACTCATAAATTCTGCTAACAGGGACATTTCTGACTGAATAAACAAAAGTAATGCTTATGAAGACATATCAGGACCATTGCAGATAAAAAAATAAAGTTTATGGATCTGTATGGAACCAGTGTCGCAGTATAATGTAAGTGCTTGGAGACCCTAGGTTGTACGCTACGCTGTAGGTTATTGTGCAACAGCCATGATGGGTTCAGACATTGTATTCGCAGTATTCTTCGCCACTTTCAAACCGGAGAGATACATTCCTGTAATCTCTGTAAAAGTGATTGTTCAACAATTATCGGCTGCAGCTCGCCCAAGACCTGTTCTGTTTCAGTTGCTACCTCTGATGTCTATGAAGGAAGTAAACAACTTGACTGCCAAGCTAGCTCATAAAGACCTGTGGCCTGTTCGCTGGCAACACAAACAGGGTGAGCAGTGGTTTTACCCAGGACCAGCCCAATATTTAAGGCTACTCTGAAGCAGCTGGGAAACATATTTTCCCTTAACAGAGACAAGTATTTTTCTGTAGCTACTATTCTTTTTGCTGAAGACATTTCTAAAGCGTATTGTTGCTTCATCAAGCATCTGTGGCGATTCCCCGGAGTATTTACATGAATAAATGGCCCAGAACACGACTGCTGCATTCGCATGGGATTAAAAGGATCTGAGAACCGGCGGTAATTTGTAATAATTGTGGAGGACATCTGAGTTTTTCATTTCATCTGAAGGTGCCATGTCTGTGATTATAAAGTAAAAAGCCCCCCTAACATTACCTACCCTATATCAGCAAACACCAAGGTCATGAGATCACTTTAGTCCCATCTGGATGCACGTCAGTAATTTGGTGATGTGTGGGCTGAAATCTTTGAAGTAAAAATTAAGAGATTTTAAAAACCCCAAACCTCTTTTCTGTCTCTTTCAGCCTATATCCAGCCCATATAATGTGACGATTTGATATTTTTAGATGATAAATTTACAGGAATTAATAAGCTTCACAAGGAGACCTCCGGAATGAAGGCTGTTTCTTGACACATGTTCTTGGGAATTGAACCAAGAAGTCCAGATGAGCGGAAGAACCACAATGAGATGAAGATGTGTGGCTGTATCATGCAGTAAAAAACTTTTCATCTTTCATTGAGCTCAGTTACGTTTAACGTTAAGTTTACTGTTACCATGGCAACTTAAAACATAGGTCAATATGCCATTTTCCGATTCAGTCACTTCTCTAAATGTGACATATCGTCACTGAAATCTAACTCTTGAGTGTTTGATCTGATGCTTTTAAATAAATATTCCAAGTTATTGTTAAATAAATGGTAATTGTTTAATAAAAATGTGAGGTCTTGAAGTCACTTCTAGGATCAATGTCTGTAAATTACGATGCCTGAATGGACAGAGATACAGATGTCAGGGTGTAATCTTCGAATTACAGCAGGTCCAGAAGTAATTTTAGTCCAGTGCGAATAGGACATAAGAACTCAACAACTGTATTTTTCTTTCTGTGGTTGAAAGGCTAAATTTTCAACTGAAATAGAATGGGTGTCCTTCAAATGCAACATACAGTGTAGTAGTTTTACATTTGGACGCTGTGTGTTTACCTGTCGCAGTGGTTGCACTTGAACGGCTTCGCTCCGGTGTGTTTGCGGTAGTGTCGCGTCAACTCGTCACTCCGGGCAAAGCGCCACTCACAACCTTCCCATGAACACTTATAGGGCTTCTCACCTGAGAGGGAGCCAGAGAAAAGGAGAGAAAGAGGAGAAGCCGTCACATTTTATTCCAGTTTCTACATCTAATTTCACATGTCTAAACTACAGCTGTTCACTAATAGACAGGTTACCACCCCGAGCTTTTTTCAAACTCTCCCTCTCTCTCTCACACACACACACACACACACACACTCACAGCTCAGGGACCGGCCGGGTAGAGGAGTTTTAATACAACGGGCATTTCAATGAGCCAACACACTCAATTAGCTGTAAATGAAGTCTTTCAGCACTGCAGCGTGTTAATTCATAATCCCAAATTCACCCTGAAATGAATCTCGTTTTGTTCCCTCTATTACCCCCACCCCCTCAACACACTCACACCCTGAGGTGGGGGGATCTGAAATGTAAATGAAGTTTCATCCTCCAGTTCACCAGATGGGAGAAGAGATGGTCTATTGTTCTCAGCCTGTAGTTATCTCTCCATGATAGAAAGCCTTCCAGCTGTGTGTGTGTGCGTGGTTTTTTTCCTTACTTTTTTATTTTTAAGATGTGTGCACAGCACAAAGGGGCAGACCGTCTTCAGATGACGACCCGGCGATGTCTAACTGCGCAAAATACTTGTATGGGAGTAGCTTTCCCCGTTTGTGTGTGTATGCATTGGGTCAACAGAGAAAGCAGCAAATCTGGCATTATACCAGATTCCCACAAGCAGAAACTAATAGCACAAGTAAAAGAAATAACAGCATGCACCCAACTTATTTAAAACAGAGTCTCAAAAATATGGGTTTGTGGGAAAGACTCAGCTTAGCTCAGAAGCAGCAATTCAATCTTTATTTAATTCACTTCAATTGTAAGTATTGAAACACCTTAAAAGACAAGGCTTTTCTGGTTTGAAAAACTGCCCAAACCTAAAGGCAGACCCCTGCTGTGCACGAGTGTGAACTGGGGGGTGGTAACTATAATTGGAGTCTTAATGACTCTTAATGGGGAGTAATACAGCAGCTTACAGTCAGTTAGCCAGATGTCCCAGCAGCCCCTGCACTCCCATCACAGTTCACACCAATCCTCTTAAGAAGACAAATATGCACCAATTCACAGCTAAGTGGAACTAATGTGGAGTCTAAAGCATTACAAAACATGGTGGAAACCCAAGTGTTTGCAATAGAAATGTTCAGTTTCACACGGGAGCCAGCTGTTCTCAGCTGTTTTCATTTTCAAATTAAAAAGACGGAATGGAAATAAAAAAAGTCAACTGGCGCTGGAGGTTCCTGCCCTGTGCACTGCCACCCACAGCAAGCTTCTGTGCATGATATAAAGACGCGTCATTAGGTGTATGGTGACTCTCGGTGTAAACTGGAAGTAGTCTTTTCCAAGTCAAACTCAAACATATTTATTATTATTGCAAATCTGAAGTTTTGTCTAATGCAAGCTGTGATGCACCGTGGTGCCATTTGTGTCATGAATAAATTGCCAGTACTGTTACCTTTTGATTGATAAAATAATCTGGTTGAGGCTGTATAAAGAATGAGCTACAAGAATCCCAATCGTTGCAAAACTCTGGCTTTATAGTCTTCAGATGTAAAAGCATGTCATACATTAGTCTTTTAAAAATGCTTCTAAATTTTGTGCAAAGTGTTTGGTTGGCATACGGTGCTTCTCATACCACATCTTCCAGTGGTGATTATAGAGTAAAGGCTTGCAGAATAAGGGAAGGTTAGCTATGATCCAGCCGAACAAATAATGAGGCGAATCAGTCCATAAATAAATTCACTGGTCATGTGGTTACCAGACTTAACCAGAGCAAAAGGTAGATGTTTTTTGAAAATGAAGAACATTCCTTTCTTCATGGGACCATTATATGTTACTGTCCTCACTGAGCCTGGTGGATCAAGTGTGTCACTTATTTTCAATATATTTGTGAAATTAAAAATCCTTTCCCAACAGAAAAATGACCATACTGTCAAACAGTACAAGAATAACAGGGATTTTACGAATAAGCCAGTGTAAGCTCAAATTTAGCTGCAAAGTTCTAAACTGTTTTAATGAAAATGTAAAACTAAGAAAAGCAGTAATACTGGTTTCTAAGTCATGTGTTCTGGTTTTACCCTTTTGAATTTTAACATGCACTAACTTAAAATAATAATTCTTTTAATATGAGGGTGAATGGAAAGCATGAAATATAATGAAAGGTTCCTTCCTTTTTTGTTCCTGCTGGGTTTAACCTCACCTCCTCACACCACCGGGACGATGAAACTGCTTGTAGATTTTGAAGTGCTTCTTTAAATCGTCTTGACTCAACACTTAAATCGTCATGATAGAATAACCCAACCAGGAAATATTACACCTTTACATGGGCCGAGGTACAGGGCAACTCTGACAGCAAGCTGATGCAACAACCAGTAAAAGCTGACACGCAGCAGGAACATCCAACTAGAAATGATGCCTTCTTCTCTTCTAGCTCCTCAAAGTTTGACTCTTCATTTAATCGGACTCATCGTTCATCCACAGACACATGACTGTAGTTGCTCTCAGACTAAAGAAATTCCTCATCATGACTTGGGTTCTGCAGGATCTGCGTATTCAAACTCTCCAGTCAAATCGAATGGAGTCCAAAGTTCCACAACAGGTGGGACTGCTATCTCACCGTGCACTTCATCAGCGATGTGGTAAATCAATGGACTCTCACTTTTCAGGCTTTCAAATCTGTTTGTGCAGAGAACAATGACTTCCTGAGAGAATAACATATATGAAATGAAACAGAAACCTTCATGCTCCTCATCCCTGCTGTAAGGCCACCGACACTGACGTCTAAATGGTTGAGGTGCACACTCAAAAATATTGATGAAGGGATCTGACAAAGAATTTCATAAAGCTTTGTGTTCACAGGGAGTTTTGGCAGGACCTTCAAATAAAAGGTTACAGATGTGGATAACATTTGATCTACGACATAATGGATATCGTTAACTTCAGCTTTGGTGAGTAAAGAGTTTTATTGCTATTTCAGGATGCCAGTTAACTTCATATTTTGCTTCCTTCTGATTAGACTAGACAATAAAACATTTGTATATACATTTGTTTTATATTGACAGCAATCGTTTAAAAACATCAATAAAGCAACAAAAGTTAACTTCAATCAACTCTTGTAGTTTGACTGTTGAAAAGTTTAGGCAAATCTGTTGGTAGAAGTGTAAAATTACGTTTGCAGATATGTTTTCTTAAGGGTGGATTTGCTTGAAAATAAAAAGTGCTGCTTTTGTTTTTTAAGAATAAGCTCTCTATATCTACACAACACGAGTCCTTCTTCTTGAAGTGCAGTATATTTCTCCAATAGCCTTGAGACTAGAACATTTTTCTGAGGCACAGCAACAGGACTTTTTGCTATGAACTTGGAAGGGGACGAAGACAAGGGGGACATACCTTTAAAATCATTACCACATGTTTCTTTCTTCCCAACCAGCTACATATGTTCTTTTACTGGCCTTCTCTTGCTGGCAGCTCCATCTCCTTTTCTATTAATGTATTCACTAACTGTCCTCTTTAAGTGTCCAAACCATCTCAGTCAAGTCTCCAGTGTTGTATGTCCAAGATGTTTAACTGTGGATTTTCTTGCAACGTGGTTGTTCTAATCTAACCAGTCCTGATCTAACCATGGTCACCTCTTCAACCTCCAGCTCTGCTTCCTCTCTCTTGGTCGGTGCTGTTGTCTCCAACCCATAAACACATGTTGATCTCACTTCATTGTCAACATTCCCTTTCTATTTGTTGCTAATCTACTATCTCTAGTCGCGTTTCCATTATCCTTAGATTTGCACTAAACTCAAATATCTCAAAGGAAAAACTGTAATGAAAACAGCTCTAATTTGAAAACAAAAAACTTCCAAATATCACAAAAACCGTTTTAGGCTTTCACAAGATGGTTTTTCAGGTGTGTCGATAGTCTCCTGCAAATGTGAGATGCAAACACTTTGCAAGCAAGGTGTTTCTATTACACATTTGTGATCTTCTTCAAAGCTGAGATTTTCTTTCTCGTTGTTTTAAAGAGAAGTCTTGCAGGACGAGGTACGGAGAGTTATGAAGAGAGAACTACGAGAGTTATGCTCATAAAGAGAAAAAAACACAGTTCAATGGTGCTACCCTAATCCCGGATTCTGAGTTTCGCTTTTCTTTTGCAAAAAAGCGGAATGGAAATGTGACTACAGATAACTCCAGACACTGTTCCCCACCCACTCCACCCTGTATGCACTCTCTTCTTCACTTCTTTTTCCACAATCCCCGTTGTTCAGCCTATTATCACCTACAGAAGGATTAAAGGACTGATGTCTCAGCAGGACTTAGAAGAACTTGTCCCTGTTTTTATCTTCAGTAGACTACAGTAATGCTGTTGTCACAGGTCTCCCTAAA
>JAOWBL010000014.1:2718066-2733925 GCA_028564865.1 Zenarchopterus dispar | reverse complement strand
GCCACCAGCCACCAGCCACCAGCCACCAGCCACCAGCCACCAGCCACCAGCCACCAGCCACCAGCCACCAGCCACCAGCCACCAACCACCAACAGAATGTTGTTCTGTTCTATGACGAATGGCTTCTTAGCAATGTCAAGTTAAGGAAATGATTTTGTACTTATAAACAAGGATTCCATTTTAGTAAAAAAAAAGGATTCTTTAAAAGTCACATATTGCTGGCAATTATATATATTTGTCTTTTAGTTGTTTATAGCTATAAACAAGACCATTTAGGATATAGAAATTATTCCAACAAAATCAAGAAGATAAATCCACTTAGCCACTTAGATTATTAATCAAGAAATCTTTTATGTTACCAAAGCCAAGGGCTCTGGTAACATCTCTGTTAGCGAAGATAATTGATTGCAGCATCGCTATGACAACATTAAAAAAACCCCATCTGCTTGGCAGCATTCATGGGACTGATCACAGCACAGTACATTGAGAAAGTCTAAACAGTTCGATGTAGAGGAAGGAAAACTTGGTGTAGCTGTGGTTTGGAAGATGACTCAGATGCAATATGGAACTGGTTTGAATGGTCAGGGACAACGCAGGACCTGTCACATCACTGGGTTTACTGGATGCTTCTACAACACCAGTGCAAACACGGGCTGATATCCTCCTGGTGTGCACCAGTGAAACATCTGCTACAATAATGACATCACCAAACTCTACTGAAGTTTGCAGCTGACCACATGGACAATCAGGAAGCCTCCTGCAGGACATTTTTGTGGACTGTTGAGACAAATATTGACATGCATGTTGACAGTTATTAGTTTATTTGGATGAGTAAAAATGAGGCATTTGACCTCCAGGAAAAAGTGACAGTTAAAAGTAATAGTTGCAAAGTGAATGAAATGGTGAGGGAGAATAATATGAGAATCATTCTGTCACTTAGAAAGCTGAAATCCAAACACAAACCTAAAGTGGCTATGGAGGAGATAAATCAGGCTAATATTAGCCTCTTGAAATGGCTTTTCAAAGTCCACAACATGACCAAAAATACTGTAACTGTGCTCAACGCAGGAAAGGATCATTGATAAGCTGGTGTGAATAACACAAAGATCCAAAAAAAAAGTTTGTTGATGGCTGTCAGATGCATCTGGTCATGGAAAACCTTGACAATAAAATGGATGTTAGACATGCTGTACCGAAAACCTACATCAATTAAAACCTGAGCACCAAGTCGAACTGTAAAACTGTCTTTGACTGCAGCACCCTCCCAATTTGGCAATACCAAACTCCAACTTATGCAGAAATGGATTTATGTCATCATTTTACATCAGCTATAACATGCTGCTCAGTGTGTTTATGAACTGCAAAGAAAGGCACATTTACCCATAGCTAAGACTTTTCGGAGGGAAGCTTTTCTCCCAGCACAGCTTGTTGATTCCTCTGTCTTGGGTGCCAACTATGTGGCTAAGCGTATCATTTTGGACGACTCAAAGAAGGATACAATTATTAGCTATCCACTGCTTTTAAAGATCCAACCACATCCAAAAAATAAAAAATAAATAAATACAAAAAACTCTGGCTCTGCCTCAGAGAAGCACTGACTGGATACTGTGGAGATTTACTCAAATAATTTCTACAGCTTTGAATATTACAACTCATCCCTAATTGAACACGCTCATGCTAGAAAATCTTCACATCACATCTGCATCTCAGCCAAATTGTTTTGAACATGAAGGCTGGAATATGATTAGGCAGAATTGTAGCACATGCACGGTGCAGACACTGACACACATCAACGTAATGATGTTTCTAATGGCCTCTGGTGAGCGCTGTGTTACAGTAAGTGTACTGACACTGTGCAGGCTTTTCTGTAGCTGCTCCTCCCTGTAGTCTCTGCAACGTTAATCCCTGCCTACATGTATGTTCAATGATTTATGGTCATAATAACCCAAAAAGAGGATTAAGCTAATTAAACCACAGCGCAGTGCTTGTAATGAACACATCGAGAGGGAATACACCACCCCCACATTTGTACCACACACATGCTCACACACACAAAGTGAGGAAGCTAGAGCATCTTCAGGGTGTTTTTTTTTTCTTTTTTCAGGCAATGATTCTGCCGGTAAAAGTGAATCGTTGGTTAGCATGACTCGACTGCCGAATCATCAGAAGATTAAAGATACTGGAGCTGGCGGTCACGGTTCCAGACGACTAGCTGCTCCATTCTGGATTATCTATAATAAAGCCACGAAAGTGGGCTCCTCCAGCTATGCCACGTGCAGCCCTTGAGTGTAAAGTCCCACTTACAGCCATGCAGTGGTTACAGGAATAACATAAGCCTGTAACACGCTGGATTAATAATGCCAAGGTTGCCAGTATTAAAACAGTGGTTGTCTTCAGGCTATACTGGGAACCCGGGACAGATGGTGGATCGTGACAACTGGAGGACATTAACGGCTGTGGATACTGTAAATTGATGGTGTAGTTAAAGATAAAGCTGAATAATGCTGGCTTCAGGTGGTACAAGTGGGCACGAGGCTCATGCTGCAGATAAGAGATGGATTCAGGCCAATGGTCTTCAATCCAGCAGGTATTCTGACTTCAAAACAGATTAGTGGAAATCTAAGAATGAACAAATCCCTAGCTCATGTCTCTTTAAAAGAAGCCGACAACTGTAACCCCTGTAACGAACATTATAGGCGATGATATTTTCACACTTTGGGTACATTCGTATTCATTCTGGGGCATCCTTTTTGCATACCTATGAACATGTCATTTAAATGTAACATAATACTACAAATTAGCAGTACTGCCCAAAAATAAAGAAAATACATATCCCCTTTAATAATTTCAATCAATCGGTTTCTGTAAGTCTGGACAAACCAGGTCCTCATACTCACAGATCTGTCTCTTAGTGTGGTAACTGCTTGAAAAATGCGTAATAAACTTTTCCTTATCAAGTCAGTTAATCATCATCTGTATCAGTCAGCTTCCTTGCTCGTGTTCCTTCACCACATCCTGCTCTCGAGAAATCTAACAGCTTCCTTCCTCTGCTCTTATTAGCCCGGTGTGTGCTCTGGCTGAGGGTCACTGAGAAGCCAGCAGTAGAACGCAGCTAAAGCTGCGGGTTAGACCCAGTTGCACCCGGCTGAACTACAAGTCATTCACTAGAAGTCCATCAATCATCAGGTAATTGCTGAGGCAAGGCCTTTTGGCCCTGAGCTGGTATCAAGACCAGGATAAATAATTGTGGAAGATCATCTCAGAAGCATGATCTTGACAGAGATTATTTCTTAGCTGAGTTCTCGAGCAGCTGCACAAATCCAAGTACCTTTTTTTGTTGTATGTAGGCTACATGATATATGTTGGCTGATGCTGGGTCATTGCTTCGCCCTGCTGAGATATTCAGGTTTTGGTACGTGTCTGAGTCACTATGAGGACATAAAGTTTTGCAGACATCAACATCTTTTCTGCTAATACTCTGTCAGACCTGCACTTCACGTCTTGTTTTTGCCTTCAGCGGTAAAACTCAATGTTTAGCTATAAACTCCTTGGCTGCAATACATTTCTCTGGTGCACTGAAAAATGCACAAAAGCAACTGAACTCAACTTAGGCCATAAATGTGAGGAGTGTTTTTAGCAAAATGGTGTCTGAATGCAAAATGGAGACACATATTTCAAAGGTTTCTTGATGCTCATATGTGGTAAAAAAAAACCCCAAAACACTTTATTTCGTTACATTTAAAGATTAGGACAGGGATTCATATTCCAATCTGTATATTTGTTGTTAAGAAGAACTCCATGTATAGAAAGGAAACAAAAATCTGCTAGTGTGTGATATTAAAATAATCCTTAACATTTTTACCTGAAAAAATAATCTCATGATTACATACATTTTAAATTTGAAGCACAAGAATGCAGATAAGAATTATTTAAGACATCAGCATTCCAGTATAAGTCACTATTAGAGAAGGAGATGAGGATATTACCTGTGTGGGTCCTCTGATGTGCCTTAAGGTGGGAACTCTTGGTGTAAACCTTCCTGCAGCCATTAAACTGGCACCGGTGGACTCTCTTCTTGTTCTCAGGTATATCTGCTCCCAGGTTTCCTCCACCCCCCTGCTCGCTGTCACTGAGGGCTCTTGCTCGGCTCGGTGGGGATGGTAACGCTCGTGCTGCCACCAGTTTAGCTGCTCCTAATCCCACCTTCTTGGCCACCAGTTTAAGCGTTAACGTGCCGTCTGCCGTTGCGGTGAGTGTTTGTGTGGGTTTGATGAGGTGCCGGCCCAGCTCTGGTGATGACGGAGGTGTTAAGGATGTGACAGCGGCACTGAGCTGTGCAGCGCTGACTCCTCCGAGGGCCTGGTCCTTGACTGTGAGGGCTTCGGTTCCAGCTACTGCTTGGCTCTTGCCGGGATTGGAAACCTGGAGGATTTTGGCTTGGACCTTGGGGAGGGTTACGAGTAGCGGAGGGGGGCTGGGCTGGTCGGGAAGGCTGGGGAGGATGGGGTCCATCAGATCCTCGTCGCTGTCACCACCCTGCATGAAGGCCGGCGTTAAGAGGCAGTCCAGCTCCTCATCAAAGAGCTCCGAGAGTCGTTTGGGCTCTGTCTGAAGGTACCTCTCCAACTCTAGACATGTCTGCAAGAGAAGGGCAAACCGAGTTAAAACACAGACATTTACCTCTTAATTCACTCTCATAAGATAGATGCTGCACGAAGACTTAAATGGATTGTATACGAGAGACTAACACACATCGTTGCATTAGGTCATTATGTGGTCTACGACCTCTGTGGGTTTGGTTGAGTTGGTCAATTTTTCTTCTTGTGACACTAGCAGTCACCTCCAACGTAAAATTCACATACAAGCTCATCTGTATCCTCACAGGTTTACCAGTCTATTTAAATTCAGATACCTGCTGGAGGCTTTATATTTTTCTCGAAGTGCTGACCATGTCACCTGGCACACAACAGTCCTGTGAGAGAAGGGATTTAGTCTGTGATTGATTGTTGCTGCCTGGCCGAGCTCTCCTGAGCCCTGAACTGTGGAGGCCTTGCCTATTCCCCTCTGCTCAACCAAATCAACCAGCCATGGAAGTTAAATCCAGAGATGCAGGAAGGAAAGTGAGGTGACAGAAGGAAAGTGAAAAAGGAGAAATTAAGGAAAAATAAGCAAGGGTTGCTCAGTTTTCCAAACATAGAGACGTGTTTCTTTTTTGGCTGTAGCTGTTGGCAGAAGCAGAGCATCGCCGCGGTGTTTGGGCTACTGGCCTCCAGCCCTCGCTACGGTGAAGGGCACCTGACACACCACCTCAAGGAATACGAGCCAAAAATACCTTCCAGTCACTAACCCACTTTTATGACCTTAAGAGCTGCCTGTATAAACTTTTGTGTTTTCTGAAGTTCTTGCAGAGGGGGGCAGCGGTTTTGCACTTTGCAACTATCACAGATTTGATTAATCCCCCTGGTTGTTATCAAAACTCTGCTACCATGTGAAATACGTAGAGACTGTGATCTACAGAGACAAAAGTAAACCTTGCACAGGTATTTAACAATAACCTAAACCCAAAACAACCTGAACTAAAGGGTGAATGAGTGTTTGTGAGACTTAAAATGGAAGTGAAGGTAAACCATATGATTCATCGTCCGATTCCAAAGCAACAAGTTGAATGTTGCAGGATCAATGAGTTGAGACACAGTTACCTTTGACTTTAAGCTAGTAATAAGATTTTCTTTAAAATTGCATCCTGATATGAAATAGGGTTGACTTGCATTATAATCCTCAGTAAGAGCTATCCGTGTTTCCTGAACAGCCTGCACGTTATCATAAAAGGTATTTGTTGAAACAACTAAAATGAGTAGAGGCTAATCTCCCTCGGTTTTTAATATTATATACCTCAACACCTGCAAGTTAGTGACAATTAAAATACACCTGATTGGGCACTGATCAACTATTTTCATCTCTCTCTAAGCACCTGGTGTAGATCGTAGCAGATGTGACTATGGTCAGCATTCTTGCAATAACAGTACAGTCTAGGGTCCACCCCAAGATTTCTTCTCACCTTCACCTGAATTCTTTCCCCCGAGGAAGTAAAACATCTAAAAGAAGCAAGTGCATGATCTTATTTCCCTCTTAGACACAGTTAATGTCAGATGTCTCACATGTCTGTAGCAAACCATTCAGGATGGTCAGGGTGCAAAACAATTCTTCTGATGAGTATCACGGGAGTGGATGGAAGATGTGATGTGTATGACAATGAAGTATATTAAAAAAAGACACTCTAAAGACAGTGAAACAAGAGCTAAATCTGTGTTTCCATTTGGACACAGTCGCCAGAATTCTGGGCCAAGATTTACATGTGGTTTTGTGTACTTCTCGTATTTTATAACTGTTAATAGAAAAACATGCTAATGCTGCTGTCTTCTTGATTATGATCATCATCCAAGTGGTTCTCACCTAAGTTTTTATTTTGTTTTAGCTGTAAGAGATGTGAAACGTTCAGGAGTGCTTTTAAAATCTTCACTGGGGCTCAAAAGGTCTTTATTATTCAATCTGCATTTATTTTTTATCTCTGTTCAGGCCCAAAGACAGCTCAGCTCTGTCCATTCAGGACATTCTCAGTGGCCCTGGCTCTGTTTGCTCTGCAGCTCTCCACCTTTACAGTGTTCTCCTGGAAAATGGATTTCCTGTTTGTCCCAATGGCCCTCTGCAGCTGATTTTTCCACCTCTGTCACTGGAGCAAATTACAGCCACCATACTAATGTTTAAAACGATTTTCTCTGTTTAGCAACAGCTGGTTGACTCCGTCCATTCAGACAGGCCAGCTCTGCAGCTTTACCCCACTTTAGTCTAAGTCACGAGAAGAACTGGCAGGTTTAGTCTCAACATCTGTTGAGTGATGATAAGCTCAACTTCCCTTTCTTTGGGCATTTTTTTCCACCCTTTTTTCTTAAGGATGCAAATTTGCATGTGAATAAAAATCAAAGCTATTTCTTAAGGGGGTACATCACTTCATAAGGAAACTTGAAAAATGATAAGCATGCATGTAACAATGTCATTTGGAAAACTGATGCCAGGGCTCCAAGGGAAACTCGGTTAGCTCTTTGTCATGATGGCTGCTGTTTTTTTTTTTTTAATTTATTTATTTTTTTTAGCATTTATATTCTTTTAATTAATTGCTATCTGTTATACAATATCTAGCCAAGTATAAAAAATAGGGCTATTATGACTGTCTTTAAATGAAATCATTCCCTCAGTAATACATCTGGTACCCAATAATGGAGATGATCAAATAGCTGTCAGATAATCTGGGGCGACAGTTAAACCAAGCAAGAGTTTCATCACGAGACAGACTGCAGCAGCATTCATTGATCATTTATAACAACAGCTGCTCCTCATGCTGGGAGTAATTTACAATAAATGATAAAAATCACACAGTCCTTCCCTTCAGTGATAATCACACAATGACAAAGTGGCCCTACAGTAGTAATGGATCTGTGCGAAATCTTTACACGCTCTAAATTAGAAAGCTTTTCATTTCAGACCATCATTTGAAAAACAAATGAGTGAATAAATAAACAAACAAAAGCTAGCACAACAAAATCAACTGACAGTCAGTGTTGTTGAAATCCTGAAAGTTTTGTGGGTTAAAAAAAACAAAACAAACAAAGGGAAAAAAACACAATTGTTAGGGTTTTTCTTCATGGTTTTTGCCCCTTGATAAATGCAACTTTGGCATTTTAGTTACCGAGAACAACTGACTTACAAATAGGATTAACTTTGCAACACAGTTTGAGAAAAGCTGGAAAATAACAACACGAAACACGAAAACAACAACTTGAGTATGTGGAAACCACTATTTGTTATAGAAAATACTGCTGCATTTAATGTTTCATTCATTAAGCAGGCTTCTTTCGAATGGATTTCTGTGGTTATATTTAGAGTGGCTTGAAGAGAGCGAATGGGCTAGCATGCTAGCATCAAGACCTCAGCATCTTTACTCTCAAACGCTTATCCTGCTGATAAATGAAGAACACCTGGAGTACCGACACCGCTGTTTGAGATTTATCTGTAACGCGGTTATGAAAACATCTTCTTCACTTGTATTATTTGATTTAAGTTCAGCTTGTCGACCACTCACATGATTGACAAACGTCAACTGGCACACTTGGTGCTGTTTTTACTTTTAAGCTGTTCTTTCACAGACCCATCATTTTTCATGAGCATGATTGTAAACAGAAAGGGAACTTTAAAAAGAGGATAAAAACAGTGTAACATAGAATGGCACAAGGCTGATCTAAATTCAGTGAGATAAACATGGAAGCAGCTGAGGCGGCTGCCGTTTTTCTGTTTGCAGACAGAGAGACGGTGGACGTGAATGAGAAGAGGAGCTTCAGTCTTGATGAGGACATCACACACTGCCTACAGCATACACTCAACACCACGTTCATGTCATCTCCAACCTAAACCAAAGCCGGCCAGCAGCTTGTACGACGCCAACGTCTGCTAACTGCAGGGGTCTTTTCTGATTTTCTGTGACATCACCTGCAGCTTTTCTGAGGAGCGTCTTCTAAGTCTCTTTTCGTTGTATTGTGCAGCGACATGTTGCAAGTAGATGTAACGACCAGTACCGGCCAGAAATTCCTCAGCTTTCTGCAGTGTTGCTATTGTTTTCTCCTCATCCTCTCATCAACTTCGGAAGGTCGTCCAGATTTGTGCCATGTCTCTGCTCATTTTCTCCACTTATTGATGGTGGTTTTGACAGTGTTCCTGTACTTTTAGTACCTTTGATAATGTCTTCTATCCCTCTCCTGATTGGTATTTTTCAACAAATGCAGCAGAGAGCAACCCCGATTATTCAAATAAACGCTAATTTTGACTGTGATTGGTTGACTCTGAGAGGAATGAGAACGCCCGCTATGAAAGGGTGTGCAGACTCATGCAATCCCGAATTTATAGCATTTGTTTTTTTTAGTTAAAAAAGTGTTTTCCCAGGATTTTTTTGTTGTTGGAAGATTGCATTTAAGATGTATACATTCTGACCTTTATATTGCTGTTATCTTTATGTTTTAATAACCTGCAATTTTGTAATGTATCTAGGTCTTTTTATACCCACTTGAGAGAGAGAAAAGTCATTCTGGAAATGCTGGTTAACTTTTATCTGCAACACATTTAAAATCACATGAGACTGTAAATTCATCAAAATTAGTGATTTAATTATAACTTGTGCAGCATTCATCTGAGTCATTTTTCTTTTTTCTGTGTTTGTTTGTTAATTTTATTTAAGACTGCATTTGATCCCAGAGGGACTCGAGCTGCTGGCGTTTGCACTTCAAATGCAAAATATTTCCAAAGATAAAACTAAACTTTGATAAGAGTGTGCAAAATTCCATCTGAAATCGTTGTTATGTTTCTCCTTCTTTCAAGGCCTCAGAAGAATTACATTTGCCGACTGAACTGTACATGTTGCATACATTATTCATGGCCCTCAGACTCAAGTGCAGCACTGCAAGCATTAGTTGTCTTTGAGTAAATAAAGTCTCTGTCAGTGATTTCTGAGAGTATACCCGACTATTGTTTAACTTGGACTAGAAAACATAAATAGAAAGGTCTCCGTGTCTCCTGGTGGGGGCTGAGCTGATGCGGAGGACTGGGAGAGGAGGGTGGGCAGGACAGAGGGTACAGGGAGCCCGGGGCTGTGTAAAGGGAGCGAGCGGCAATCAAACTCACGGCCAAAAGTGAACGCACACACTCTGACATCACAGGTATGACCTTTTCCTTCATCTGTTTCTCCTGCGTACCGTGAATATCAGGTAACAATGACAAGCCGGGCCTGCTGCGTCTCAGTGTTTTATTATATTATTGCAGACGGAAAAACAAGTCGCTTTGTGTGGCCCGCACGACTTGAAATGGCTGCGTGAGGGTTAATTTTTGCTTTTGGGGTTAGAGTTAGAACCTGGGTTAGGTGGAGACAAAGGTTAGCCGCTCACTTGTCGATGACATTTCCCGACAAAGGCAGGACGACGAGGATGCGAGGGGATGTGTGTGTCCGTGGCTGGCGGCTAACAGCTCAGACTGATAGCATGTGTAGGGCTCACCTCCTCTCCCCCTGCTCAGTCCCACACCATATGGAGAAAGGTCAAATGGAAAATCTCACAAACACAGACGCACAAACACATACGCGCTGGATTTTAGCACTGCAGTGGATGTGCAACTCTCCTCGGTGAATCATCGGCGCAAACACTAACACACCGAGGTGAAAAAACCGACTTTGCTGACATGGAGTTTAAGACTGTGAACAAAACATGTTTAGGACGGAGTCCAAATGCGGCCCAGCAAACTGCTGCAGAAAGAAAGTGCTGCTAGATTCGAGGTCAGGCTCAAATTCTGACTGCAGTTGGAGAAGTGAAACTACTTTCGTTTTGTACGATACTGTTTTGTCACGGACAAATGTGTAAGATAGGCAAACCTAACTACTAACAGAGTATTTAATACAAAAGAAATGATCATGGATCCCAAACTTTGTCATCATGTTTCATTTGATAACTTCCATTTGCACACATGTATATGTTTTAATTACCTGGATGTTAGAAAAGTAGTTGACCATAATTAACTGAAAACAACTGCGTCTTTTTATGGAGATTGAGACAATCACAACAAAATTACCTAAGTAAAAAAAAAAAAAATCCACCTGTTTTAGTGTTGTTTAAGAAAGCACCAGAGCACGTGACAGGTCATTTCTGGTTGACTGTAACTGGTCACACAATAAAACATCAGACTGACTTTAACAGCAGTTCATCCAGTTATCATGTTGCCAAAACAAGCAGCTAATAGCAGCATCAGAGGACTACATCCTCACTGTCTCAACATCTCGACATCAGTCACAAAACATCTACAGAAACAATGAATCCCCTGCTCAAAGAGAACCAGCAGCTGCCGGCATTTTTATGGGGCGTTCAGCTTTTCCTTTTTGGGAGCTTCATGTTGTGCATATTGATTCGGGATTGATTTCATGTCAGACCAGCCTGGCCAGCCATCCTAATTCTTTTCCTCTTTGACACAAAGAATTAGTCTGCTTTCTGTGGGTCCAGCGTTGATTTCCAGGGGGAAGTACCAGCAGATGAAGAAAAGAACTGCCATCGGATAGATGCGTACTACCAATCAGAGAAGCAAAGTATGTGAATGACAACCATCCGACAAAAGACATCCAAAAGTGGCATTCAGTGAAACAAGAACTGCTAGCGAGTGACTGATGTCGACTTTGGTTCAGTTATCAATTAAAGTTGAGTCACATTGTGTTAATTTTCAATAGAAATATGTCAAGATCTCTTAGCTTAGTCTCATTCTGAAGTTAAACGTGCACATTTGTTCCCCAGGTTTCCTCTGAGCTCTGCCATCAAGAGACTATCACATGGTACAGATAAACCATCAAGTGTAAACACGCTGGAAAATGGCTTCTGAGGTTGCAGCTAATGTAGTCATATCTAAGCGTCATGAATATTCTCATCGTTTATTTATGCGTGTAATAGTGTATGAAGTCACGGTCAAACAAGGTTAGGACGAAGGTTAGGTCAGTGCTGAAGTCAGCTCTGGATGAACGCATATTACTTTATTCAAAAGCTGTAAATGTCTATTTGAACTGAAGAAAATCTATTTACCTGTAAAACAACCCCTCCAAATCGACATGTGATTAGTGTGTTGATGTGCTTAATGCTACCAGCTATTTACACAGAGACCTGAACACAAAAATAGAGAAATTCTATCCTGGCCCCCCCTGCTTTGCCTTTTTTCCCCTCTACATGTGAGAGTTAATATTTTATCTAAAATATCTGCCAGTGATGCACAGGCTCTGCCTCTGTGTGTGTCCTCTGCTTTCTGAGCTTCATTAATAATGAAAGCAGAGAGCGCAGGACTCTGGATGGAAGCACTAAGAGCTTTTGACAGACAAAGGATGATCGAGGACAGAGCTCAACAAACAGGCTGAAGTGGCTTCAGCAGGCCAAGCTCCGTCTGTGTTTACATACACACTTTTGTCTGGCTATTACCAACATTGCCATTAGGACCACGAGGAAATTAAACCATTTACAGAATTCTGTAAAGCGAGACTTCCTTTGAGGATCTGCTTCACATGTGGTCATTGCCACATAAATGACTGATTAACATAACTCTGCACTGGCCAGGCAGTTGAATACATGTCCTAGAAAACCATTCAGCACTGAGTTAACAACACGACTTCATTATCAGAACCAAGAGAACAGCTGATACGCTCCGGGTTTATTGGAAAGACCATGCAGAAGAGTTTAAGAGGATTAACCACGGACAGTGAGACAACATCACATACATGCTTGTGCTGTAGTATTTTAGAACAAGTTTACAATGTGTATCAAAGACATGACCACTCCTCATTCTACACGTCTCTCCTTCTGAACTCGAGTTTGAATGTTGGGAGCTGAAACCCAGGAACAGTTCAAGGTTTGGTCCATGTTTTCCCAAGTCTGTCATGTCAGATCTGAACCTGTGAAACTGGGTGTTACTGTGATCGTCTGTTGTTTAACAATATGTGCAATACCTGGTAGACCATAGCGCACCTGGCCACGATCAAACGGCACTGACTTTGTTCTTTAGGGCCACAAAGTGGATTCAAAAGCTCTTTTCATAAGAAAACCACACCAAATTCAGGGGAGACGTGAGTCCTCCTGCCACCAGAACCAACATAAACTCACAGCAATAAAATGAGTAAGAATTGGAGAGATTTTGAAAGTACATTTTTAAAAGATTTAACCCCCTTCTTTCAGACCTGCCACACCTTGAAAGCAGACAACTGTGCAATGCCCACTTACTGAAAAAAGAGTTAGACAGAAAAGCAAATGATCTAATGAATTCATTTGGGTCTGACAATGATTGGAGGATGTTTTTAGGGTCCCATTGCTTTCACACTTGATTAGTATTTGTTTTGCTTTGACACAAGAGCATCTAGTTAATTGTTTGCTATTAATATGCAAAGGGAATTTGAGCTAATATAGCCAAAAACGTTTCGGAAAAATGTCCCCTACTCAACGTTTCATGTTTGTAGATGCCATTACCACAGCTATTAACTTTATTTTTTTAATCTCTGTTGGTGTCCATGGACTAATCTGTTGGTGTTTGCTTGGATCTCGTTTCCGTCCTCTTATTCCCCAACTGGTTCAGCCCTTCATGAGCCTGGTTCTGTTAGAGGTTTATTCCTTTTAAAAATGGCTTTTTCATTTCTACTGTTGCCTCATACATGCCCAGGACCAGATTACATTCATTCAATTAAAGACTGATGAATGTAATCTGTTGGGTACCTTAGCTAGCCAGTTTTTTTTTAATTTTGTTTTTGTTTTTTTTTGTTTTTTTTTTTCATAAATTTACTTTATATGAGTTTCAGTTGGGTTATGAATGGATCCCAACAAGCTGGATTTAATTGGACAGCATTGAATTCTTTTTTGTGGAAAACAAACACTAATAAAGAGAGTGAATTTAATGACAACAGATTTGACATTGATTCTGATTATTATCTTTGCTGCATTAAAGCACACTTGTACTTTGAAATGTCTTTTTGGGATTCGGAGACTTTGCTCCACTGCGTTCTCAGCCACTGCTGCTTTGTTTTGGAGCCAGAAGTAGCCGTACATGTGAGAGTGATTGGATCTGGACAGCTTTGGGAGCGTGATCAAATAAAAACACCTTTTACTGAGGCCTAACGTCTCTTTCTGTGTGGACCACAACAATGTGTGGGAACAGTTCTTGACCTCGTAGTATTTTATGTGCAAAGCAGCCGCTTGTCGAATGGGAGGTTGTTGAATCCAGAGATGTCTCACTGCTTACATGGCCAGATCCCTCATGTAGAGCAAATTAATCCTTGATCTTTGAAGTCACTTTGTGATTTTTTGTAATCAGCTGTTTTCATGTAGTAATTTGTAGACAATCAGGAAAATGAAGCACAAACAATGATATGGTCCTTTTTTGCTGTGGCAACTCAGCATAATAGACCTTTGTTTACATTTTCCTGCAATTAAATCACACAAACGAAGAACACAACAAGCTTCTGTTTTACACTTTTTCTCATTAGTCTTAATCAGCCTAAACATGACGTATGACAGCGGCTTTCATACGAAACTTCTCAGCGACTGCAACAGAAAACGAATGAGTGGAAGTTTCCACTCCCACTGCCGTAGAAAGCCTCTTGTAAACATCTCATCTCCTTCCCTCTAATGTTCTTAGTTTGCTGCTGTCTCCCTTTATCTGTGTGTAATAGAATTTGTTTATTTTCCCTGCACTTCTGCAGCTTTTTGCTTCAAATTATGTTTTTTTTTCTTTCCTTTGCTTTCTCGTACAAATAGGTCCTAATTAAAGTGCTTTGGCTTCCATAAACTGCTCTTTGAAGCTGTACCTCTTGATAGATCTCTCTCTGCACACAGCAGGCTCTGATGGCTAATTAGCCACTCAAAAGAAAAGGCAAAAAGAGGCTCTTTATTCAGTTAATTTGCTGATGTGGCTGTGTACACAGAGGATGTGCGTGTTTGGAGGAGTGAGAAGAGCATAATGACTTTTAACTGATGTGTGTGAATACGAGATGCCTCATGCTCGAGAGTGTGTACAATATCAAACGAGAGCCAGTGGCAGCGAGCAGCTGCTTTTCTAAGCGAGCGAGCTCCAGCGCTGCAGAGTAGATATGCGTTTGGTGCTTGTTAGTGAAACTGCCTGTGAAGATGGTGGAGTCTGCTCACTGCAGCAGAGCCACGTCGACTTACCACCGCCGATCCTGTGATCTAACAATAACAGCTCAGAGTCAGAAGATTTAACGCTGAAACGAAAAGAATGGCGCCAGACTAACCGAGTCACTGTAGATGATATGTAAAATGGGAAATTTGCAATTTTTATTCGATTAAAGGTGGCTGGACGTCAGTGTTCCTACATTTTAAAATTTCGTAATCTCTTTCAGAATAATTTACAATGAAGTAAAGCATTTTAAACTCAAATTTAAAAATGCCAGGAGCAGTAGCTTTTACCTAAATTAGACTTGTTTGATAAATCCAACATTATTGGAATAAAATTCTGTCCCTGTAGGTTTCCATCAGTTTCTGAAAAGTCTTCCTGAAACTGATTGTGGCAGCTGCTTGTCACCACATTGGAGGAGCTCACACTGCTCAAGTCCTAAGTTTAGTCCAACACTCAAAAAATGGCCAGAACAGCCTGGCAGGGGGTTGGAACATGGCCACCTCACCTCAGTTAATACAAACTAGTTATTTTAGCTCATGATTACCAATGACATTAACTGACATTACCTTCAGATTCATTCGGATCAAAACCTCCCTTGTTTCAGATGTCCTTTCATGACCAGCATCTAACCAGCTTTCTCACTACTGTGGTTGCTCGACTCTATGGTCCATGTTTTAAGAAAGGTCAGGTCATTCCTGCACCCAGCATGCTCTTTGAGTTATTTGCCAGCACTGTTTTAATGGATATTTTCTAAATAATTACTTATAGCTATTGTACGCATGTGTGCTCCTTGGCTTCCATTGTGTGGTTCAACTCAGCCATCACAGCCATTGCGTATATTGTAAAGGTTTTTCAAAATAAGTGGGAAAAATGTATCCAGTTCAGCTGAAGTCAGTTTAGTTATCTAGTACCAATTCATAACAAGTATACTGCATATAAGAACATTTACACTGTGTCTGATTTAATTCATTTATTAGCAAATTCAGTGTTGTCCAACTTAAAAAAATATGTGAGAATCTGAACTGCTGAAAATGTATTTTGTGTGTGTGTGTGTGTGTGTGTGTGTGTGAATTAATCTCCAATCTTCATATTCAAGATTTCTGAAGCTGTTTGCTGTGAT
>JAOWBL010000014.1:2704512-2716572 GCA_028564865.1 Zenarchopterus dispar | reverse complement strand
ACACACACACACACACACACACACACACACACACACACACACACACACACACACACACACACACACACACCACCTCCGACCTCCAGCCTCAACCAATGAAATTTTAATCAACAGTCTCTGATGGAGAAGAGCACTCAGACTTTCCTGCTGTGTAACTGGCTCCTCTCCCCCTCTCTCCATCTTCGCCATCTTTTCATGCATTTCAGCAGCCCACCCCCCCCACCACCGCCTCTCCCCCTTTCCCCCCATCTCTCGTGCTTCTCTTCCTCACTCACACTTCTCCACATGCTTCTTCCTCCCTCATTCACAAAGCAGAGGTCATTTATTCCTCTTTGTCCTCCTCCGTTTATTTCATCTTCACATGTTCATTTCTCATCCACTAATTCTTGTCTTCATCACATCACATGACGCGGCAGAGGGTTTTTTATCTCTCAACAAGGGTTATTTTCCCCTAGGGCTCTTGCTATTACAGCATGATCACTGAAGTTTCAAAGCCTGTGACAGCCTATTCTTTTCCTGGTTGTAAACATTGTAGTAATGGTTACTTTTCAAAATATGCAATGGCTTTTACAGTCATTTTAGCAAAGTTGTAATTGTTTTTGCAAGTGCAAACACTTCAGTATATTATACAGGTTTATTTACTATCTAATAGTACTTACAGGTCCAAAACAAAACTGGCAAAAGGGCAGAGAAGTCAGGATACCAGAGCCATCTGCTGCTTCAGCACCACAGACAGCAACACGGGTTTATCAATGCACAGCACAGTGAGGCTGCTCATAGTTCAGGGTCACTGACGGGGCGTAGGTTCTAGTCTGCACAAACCTCTGATGGCTAGAGGTCAATGGGTCAGGGAGACTAGACCAACATGTTCTACTGAACTACCACTCTACTGCTGCACTCTCCCTGGTATGTTAGGATGGACAGATAGTAGAGGGGTGAATGTTGGTTATTTCAGTGGCAAAATGAACAGCATCCCTCCTAATCTTCCCCCAAATCATTAAAAGGAATTTGCCTGAATTTTGGGAATTTGCTCATTTGCCATCAAGGCCAGGGACTGGTAACGAGCCTCTCCTCTCTGCATCCAGTAACCTGGTCTTGACAACAATATTCTTGCTTAAAATAGTAGCTCCATGTGGATGTTTGCACTTAGCCTGGGCAATGAAATTCATTTACAATTTTTCTTATTTAACGTATGTGACTGGTGGAAATGACTCTATAAAATGAGACACAACGGGAGCTAGTTAATATGCAGTTAAGGTGTTTGGGAAGTCAGAGAAGTGTATCAGCCAGCCAGGGAACAGTTTACAATCAGCCTCAAAACCTGGAGTTCTTTCTCTTTGTATTCTGGCTCCAAACGATATGCCTCTAGGTCATTTGGCCCCCTCATTTGGTCACTGTCATGTGATGACTGCACGCCCACAGAGTGAGCCACAGTTACCAATCCGTTTGGCCAACGGCAACTGGCAAACCACGCTGCTGATGGACGACCACTGCTCTGAGGTAGCGGGATTTTCACGAATCTGCTTATAAGACTGTTGTCCCTCATTTTACATATTTATATCAAATGGTAAATTTTGGAGTTGCTAGGAAGTTTATTTTCTCACTGAGGCTTGGCGAGGCAATGCACTTACTAAGCTGTTCTAGTGGAAGCTTTGTCAGACTGTGTGTTTGGATGCACAGAGAAGAGAGCGGGACTTAACCTCTGGAGTTGAAAGCACAGAAGCTGAATCACAAATATTGCTGTACCCCTTTAACAATTAAAAAAGTGAAAAAAAAATGAAGAAGAATTACAAGTTTTGAAGTATCTAAAAACACACACACACAGTGAGGTCAGCGACGGGCTGAAGGGTGGTGGTGTGGCAGGTGTGGGGGGCCTTGTAGGGACGAGGGGTAAAACGGAGCCTTGAAGACAGAAATGGAAAAGAGTTGGTGCAGCAGTGTGCACGGTGTGAGTTATGGGCTCTTTAAAATGATATGGTGAGCCCTCTCAGCTGAACAGAAGTCAGTGACAGAAAAACTGTCCTCACTAAAACAGCACATGCTGGATTCATGAGGCAGAAAAGTGAAGTCATCCTTTCTGTGAAGCAAACGGTTACGTTTCAGAAAGCTTTGACAGTTGAGACAGAACGTCAGACCGGATCTCCACACCGACACGCCAGACACTCACCAGAACACACTCGAAAACACACACACACTATTTCCACTGTCCATAATTAAATACAGGGGCATAAAATTAATTAACAGTTCAATCGTGCACACATACACACACGTGCAGTACATATACAGCGAGACACACACACGAACACAGCAGATACAGGCTTTTAACTTGAGGAAGAATTTAAGACTGCTTAACCAGGCTTTTGGCCTTTCCATGTGTCTCTCGGTCTCTGTCTCTCTCTCCCTTGTTATTTCATTAATTGGCTGAAATGAAGGAACTGAAATCTGTGGCAGAATCATCTGCTCATCTGTCTGTTGTGCTTTATGTTAATGAGTCGACTCTTCCTGTAACTCTGTCTGCCTGCAGGTTGTCTTTCATTTCAGGCAGCTTGTCCTCCAGCAGAAAGCATTTGTTCAGGCTGGAGAACTGATGGGCCTATTGTAACGTCCCCCCTCACACACACACACACACACACACCCAAACTCAGGTTCATATGAACGCTGAGACAGCTGTCTAAACTTTGGACAAGACTCTGCATGAATAGGTCTTGAACCACCTCTTTGTTTGCTTTATTTGTATAATTTCCTTTTGTTTTATATGACTGAAAAAAGTGCATCAGACTGTTTGTTATGGTAACTGATACTTGATGAAGCTCAGTAACTGAAGATAATCCCACCACTGCCTACTGGTTGTATAAATGTATGTGGATGGCTGAGCTGATTGTTAACAAATTATGATTTATGCTGCAAATACACACACACATATATATATAATTTTGTTTGTTGATTTCACAGTTTAACATGCACATAACTACTATTTTTCATCCATAACTAGGTCTTCCAACTGTAATAACAGAGGCAATTTTGTGTCCTTACTTCTGTTCTGTTCTTGAGTTAAAAATGTTCAAATAATCCAGTAAAATCCCCCATTAACTTCTGTCTTATTTATATTCCGTTGTCTTGATGCCATCTGAGTTCTGCATTCTGCTACAATGACTGTATCTTCCCGCTGGGATCATTAAAGTCTACTCCTCTTTAATTTGAGAATGAAACACTGAATAAATCTCACTCGTGTTTTTATCATGTAAATACAGTTTTCATCAACCTTTGCTTGAAGCACTGAGTGGTTTTCTCCCTGAGTGCTTTTGTTCACTTCCATTAACACCACCGTTTGAGAGTCACAAACTGAAAGTTCAACACTTGACTGGAGGAAAGCCATTGACTCCAGAAGTGAAATGAGAGTAAATGTGAGTCATAAGGAGACACTTGTGCCGAGAGGTATGATTAAAGCTTCACGTGGTTCCTGATCGGAGACAAAGCATGACGTCAGTGTAAAAAGAATGATTATGTTCAGATGAGAAGAGAAAGCTGGTTTGTAATTTTAAAAAAGATCGGGGGAAAAGGCGTATTCACATTTACACGGCGGCAATTTTCCACGAGCAGAGGGCCTTTGGGCCATTATGAGTCAGGTTTCACATCCGTCAGTCTACACTTCCAGTCAGAATGGAAACAAATAGCAAGAGGAATTAAAGAAACTCTTATTTCCTGAAGAATGATCAAATGATGGTGTTCACCAAAAACATATATTTGGGGATTGCCATGCTGGCATGTAGACTTTGTATGTTATGTTTAAACACGCAAAATACCTAAATAGAGAAACTGAGCAACACATTTCCCTGAAAACCGGAAACTGGGTTACAAACAATGACTCCAAAGCAACCATAATGTGCCTACTTTTGCTTGATTGTATGAGTAAAGCGTTGTAAAATAAAAAAAAAGAAACAGCTGAAAAACCTGCAGCTACTCTAGATTTTATATGTGAGGTTTTCCATTCGGGTAAGCCAAATAGATGAGAGTGAAAAGAAATGCATATTAAGTTAATGATGGAGATGATGATGATTGATAATAACATGGATGACGTTGCTTATGGTGTGACACAGCAGATACCCTCTTTTATGCGACTTTTATGATAGAGTTTGAAAACTTTAAATTAAAATGAACACATTAAGTGCTTTAAAGTGTAAAGTTTGGACCCAACTCTGATTTTTGTTCTGTTTCACCCTGTTGGCTTTATTGAGTCATGAGGGCTTCACATTAAACTGTTCCTCTAACCGCTGAACCATTTCATTCAGACATTTTTCTCTGACTGTGCTGTCAGAAACAGAGGGGAAAAACTGTACTAAGGTAGCTACCTGACTCTTTTTTTACACACTAAAAATATCTTCCACTGACTGCCGCACCAACTCTCTGAGGGAAACTGCAGTACTGCAACAGAGACAGTGCAGCGGGTGAGAGTTTCTCTATGTGGAACTGGGAGCAGCGTCTGCTCATGTGAGAAAGGTGTGTGCACAAGTATGTCTTGTCATGTTCCATGTTGGATGTAACTCGAGTCAGTCTTTAGTGAATTTCACAGTTGATGCTGGTGATTTTTTTGGACCATTCCAGATAACTGCTTCATTATTAGCTATCGGTGAGTAATTTTATGCTGCTTGGTGGGTAAGACGCAGTGAGGAGCACTTACTCTACTTACTGGTTATTGTAAACAGATGGAGGTCCTGACAAAAATGTAGCATACTTTCTTCCTGGTCTACAGAAGGCTCTGATTTTTCTTTTTTTTTCTTTTTTTACCAGAGCTACCAGATTTAGCTAATCACTCACCTGTCAACAAGAACAGTTTCTATTGCAACTTTAAAAGTGAGGACCAACATTCAAGCTTCAGCTCAGAAGACACCCTGGTTTGAGCATTAAGTACTAAAAATAAACTGATAAAGAGGAATATTATAGGTGTTGGGAAAGTGTGGTCTCCAAAGAGATGAGATGAAGAGAGGGACGACCTAACTCTGAACGTTTGGTTCCTTCATCGTGTAAACACAACTGAGCATGGTCTTAGTGGTTGAGGAGTATAAAACTGCACAACTGAGTTTAGATGGCTGAATACAGACTTCAAAGTCACTTTTTAGGTGGGCTGAATTCATCTCAGGAGCCCACTGGGAAATAGTGGATTCAGTGCGTGGTGGAGATACATGCTTGGTTGAGATGTGACTTACCACGTTTCCTTTACCACCAGATTTACATGAAACTTCAATATCCCAAAGAAAAACTTGTCATGGAAGCACACAGGATTCAAAAAAGCTGTCACATGTCACAAAAACCTTCCTACACTTTCATGAGGTAGTTTTTCAGATGTGCCGATAGTCCAGTAAATGGAAACAATTTTTTACATTTGCACATCCCCGGCATCACTGGATATAACGTAGTAGGTCATGTGACCAGACCGTATGACCATCTGACTTATCATCCACTGCCTTCATCTTCTGTTGATGGTTTTTGCAATAATTTGTTAAAAACTAAAAATATTTTTGGCCATCTTTTTCATAGTGGAGATCTTTGTTTTGAAAAGAAGTCTTACAGGACAAGATTCTCAGAGAGTTTCACCGATACAAGGAATTCTTGCAGGACGATATTTCATACAAAACACTGTCCAGTGAAAAGACCACCCCCCTGCAGCGGTACCTTCCCACAGTTTCAGAATTGTTGCTTTTGTTTTGCAAAAAGGTCTAATGGAACTCCACCTACAGTGCATCCCAAGAATTTGATAGAGGAGCTTTGCACTGGTTGAACTGAGAGGTAAGCAGGGCGTTGGGTGGCACACTGAGTCAGATACAGCCTCGTTTGCCTTCTGTTTGAAAAAAATAATAAAAACCAACTACAAAAATATCAAAGAATACCCAACTATCACTCAAGGTTACTTTTAGACTTGGTTTGAGAGATCAAGAGAGAGTTTTTATATTTATACTGTTTCAGTTGAGCCTGGATACAGCCATGTTAGATTACCCAAAGATTATACATTTAAGTTTAGTCAAACTGAGATCAGGTCACTTTACAACTTTAAATGTTTCTGTTCTGAACAACAGCAGCTCTAGTCAAGAGTTCAATTACTGTTTTGCTCCCCAATCGATGTTCAAATCTGCCTAAACAACCAGCACAAACCAGACTGATTCACTGAACACAACACACAGCGCTCTGTGAACACTTGGAAGACTGGAGTCTTTTCAAACAAAGCAGCACACATTTCCTTTCGGATCAATAATCGCTTGGTTCCGTGTGCGTTGAGATTTAAGCGGGCGACTCGTCGCTGCTGGTCTGATATTCCTTATTTGATATAAGTCCCCCCTCAGGGAAGAGTCATCTGGAAATTTTTGAAGATGAAAGGACACTCGGTCACACCTGCAGTCAGCTGTGTAAAAGGTAATAAAGAAGGTGATAAGGGGGATCCACAGGGAGCTCTTTTTTCATAAAAATAATGTCAAGCTTTATTATTCAGCCTGGAAAACTGACATGTGAGGGATCCCCAGGTGAACATTTAAACTGATATTAGTGTTTTACTCACTGTCTAGTCAGTCACATGCCCATCTGTAATAAGATATAGTTTCCGATGGTTGACTGACAGCAAGTTTATTGTGCATGTGTTCAGCCTATCTACATACTGATCGCTATGACACAACTGCACGTGGGATAGCTTGGAACAATATCGACAAAAACAAGCGTAACCTTGTCTAAAACTAATACGCTCACATTACACAAATACACACACACATATAACCTCCCCTATCAGGCCTATCTCTTCTCTCTCCCATCCTAATTGACCATGAAAGTACCCCATAAATCGAGTTACTGCATTGTGCCTGTCTACTCATATAAAAGTGCTTTAATGGTTTTGCTAGGAGCTCTGTGGGGAACATTAGGCAGAACTCTCCACATTCAGTAGCCCATTAGCCTGTTTCAATATTGACACTGTCTCATTTGTCCCCTCCCCCATCTGTGAGGGCTGGGACACACTGGGACCAGGTCTGAAATGTGCCCTGTGGCTCTGCTTTGGTCCATATCAGCCGGTGCTGAGCCATCGTTTGCTAACAGATTCAGCATCATCGCTTTGGGAAACGTCTTGAATAGGAATATTACTGAGGTATAAAATTAATGAGTCATCTTTTATCTGAAGTTGCCTGGTCTTTAATCTAAGTTAGGCATGATTAAAAAGGCCACTGCTGTGCACACCGCTTTATGTGTGAAGCTGGCTTGTCATTTGGTTTTAAATGTCTCGTGGAAATGTCGGAGACAGATTGGAGAAAGAAACATCCTGCACTGAGGCTGGGTGTGTTCCTCATCATTGTCAATCATAACTATGACTGCTTCCACTACCAACTTTAAGTACAAAATGCCCTTTTAACTTTGTACAAGTACGGTGTGAAATCTGGTGAACGGTGTAGCCGGTACAGGTCACCAGTGGCGTACTGCTACTCTGTCATCATCGTCTAAAATCAAAGATGAACTAGTGAGAACTGATAATTGTTCTTCCTAGTGGACATATAAAAATGCTTTGAATCCGCAGCACTACAAATACAAATGATCTCAACATATATATTTTCTTGTTTCTCCATATTAGTATACTGCAGAAGTTTTATGATGGACTTTTGGTGCTGGCAGGACTACTACACTTTACATGTAATTGCAATTGACATTTTTAATATTTTACATTGTTGATTTTATGCCAGTATAATAGGATAACCCAACTAATAATTAAAACATTCAAATGACCCACAGCCTTTAGCTGGAAATTAATAGTTGAATATTTTTAAAAAATCTCTGCTTCCCTTTTAGGCCTTTTAAACAAAAATTTCTCATATGTTCCAATCAGATGACCAAGACAATAAAAAAAAAGGTGCAAACTGTAAGTCGCCATCTTGAGAAATGTGATGACAAGTCTCTCTATTCACACCTGGTATTAAAATGTTCACTCAAGTGTGTGTTGACTGACTGTAGAAAAAACAAAACAAAAGAAGAAGCTGGAAATAAGACTAAAACGTTTAATCCCAAACTTTTTCTTTTCCAAGTTTCATTCAAGAAAAGCTACGTACATAGATCCTGTACATATCTTTGCGATCGGATCTCCCAGGATGCATTTCAATGCCAATTCTGAACGGAGTCCATCTGTCTGTCAACTTTATCAGAACGGAGTCAATCAATGTGGAAATATGATATATTTCTGTTAGTCAAACCCTTCAATCTTCTTACTATTATTCAAATGATTACGATGTTTATGCAACCATGGAAACTGCTTTATAAATGAGATCACACAATCAATAGTTTACTGTGACAGGCCAAAGTTCTACACATCTCATTGTACAATGCTCTGTTTATATTTAAAGAATGCACATCATACATACAAATAAATGTGTAAAAAAGTAAACTGAGGTCTGACATGGCTTACAAATTTGCCACATAAAGAAAAATGACAATAATAACAAAGCTTCTCCATCAGAGTACAATGTTAAGTGCTTCCTTTGTTGCATATATCTGTATTTGATATGCTCAAAGGAAATGATCATTGTTAGAGTATTCACCATTTGTGTGTCAAATAGACATTTCAAACATGATGAAACGATCATAGCGAAAGAAACTGTGCGACTGGCAGTGATACTGCAAAATGCTGCACTGAACTCAATGAACCCAGTGAGGTAAAACCTTACGATAATGCCAAGACATGAGCCTGCTTCCCTGCCAACCAGACACCGATGAGACGGCACGTACGGGGTCCTATATGTGCACACACACATATTATCCTTCCTCCACCCACATCCACAGGAGTTCTGTGTATATTTAGGCGTATAAAAGTCAGACAGTAGCGTGCACACCGCAGCTGCTCCAATCATGATAAATATGCAAATGTGCATTTGATTACTTTTATGGTTGTGCTTTCTGGAGCAATGTGAGTTTTACTTGAGTATCAGCTTCGGTCAGCAGGTAGCACCGCTTTGAGTCCTGCTTTGGAAAATGCTGACATTACCGCTGCATTTTCTTCCATTTGTGACGATATCACAACCCATCCATAACAGAGCGTGCGCTTGTGCATGTGTGAGAGTGAGGAAGAAGCTGCTTTAAGGCAGTCCAGCTGTGCTGAGCGTGGCCTTTACCTCCCCATCCCACAGCGTAGGGTCCTGGAAGGCAGTCGGCGTGGCGTGACCGAGCTCATGGACATTTTTCACGCCATTTTGGTGTCACGGAAAAGAAGTGAAAGCACGAAGCTGGGCCACCTGCATTCAGCAGATGCTGTCAGAGGCCAGGCTGATTTCATATTTATGTATAAGCACAACAAAGCGTTGTGTGTAATCCTAATTCTGTGACCACAGCACCCTGCTACTCCCCGAGTGGCTCACCTTCACCAAGCCAGGCTCAGGTACATAAGCTCTTTATGCTGCTGATACCCAGTTTGGGATTTTCATGCAGACACGGGAAGGAAGAGGTTACAGAACTAATCAGAGGGCCCTGCACGTGCACTCAAACCCAGACAGATTACAAATAGTGGCAACAACTGCTCTAAAGGTGCTAACAGCTCTAACCAATGCAAACACTGATCAGTACTGACAAGTTACAGTATTTGAAATCTGAATTCCTGTTACGCTTAATATGGGACGAATAAAATGGTGATTTACAATGATTTTTTGTATGAAAAGAAGAAAAATTAGTAATGCACAGACAAAGAGTGACGAATAAGAGGAAAAATATCACAGAACTTAAAATTAACAAGCGTTATGTGAGAAAATGCAGACAAAAAGTCTCAAATTATGAGTAAAGAAAGGTGTATGTTCTAAAGTGAGCACACCAATCCAAGATTTTATCACGTACATATGTAATTTTCTTCATTTCAAAGCATGGATGACCTTTTAAATAATTTAATGACAATTTATTGGAAAAACACTTAGAAATCTATCCTGCTTTACTCATTTCAGTGTGTCAGTTAGTAATAACTTCATAATAATTGATATAGCAATTTATAAATGGGAAAAATGATGAGAAATGTAAAAATAGCCAGTAAGATCGAGCTTATTTGAAGCATTAACAGCCTGTCACAAAAATAAGACTGAGTTACAGCAGACAACGATGGCTAAAAGTGAAAGCAGAGAAGACAGACGTAATGTGGCCCCGAGGGGCCACGACCCACAAGACAACAAGGAAGTCAAAGAGATTTTAAAGTAATTACTGAAGAAAAATAAACAGAAATTATACGAGAAAACAAAGACATGGAATCGAAAATGATGTCGAAGATCAAAACAACAGAAAACAAAAAACAACATTTCAAAATAGGCAACAACTGCGCGGGGACAGGGGGGTTCTTTCAACGGGATTCAACGGCAGTTTTAAAGGACTTCAGCCGAAATAAGAATTTTCTGGAAAGCATACGTGCTCGAGCAACGTTCCTCCCTTGGGTTAGGGGTTGCAAAAAACCTGCTGGGTGGGGGCTGTTGAACTGCTGTGGGCAGGAGATGACATGCAGCCTCATCAATGTCGCCTTCGGGATCACCATGTATGCAAACACAGCAAACAGAACCGCAAACACCATCTCTGCTCCTTCTCTGTTTATCTTGCCGTTCTAATTTGCTTTTTTTTTTTTTTTTTTTTGTACCCACAGTTTTCTTTTTTGCTTCATTTATTTACATTTGGCAAACAGTGAGAGTGGTGCATTATCACCACTAAGTAGTGCAGCGTAATTCTCAAATCCTTTATTCGAGCCTTTGAGAATTACGATGAGCTGGATGACTAAGAGTCTACATTAGCGCGTTGATGTGCTATGTGTTTTGAATGCTATTTCTAAATGAGTGTGTGTGTGTGTTTTCTTGTGCATGCGTTTTGGGTTGCTCTTTTGTTTTCCACTTTAGGAAAGGGCTTGTTGAATTTTCTCTGTAATTGAAGAGAGAAATCCAATCACAGTTGTTAGTTGGGTTGATGTTGACGGATGCTTGACATAAGAGGGCAGGAGGGGAACTAAAATGATGCAACCACCGTTGGAGAACCATGGGCATCTGCTAGAGGGGCCATCCGTCTCACGGAAGTGAAATTTCACTTCATTCAGGAATGTCGCATTTTTCATGCTGACAACTTTAACACTACCATTGTCAGTCAGCAACCTGGACCTTTTTCTCGCAGCGAGTGAAAACTGCTGCGTAAATAAAAGGGAACATTATGATAAATGTATTCTTTTTCAGCGTCATCTCCTGGAGCTTTCTGCCACTCCACAGAGGCGAGGAGCTCATTAGCTCACCCAGCATTTATTTGGTGACCTGTCGCTCACTCCCTGTTTCTCGCTCACTAAAATGAGGTTATTGTTAGTGCTGATCATTTAGTTGAAACGACTGCTACTTTGAACGGCAAGCCTGATCTTCTCACCCACACGTTTTGAATAGACACCACAAGCTGTTAAACAATGTTGCACATGATGAAGGTGTTCATATATGATGTCAGATTGGTGGTGCTCTGAGTGTGTGTGCATCTGTGTGTGTGTGTGTTAGGACATTCTGCGTACAGCATACATGCTGACTTTAACCCCTGATGTATTAGTATACTGCTGACAGCCTGCAGTATGAGGAATACATTTATTTAATGATTGCTGAGTATATGTGCGTGTGTGTGCGCCTGCATGTGTGCACATAAATCAGTTGTGCTAACAGCAGCCTCCTGGCAGCTCGCTGCGTGCAGTAGCTCCATGTGTGGAGGTCAAAATGAGAAACCAAACAACTTTGATTTTGGTTTTGTTTTTAATTTTACTACAGATAGATTTTAGTGAACAAACAAGGGCAAAATCCCAAATAGACAGCTACAATTAACATTTTTTGGATTGCTTTTGAATTTGTTTAGACTTTTTCTACTATATATTTATAACTAAGAGTTGAAAAAAGACCTGATCAAATAATGGTTTGTTTCCTGTTATTGAGTTAAAAAGCAACTTTTGACTTTCAGTGTCCTGTTAGGTGACTCACATAGACTGTGTATATGTATTTCTATCTATCTATCTATCTATCTATCTATCTATCTATCTATCTATCTATCTATCTATCTATCTATCTATCT
>JAOWBL010000014.1:2668150-2686343 GCA_028564865.1 Zenarchopterus dispar | reverse complement strand
TCTCCAATCCTTTGTTTTCATGCCTCATCCTCTACTTTTGTCTGCTGTGACTATGAGAAAGCAGCTGTGCTCCACAGACAATTACATAACTCTGTGTGTGTGTGTGTGTGTTTGAGAGAAAGAGCAAGTATGTGTGCATATTTGTCAGTGCATGGTGAGAGAGTGAGCTAAGGTGCAAAAAAAGGACACATTTTTCATCATTTCTGACTAACTTTCATCTGTACTTTTATCTGTTGGTGTTTTCTCGTGGCCTTTCCCCCACTCTTCCTCTCAACGGCACCCCCCACCCCCATCCTCTCCATCCTCCATTCTATCCGCACATGCAGAGTTACTGGGCTGTGAAATGTGAAAAACTGCAGCATGTATGGCAATTCATTATCTTGTCAAACTTCCCCCTGCCTGCCTCAAGCCATGGGCAGCCAGTGGAAGAGAAAAACAGAGTGAGAAAGAGACAGAGACAGAAAAAAGAAGACAGTTCATGCAGTGGTCAGTGCAGCGGGTCAACAGGTTACTGAAGAGGAGAGCGGGGGGAAAATAACAGACTATGCATGAGTAGCTGCACAGCCTGCAAGCACATTCTGCAGTCTGGATAATCGGCTGATGTAGCAGGGCTGTGTGTGATTTCATTTATGTTTAAAGACCGGCATTGGGAAAGAGAAGCAGCACATCAGAGGACCGCAACAAACACGGAAACTTAGGGTGCTTTCTCACCTTCAGACTTTAGTCTTCTTGATACAAACTGGAGTGCGCTTTCCTGCTTGGTGCCGTTTGTTTTGTGACTCAGTGTGAACACGCTACTATACTTGGGTCTGGACCAAAACAAGTGGACAGGTCACAAAAATTCTCTCTTTTCAATTGAATCTAGTAATTGTCACATTTACCTTTTCCATCCATACAGAACGCACTGAGTCAGTTGCAACAGGGAGGGTTTGACATGCTAAGTCTGGCAGGAGTGTCCAAGAGCTGCTGCTTAAAACAACAACGCTGCCTGCAGAATTGCTAATAACAGCTTTGATCAACAAGCGTTCATTTTAAAACCAACAGCACTTATTCATCAGCGTCTCTTCTTCTGGATGTTTTTTTTTTTTGCAGTGGTACCCATTACAAATTAAAGTTAAGTCTAGAAGAACCAGACTAATATTTTGTATTGAGGAGAAAATGAAGTAAAGATCACAGGTCAGATAATTGAAGCCCATGGTTTAAAGCATTGACTCAAGCATAGACGTTCCTTTTTGGGGGCTAAACATTAACTTAAATCATCCAGTTTATTGTCCTGTGTGATTAATGCACGCAAAATTCGCTCCCACTTTGTCATCGTGCCTTCAGTGACTCGAGAGCATGAAGAAGTTCCTCTCCAGCCACAGCTATGCTTCATTTTTGAACTGAACCCTTTAGTGAAAATGATAAATGCAAGAAACCGGAATGATCACTTACAACAAATCCAAGTAGGTTTGCCATGTCACACAGAACACGCAGGGCAGGCAGTACACCTGCATATTCCATTATATAGGTTCCTCGTCCTGTCTTTCCATATTTGTTCCCATGGAAGACATCTGTAAGGACGTGCTTCCATATTTTGAAGCAACACATTTCCATACACTTGGATTTTTTTCGGTGTGTTAAGAGAGAAATGCAAAAGAGGACATGAGGTAAGCAGACTTTGTACACTTGAGCGAAAAGGAAACCAAATGAAATGCGTGTCTACTAAGTGTAGACATTTTCATTTTTCAGGGTTCAAGCAACATAAAACACTAATGCATTTTCAAGGTGATTTAAAAATCACACAATACAACAAAACAAAATAGACTAAAGCTACTAAATTTACAAAGCCCATCAAGTATCCCATCCCAATCTTGTTTAGGATTTTTTGTTTTATTTTATTTTTTGTGTGTTTGTTATTTAACTATCATTCTGTCTGTTGTGCTGTTGCAAGCCTTGGATTTTCATTTCTTATCAAAAACGAAAAAAACATCAGCCCTTGTTGGCTTTGAATTAAAAAAAATCTGAAGTGGAATCTGAATCCTGTGACTCAGTGAAGAGTCAATTTAGTAAAAATCAGCTCAGGTTAGATGACAGGCAGTTGTCTAGACTGGGTAAACAACAGGAGGTTGAACTGTCGAAAAAGATTTAACCTGATTGGACCTGCAGTGACACTGCACAACTTGGAGGGAGGGGGAGATAATGCTGCTTACAAGACAAATTAAAGAGAAAAGTGTCCCAGTTGCACAACCCTGGACTCAAGGTTTCGATTCTGTTTGACTTAAATAGCAGCAGTAAGATTTGTGTGAGTTTCTTTCCCTGGAATACAGAACATTGGTATGCATATCTGCAGTAGGTACCACACTGACTGACTCCACTCTTAAAACAGACTCAGGTTAGTAACCATGCCTGGCCCACAGGAGACACAGTATCTCAGCAACACAGAGCTGTTTGGTCTAGCATAGTGCCGTAATGACTCCACAGCAAATAAATCAATAAGCCTGAAAAGAACTCCAGACACACAGAGCATGTAAATTAGGAGACAAGATGAGAACGGGATTGCTTGAGTAAGCCAGTTTAAATCACAGTGAGATTTTTAAATAGATACCTGCAGACCTTTTCCACAGAGTGTTTGAGCCTGTGATGCAGATCTACAAAACCCACATGAAACCTAAACCTCTGCTTCAATTACACTTTCATCACCTCTCTGTTCTCACTATCTCTATTTTCCCCCCGTTATTCATCAGTTTGAAGTAGCTCTGCTTTGAAATAAATGGGTTATATCTAATTGGGATGTCTGGGTTTGATTCCTGACCACTCCACAAACACACACAAATCCCCAAAGCCCATCACATGATTCCTAACCTGCAAAGATATCGCATTTATACACAGAACATGGGCTCCCGCTGTCAGAGGCAACAAGGCTGACAGGCAGGCAAGACAGTGTTTTCCACGTGTTTTGCAATGATGCAAAGCAGTTGATAAAAGAAGCCTCCATGAGGAAACAAAGACCAGGAGCAGGGACAGCTAGATAAATGACATGCACAAATCAGGCTGCCTGTGTGCCTATATGTGTGTGTGAGAGTGTGTTGTGTGTGTTGTTTGTTTCAGTTTGTGTCTGCCTGTGTGTGTGTGTGGTTCTGTCCGTCTGACAGCAAACGGCCAATTACTGTCGAAAGTGGCAGGATGAGTCCAGCCAGACCATAGCTTTCCATTAGTGCATGCCAACCAAGCATGTGTGTGTGTGTGTGTGTGTGCATGTGAGAGACAGAGAGAGAGAGACAGAGAGAGCTGGGTGGATTGAAAGAGGGAATAGAGAGTGTGAGGTGAAAAAAGAGTGGAAAAATGTGGATATCTGTGTGTGTTTGTCTTTCTGCTTTCTGAAACTATGTTGCCGCTAGTCAGATAAATTTGACAAAACACATCTTTTCCTTTCAGTTTTGTCCCTGCAACCACAATGACCCAGACTGTTCCACCTCGACAAACTGAGCTTCGTTCATAAATACTCTCTTTGGCGAAAATGAGAATCCACACTGCTTTAACTCATATAATGGGAAATATTTTTTAAACAAGTCTCCATTTACAAAGAAGCTTGAAAAGGACCAAAGCCACTCTATAAAAGGGTTCCAGACATTTGGGATGCTGGCTTGATAACTCAAACGGAGTCACCTTCAGGCTTGTGCATACAGCAAATAACACACACACACACACACACACAAAAAAGCATAACAAAAAAACTGTCCACTACGTTGTTGTACAAGTTCACCCCAAACACTGGAAAAAGCTTTCAGCAATTAAAAAAAAAAAAAAAAGACAATTAGCTGTATTAGCTTAAAATTTGATTTCTTTCTATCCTGTATGTTATAGCCAGTAGTCAACATGTCAACAAAACATGTGAACAAGATTTTTTGGTCAAATAACTTATTAGCTGCTATTTTTTAATTCTCTATACGTCCTATCAAATATTTAGCATTTATAGGGCAAGGGACTTTATTGGCATTTGTTGAGGATAAGCTATTTACCTCCACATTCAGCAGTGTTACCTGAAGCAGTGTTTGTAATCCAAGGACTTTGTCTCTACAGTATTCTGAAAAACACAAAGTGGCTAAAAATCATGTTGGGTAATTATCTTAGGTGTTTGCATGACATGAAGTCACTTGATTAATTACAAGTATAAGAACTATGTAGAAACTTTAACATACAACAGAAATAATGTAGATATCAACTAAGAAGAAAGCGCAGGGCAAATTTCCAGCACTCAGCTGGCTGGAAGTGTTTGTGCTAAGCTAGGCTAGACTGTACTGGACCAGTCTGTACTTAACAAGATAACCACTGTTGCCATGGAAACAATGCTTATACAGCTACAAACTCTGTAAGATGTCATTAAATAAAACGTTTATCATTCATGTAGCATATAAGTTGTTATTACTACGTATGTGAATGGTGACATTAGTCAGGGCTAACTAGCTAGCTCAGTGGAGGTGAGTGTTCTGCAGCGATTCAGGTGGGCTGAGCTCCTGCTGCTAAACCTGTGTGATACTCAAATATTACTAGGACTATTTTTATTGCATTTAACACCAAGGCTGAGATAAAATCTCAGTTCAGATTCAATGTCAGCAGTTTTCTAGATCCATTAAAAATCTGTTTTGTCACTATTAAGTTGGAGATATTAAGACCATTTATTTTCTCTGTGTTTTATTGGACGGTCATGTCAGCTTATTATGTGTAGCAAAGCTAACTATTTCACTTGGGCTGCAACGGTTCATCAATGTAAGCAATGCAATCAATTACAGAAATTGATCAAAGCAGAATGCTTCATGTAGATGCATCCTATCAAGTCATATTATCATTATCATGGACAAACAGCTCAGAGGGGAATGCTAATTTGTTATTGTAATTTACTTCAGGAAGTGTAGAGGACAGTATAGATTACTTGTAGTACTCTAAAGAAGAAGAACAGAAGTAAGGAAGATGGGAAGGATTAAAACAAGTACAGCTGCCAAACAGAGGATGCCTTGCTGCTTAGCAGCAGCCCATGTGACGCTGGTGATACCACCAAAATGTTGCGGTACCCAACCGTCTCCTGCTCATATCCTCCACAGTCCACTTGCTGGTGGTGTGCTACAATAGCAGCTGTAATTCCTCGGCAGCATTATAACGAGCCATGTGGAAGGCATGACAGGAATAATTGTTGACTAGTCAATTAGGCTAAAAAAATAATGCAGATTAGTCAACTACCAGAAAATTCATTAGTTGCAGCTCTGCTTGGGTCCTTATTTGTTGACTATGTGTGGGTGTATCATTGACTACCAGGACAGTGAGGCTTGAAATCAGGTGCTTTTGGGTTTATTTTCTGGAGTTATTTCTGTTAAGCATTCCCAAATATGTTTACTGTGCTTAAAAATGACCCATCCTTTCTATTTCGGAAGAGCCCAAACAAATACATCCTGCCACGCCAGTGAATGCTGCTGCAGCTCTCCAGAATAGCCCTAATTCGTTTTGCTCCTGACCACCCTCAATCAATTAACAATATGATAACAGACAGACAAAAAATAGGTTACAAGCTGGTGTTTGCGCTAAAAATAGGATGAAGCAGTGGGACAATTGGTGTCAGTAAGACAGCCACTGGAGAGAAACACAGTTTGTGCTTCATTCAGCGCTACATGAATAAACGCACATGTCTGAAACGCACACAATGCAGCAACCCAGCATCTTATGAAGAAATGTGGTGCTGTGCAGAGGTCCAGCAGAGGCTGGACGGAGCTGGCTTCCAGGTACCACAACTGGGGGAAACATTTATTTTATGGGATTAAACAGCTGAACATATTTCCAGCATGTTTAAACTTTTTATTTTGAAATCATCAGAGGCTGACCACTCACCAAATGCCCACAGAGCACATCATCCATACCTGGAGGACTGCCTTTGACTTAATTTAACAACAAAGTGAATGTTTTATACAGTAAGAAAAGGTTATTAAATGGTCTACTGGCTTTCCTGTATTGTCAACTGTATGTTCTACAGTGGGTGACATGAATTATTCAGCGGGATTATCTGCAAACAAACACTGGCAGATGTGGATGTATTATTTAAGAATAAGTCAATTCCTATTAGGCACGTGTCCATCCGGCATAGCTTGAGTGTGTGTGTGTGTGTGTGTGTGTGTGTGTGTGTGTGTGTGTGTGTGCTGATAATCCAAACATATCAGACTGACAGATTGGTGTCCTGATCATATCAATCACACTAAGAAACCCCGTCATGCTCCAGGATTCAAATGCTCACTTTTTCCATCATCAGCTCAAAAGGAAACGCAGAATCACTCCATGTCTCTTCCCACTGACACACTGAACTGTCCACCTTCAGCGGCTTAAAGCCGAACTCTGCTTTATGGACATCACAGGACAGAAAACAACCTAAATACGCACGTGAACTGAAGAAAATCCTGAAAACTCGTTCAAGTTTTCAATTCCCCATGAATGTGCAGCGACAGAGGAACTTTCAAGGGTAAAAATGACCGGAGACGGCCCCTTATCTCCTTAAAGCCATGACAGAAGCAGTATCTGCAGCTTTGCCACCTGCGCTTGGGAGTTTTACGCATGAGAGGCTGGGGGATAAAAATGTGAATAACAGGATAGGGTTTTCCACGGAGCAATAGCGTCATGCTCCTGGTTTTAAATTAGAGTTTTCATTAAGTCTAAATGCGATGAAGGTGCGTTTAAGGAAGCATTCATTTCTATAGAGTGTTTAAAAACGATTAGAGGGTTTTAATGTATTTCTTTAATGATGTTTGTTCATTAGTGCGTATAGAGCGCGGTGGCTGCACCCTCCTCCTCCTCCTCATCCTCCTCCCCCCTCACCCCGCTCCCTCGGCGTGTGCGTGTTTTCTCCTGTCAGCGAACCTCGCCGTGCGCCATGTGAGGCAGAGAGGGAGAGAAAAAACGCAACTACACGGGGCTGTGAATGCCACTCCCCTCTTGCAGAAAAAAAAAAAAAAACAACTAAAAATCCAAAGGAAACATGAACTGAGCGCACATGATATTTCATCCATGTTCTTAACCCGTTTAAAAAACAAAAACAAAACAGAACAAAAAAAAATTTTTTTTAAACGGGAGAAAATGCATCATCTCTGACCTGCTGCCAGTTCTCCTCCAGGGAAGGCATCGCGGAGAAATAACCAGTGTCATGAACGAGTTGGAGTTCCTGGAAAATACTGTAATTCGCCAGCACATCCATGCTTGATCTGAAAAAGAAGTCAGTAAAGAAGTCCGGAATCCAAATGATAGAAAAACACACTTCTTCTTCTTCTTCTTCTTCTTCTTCTTCTTCCCAGACTAGACCAATTTAAAAAAAAAGAAAAAAGAAAAGCAGGAGAAGCTCCAGCTGATGCAGATGAGCGCACCTGAGCACTTTAATTAAAGCGGAAAAAAAAAATCTCGGAGGAAAGTAAGAGAGTGTTATTTTATCTTTGTCAGTGCGTGTCCCTCTCCTCTCGGCTCCTGCTGTCACGCCTCTCTCCTCGGTGCGGGCTCGGGGTGCCAGATCTATTTCCGCATTGCCAGATTGCCAGTCGGTCTCCACGCAGGCTGCCAGGTTGCCAGGTTCGCTCCACAAGCAGCAGCAGACTGTACCCCGCCGCAATCCAGGCGACCGGCGCGGGAGGGGAGGGCTCGGGGGCGGGGCCGCCTGTCACTCAACTCCATGCGTGACCTAATATGGTAAATAGGCTTGATGATGTCACTGGCGGCCAATTAAGGAGGTGCTGGGACAGAGTGAGGGGGTGGAGCTCCCGGAAATGGAGAGAGGGCATTGGCTGCTGGCAGCTGTCAGTCGGAGCGTGCGCGGCCGCGAGGGGGTGAGTTATTTTTAGAGGCCTATATAAAAGCAGTAGCATTCCTGTCTCAGTCATAACAGGCTGCACAGGCAGAGAGGTGAGAGGTAGAGGCTCTGCTTCTGGGAGGAAGCGGGGCACAGTGACTTGTGAAACCACAGAAAATAGTGTGTTAGCTTTAGAAGCAGGGGCAGATTAGAAGACAAGGAGGCTGACTCCCTTTTCTTTCTTTTCTTTCTTTCTTTTTTTCTGCAAGTCTTCAGAATCCTCCATGTGGTTTTCCTGTGTTGACGCTTGCATGGAGAGCAGGGGTGCTGTTGCAGTGGAGGAGCTCAGCCTGAGCTGCCCACCTATTCTGTTTACAAAAAAAATTCAATTATCATGAAAAAAAGCAAAAAGCAAAACAAAACAAACAAACAAAAAAAACAGGGTTGCCTGTTTTGTGACCATTCTTAAAGTACCAGCCCTGCTGTCTTTTATTTCAGTGTAGCCAGCTGTCCCTGTTTAAACCAGCATATTTTAAAAATGACTTTTATGGAAGTAAAGACTATTGTAAGGGGTGCACAAACACACCAAATATTCATCTAGTTTATTTAAAGCTGTGAGGCATGATGAAATGTGTGACAACAAAGATCAAATTTCTGAAATGTCATGAAGTGCTAATATTTAACTTTTAGATGTTCAAACTTTTTTTATGGAGTAAAACAATTAATGAAGTAAATTAATTGAACAAAATTGTCCCACTTGGTTGTACAAGGGGCAAAAGTAGATTTCATTTCTTGCCAGAACCACTCTAAGAGTTTGTCTCAGCTTGAGATGTCATGAGTAATCAGCCATGTGTGTTCTTGAAATAAACATGTGATCAGGAACAACTTATCCAATGCATGTCACTAGGGAGATTTCACAGAAACCCCACAGAAGCTACTTTCAGTCAGATCAGCTGCAGTGTTGTTTAAAGCGATTACTCCCTTTAGTTAGCTGTAATGGAAGATGATGACGGAGACAATTCAAAATTTATTCAGAACAACTTCGAATCAGTTCCTAAATAAACAACCTGAAAGACTGGTCCCATTCAAAGACTGGCTTCAAATGTGGATTTTAGAGAATCAGCACCCGGGGGAAATTAGTTTTAGGTGGAATATTTGGTTTTCTTTGGATCGAGGTTTTTGCAATATTTGCTTTCGATAGCTCCTAAACTACTTGAGCCGTGGACTTCAAATGCATGCCGAATTGTATTACTACAAGAATAAAACAGCATGAACCTATTTTTAAGGCATTAGAGGGCTTCTTTTATTTTGTGATAATATTTTCATGGAAAAAATAATAATTCAACAACTTCCAAATCACATGACCCAGCATCTCCAGAGTGTCATATTGTACTTCTAGAATAGTAAAATAAACCTTATATTTTTCACACAAGAATTTTCATGTCATTATTGTTATTATTATTGGCGTTGAACCTGAATGAACATCAGCCAAACCTGTTCACTCCTGGCAGAAGCAGCTGCTCACTCCTAATATTTTGTTGTACTAGTTCTCATATCAAATACCAAGTTTTAAATAGTACATTGTGAAACCTATTTACCCTCATAATTTGGACCCATTTTAAGTTGTAACCACAGCTGCTCTCTTGCATCAAAGACAGGACAGGAGGCCAAGATGGGACCATATTTCTGGAGTCCCCAGCATACTTTCCCCTCTGGTCATACCGTTTATACTAACGCAGTTTTCAGATAGTAGCAGCTGTTTTCTTTTTACATGAGGCATCACATGCGTCAAGGCTTGAATGTGACAAAGCACAGACTCTGTCCTGAAGATTTACACTTGTAGTCTATTTCAGTCATTCTTTTTCATACTCTACATGACAGACACTCAGTCTTTATCACATTCATTTGATCACACTAATTAGTTTCTAGTTTTGAGATGGGGATCTGCCTTGATGAACTTGTAAAAAATGAGATGTTTTAATTGTTTTTTGTTTTTTTTTGCTTAACATTGTCTCATAAAAATAGTTATTTTTCTTTCTGATGTCTTTAAGCTGTTAACAGCTCCTTTAAAAAGGTGTATTATGTTACTTTGATAATGATCAAAAGATCATTTCCCAAAGAACTGAAAGTAAAAAATAATTTTAAAAAACTGGAATATCTGTGTGTTATCATATTTATTTTCTCTTTTATTAATGAAATGTAGACGTTTGTGGTGGACTTGTATAAGGAACTATATATATGTGATATGTGAGGAAATATAAACTGACTCCACCTCCAGCAGCTACAATACTAACATGCCGATCACACGGTGATGCAGCACACTTAACCATCGAATTATACAAATACAAATACGATTACCAGTCTCAGTACCAATACCAGTGCCTTTATTGCCATTGTACAGCCACAACAAAATTTGGGTGGTTTTCCTTTTCAGTGCGGGATAAAATATTTACAAAAAAAAAAAAGAAAAAGAAAAAAAACCGAGGGTACATAAAATGAATTCAATAAAACAGTACCAGTTAAATAAAGAAGTAAAGGTATGTCATGTAATTCAACGTCATGTTGAAGTAAAAAGATGTCATGTACAACAATTTAAATCTGTTTATGTTCTAAAAGGATCACTTAGTTGACTTATTGCCATTTTTTTTCTTAAACAGCAACATTTTCCAGCTTTGGTTCTTTTGTTTTGACAGCCTTCCCAAACAGAGATGTCGTTGTGTAATCTTTGTTTATGTCACATTTCCTCGGGTCGATGCCCGTCATTCTCTGGATCTAATGACTCAGACGTGTATGGATGGGTTTCTGGACTTGTCATTAATGTCATGAATAAAAATTAATAAAAATTTCAGTGTAAACATAAATGTACTTTAAATGAACTAATCTCAGGGTCTTTCCATTTAGGCTCACAAGACATACTGTCTTTTATCTCCAGGTGCATTCGCTACCTGTGTCCAGGATATGGTATATGGAAATTTCCAATATTCACTATAGTATTCACGCTGGCGGATAGTATTCAGGTGTGGCCTCAGGTTCAGCCGGATGGGGACAGTGAATTTTGCAAATTTTATGTAAATACCTTCTGAAACAGCCTGCTAGAGGACAGAGGCATCTGGCTGGAAGGAAAGATGGATTTAAAGACATCAAACCAACTTAGGGGAAATAAATGAACTTTTCTTCATAGCATTAAGTCACCACGTTCATCTGGGATGTCTTGGTTTATTTAATTTTCTGAGAGCATAAAGAGTTCCTTTAATTGAAAATTATTGTGAGAGAAGGTATAGTATCAGCTGCTCATTGATCGTTGGTACACACACACACACACACACATATGTATAAGAGCTCTGATTTGATCGCAGGTTTTCCAGTTTTCACTAAAGCGACTGGTTGTCCACATCGTTCAGGTTCAGTTTGGTTTTCCTGTTTAGTTTGTGAGCTGTGATTGTTTTAAAGGATTACATCTCAGAGACAATTCTAAGCTGTCAGACTGTGTGAAGGGCAACTGATGTCAATCAGATGAATTACATTAGACGCAAAATGTTAGCATTTCGTAACTTAACTACTCCATCACATTTGAATAAAAAATGTCTTGCTGTATTCTGGCAATCTCAGTTGTTCCTATTTTTTCTACTTTTTATCCATTTGTTCATTTCTTTCTGAATTTGATTTTATCATTTTGTAACATACTACTGATCTTTTTTTTTTTCTATTTTAATTTCTTAATTCACCAGTAGCCTCCTGGTTGCCATGACTACACTAAGTTTTCTTTCAGACCCCTGCAATTCTCACACTGTGGGTCTCATCATCTAAATAAGAAATGTGACTGTCACGAACTGTGCATCTCACAAATGTGTAATAATTAGGTCAATAATTAAAGGTCAAAATTTGAAACTCAAATGTGATATTTGAGACAACACTGATTTCATTTTGACAAAACATGCATGATGGGGTACTTTGCTTTAGAACGAAATGAAACATTTCCTGTCAGAAACAGTCAGTCAAGCGTGTTCAGCAGAACAAACTGCAATATGATGAAATAATATCCTGCACATCACACACCTAAATGAGCCAAATACCCGGCCAAAAGTTCCTGAAATAAGCCTGAAAACATTTCCACCCGTCTCTGTCTTATGTAACAGCCGCGTGACGTGGAGCCTTTCCTGAGGATTTACGCGTTATTGAGTTAACGCTTGCGTCGTGTTGTTGTGCCTGCGTGTGCCTCTTCCCACTCTCTCTCTGCACCTTCATTGTGTTGTCTCGTCTCCAGGGACGTGTGGCCCCTCTCTGAGGACCACCGGGGCCAGATGGCCTCTAGATCGGCTGTTTCAGGACATGCTCCTCATTGATTTTTCCTGCTCAGGCTGCCACTGAAGAAACACGGGAGGGGATGGCTAAGTGAGGCGGGGCTCCAGGGTGGGGGATCAATGTATTACTGACTGACAATAATAAGATTTGCCTACAATATGAGAGCCTGTTTTAATCAGAAGAACAAAAGAGTCATTATCATATTCTGTACTGGAAATGCTCATGCCATCTATATCCAGCTGTTAAAACTTCCACCAATCCACCTTTTATTCCTCTGACTGTTACTGACAGTAGTCTATGATTACCAATCACCAACCATGCATGTTTTATGCTTTTTAAATGCTTTCGCTATGATCAAATCTTAGCCTGTATCTAGAGTCTGCTATCCATTTTGCTATTTTGGACACATTTTTTGCCAAGCCACTGGGACAACTTTTAGAGCAGCATTAATTGTTTAAAAACATTCTTTTACATGTCCCCTGGTCTTTATTTGGAACTGTAAGCTCCAATTTGAAATGTTGTATTTGACAAGTTCTTTTGTTTGCAGTGGTTTCACCTCCCGTTTACCGCTCTCATCAGTGCTCATCTCTGAGCAGGTCTGCTTTGTCAGAACTAACATACAGTTCTGACAAAGCAGACCTGGGCTTGGGCTTTAGCTGAAAATGCAAAAGTGAGTGGTTGAGGGATGGCAAATAGACTCTAATGTTCCTCTCTGGTTTTATTGAATTATTCAGATGGCTTAACAGCACAATGTTGAAGCAACATTCAAGCATTCCCAGACAGAAATCAGATATACTCCTGAAAGCAGACGGTGGTGGTGCTGTCACTGTACTTTAAGGATTGTTTACCAGAGGAACTCCACATCACACATATTCTCATTGCATATGTGAAGCTTGTGATCTAATAGTCATTTAATTTTTTATTTATTTACATCTGGTTGTTTATTTATTTCTCTCATTAGAATAATTTGTTTAATTTTCTTGTTCTGTGTGTACTTGTGACAGGTAGCCCTTTGTCCTACCACTACGTCATAGTCCAACTTTCTCCTCTTGGAACCTTCAGTGTTGTGGGATTTGTGAGTTTATTTACCCAGAAATTTAGGAGAAGCTCATTATTGAGAGCAGAAATATGTCACCTGATATCTGAAAGAAGTCCATCCGGATATTATCTGTACCTGGTTTTTCCTGTTCAGGTTCACGGGGGTCTGCTCGAGACTATCCCAGCTGTCTTCCAGCAAAAAAAAATCCACACACTGGCAAAGAATCTCACATGCACCGCTATGACCACTGGACTCTCTTACAAGCCTAACATGCATGTTTCAGGACGGTGACAGAGGAAACCCACACGAGCAAGTGGAGAGCATGAGAGTTCCACTCAGAAAGGCACCAGCAAAGAGAAACAGCAGCAATAACTGAGGCAAACTGGCCAGCAGTGCTTGAACATGCAAATGAAGCAGAGCAACCAGAGCAAAGTGGGCTTTTTAGGAGTGGGATCCCTTAATTTTGTTTATACAGGAAACAAGTAAATATAGAAGAGCAAATGATACTTTGATAGCCATTTTATGGGAACTTTAAAACTGCCAAAGGGTGTATTTTAAGCCGAACAATAATGTTTTTTAAACCTCTTGAAGCGGTTATGATTCCAAATCTAATGAAACATCAAGTAAATATAAAATATGCAGAGAAAATAAAAACCACCATCAAAAATGATGACAATAGGACTCCCACTCCAGGCTCGGCTGTCCTGGGTGAAAGTCCTGACTTTTAATGGTATGTCTTGAGGATATGTCAGGTTTACTTTATATAAAAACGTAAAATCATGTCTTCTGACTTTGTTCCTTCTGCTGCCTGTCACAAGTACACACAGGACAAGAAAATGAGACAAATTATTCTTATAAGAGGGACAAAGAGGATTAGGCAAAATGAAAAGGCATAATTTCATGGGTAAATGGAACTCAAATAATGCGCAGTATTTTCAGTTTCTGGGGAAACCAGAATATGCGAAAACAGAAGAGAAAATATAAAGTGTGACTTTGTGAGTACAGGCTGCTTGTCTCCACCACACACACTCTTTAAAACGTGTGCATCTATGCTCAGCTCTACAAACACACTGATACAGTTTTGCCATATCCTGATTCTGCTTTGTTGTTTTTGCACACACAAGGACGAGGACTGCCGGGAGAGCTGGAGGAGAGGATTTGTCGCTTTATTTCCATAATCTGATCAGAGCTGGAACTTTAAGATTCCATGGATGGCATTTCCAGTTATTATTACTCAAGGTTTTATATGAATACCAGCAAATAAAAAAAAAAAATTAAAAAACCCTTTTAAATCTAGTAATGAAGTGAAATTTTAGGTTTTCCAAGTTAACACAGAATCATAATGTGTCAGATGTAATGAGTGGTAAATAAAAGGCAGAACAGAAGCTTTTTCCTAGTCCCATAATCTCCTAAAACCCCAGCTATTATGAAGGTTTCAGTACACGGTTATATTTGCACACGTCACAATATCCATCCAGAAACTCATTTCTGCTGGTTTTAAGAAATGTATTGGTTGATCTTTGAATGTAAGAGTCTTTAGAGATGTGTCACTCTGAGGGAAATACATTTACAGATCCCTAACATTACTCTATTTTGACATTCATACTAATCTTCAAAATCATAATTATTTGATAGAAATAATATTATAAATCGGCTGTTTATTCTTTTTAGTCTTGGGAAGTAGAACAGAGCAGATATTCAGTCCTTTCACATCTCTGTTCCTGCTGAAAACAAATTACATTATCAAGAAGTACCTTTTCACCATTTTGTTCAGCATGAAATGAAAAAAACACTAAATTCAGAACAGATGATGGATGAGAGATGTGGCAAATGTGCTATAAATTCCACGGAGAGCTGGAAGTTAGAGAAATTTATGGCTCTGCAATGAGACAGGAATGATAAAATTTTGAGGTCACATCACAGTAATTTACAGACTTTACAGTCAGATAGTTCTTTTTTTTAAAAAAAACACACAGAGTCTCTAAATTTATGTTTATTTGATTCATTTATTTATTAAATTGCAGCAACATAAGGGCAAAAGTAAAAAGATTTGAACATGATACCATTTGTTATGTTTCTTGATTTCACGTTATATGTTCCGATGAGCATTTAAATATATTAGGATATTGCATTTATACTGTCTTATATTTGATCATTTAGTAAATGCAAATTCAAAGTGGTTTACAAGTAAGGAACAACCTTTAAGCTCCAGTACTGAAAGTAACTTTTCCATATCAGGCAGAAGACCTGCAGAATTGCAACCTTTTATTTGCAACCTTTGTAGAAGTGATCCATTTGGATGAACTGATGAGTTGGAATGAATAACAGATCCAACCAAGAGTCCGTGTAGCAGAAAACTATGGTCTACTGTGTTAAAAGCTGCAGACAAGTGTTGAAAAATGCAAAGAAAGGATTGCTATCAGTGATATATATTAAGTAAACATAAAAACCACTTCCTTGGTTCTTTTCAATCCTTCTAGGATCTGTGGTGTGCCATGTTATGTCTGACAGCAGATCCTCCTGATTCTGTGGGTTGTGGATCAAGTTCCACTACCTTCTGCTTGTACTGAATCAGATGAGTCTGTGGAGTTTGAATTCATCATCTTAGACTCTGCTGCTGTTGTGGTTTGCGTTGACCAGCTAGTGCTCGTGGGCTTGCTCTCCAGCAATGTTTAAGGAGGATGATATATATATAAAAGTAACCTCCACATAAATCTAAGGAGCTATAATTCTGGTACAACAGTGTAACAGGATGATAAATGTTATCTAACTGTTAGACAGCTGATAAATGTGTCCTGAGACCCACATCAAAAATGCATCGTTCCATCAGAAAACTCCTCTGTTCACGTCTGCCAGAACCTGGCGGAGGAAGGCGACACAGATAGCGTGTTCTGCTGCAAGAGACAGCTCTGACTCACTGAACTGGATGATCAGGAGGGAAGATTTCTGTTTGCCAAAGGGGACCTGGAGTGATAGCGCAATCTGTGAACAATGACAAGCAAGAAGGTCCAAAGGTCTCACAAAAACGCAGGACTGTTTATGCAAAAACAAATATAATAACAATAGAAACCAGCATAAAACTAGTGCTTAAACACTGTTTTGAGCTGGCAGCATTGAGATAAACAGCTGATGGCTTTATTTCTCTGCTTGGTTTACAATTACCATTACGAAAAAGGCCACAATCCGATGACATTTTGGTAATCCACCTTCAAGTCATTGTAACTAACGCAGAAAAGATTTAAAACGCCATTTTCTATTAATATAAGGAGAGTAACAGGTTCCAGGCTTTTATACTGAGGTTTATTTTAAGTGGAGATGCCAAACACAGCGTCTGTGGAAATGCAGCTTCAGTCCAAGAAAAAAAAAAAAAAAAACACAATATCTTAATGGTAGCAGTTTTATGGACGGCCCATTAGGTTGAAAAACGGCCACGAGGCGTCCACTCATGCATGTTTCAGTGTCAGTCATTGAGGGCCAGACAGCGTCATGGCCCACAGCAACTTTACAGTCCGGCAATAACTGTCATTATTCCCATATTTCTCCTGTAATGTTACTGACATCTAGAGAATCCAAACAATCTCACTCACAATTTTTGGACATAGATGTGTGCAGTCTGTGCTCAGGCACATGCAGGAACATCGCCTGTCTGCCTTTCAGCCGCTACATGGAATAAATCTCCCGTCTCCAGTTCCTGCAGAACCTATGGTATCTCCTTTCTGCTCCCCTGCTCCTCCTCCTCCTTCCCCCTTCTCCTCTCATGCCTGTGATGTTTTTAATAATGAAGAAGAAGAAGCAATATATCCTCAAGCTGAGGAGTGATATGGGGTTAAACATATTCTGGAGCTAATTGCACTTTCTGGTTTTTAATAAAGAAAAACCACAAGCCTGCAGGACTGTTGGCGCGTGTGTGTGTATTGTTGCACATGTCTGTGTCTATTATATCAATTTCAACTATAAACTAATTAAATACAGTTTATATTTTTTAGAAAATAAGTCCTCCCTGAAACTTTCAGGATCCACATCAATTACAAAGCTTTTACTTTGATTAAAGAAAAAACAATTAGAGAAAAAAATCTTTTAAATTAGTAAAATATTTGGACACACGAGATTTTAGTGCTGTCAAAGTAAGCATGTCTTTAGCAGGTAATCCTTCTTCAACGCTGTATTCTCAAAGCAACGTGTGAGTGTGTCGCCCGCATCACCTGCGGTCATCTCCTTAGACTTTGAGTGCGGTGATCTAATCCGTTGCCAAAACGAATTTTGAGTTTGCATGTGTTGCATTGACTGGGTTGCCTCCACAGACTGTAGAACAGAATGGAGAAAGCATCAGTCACATGGCCCATGAGTTTCTAAAGAGTGGTTTTGAAGCCTCTTTTTTGTCATTCTGCAGGATGCCATGTTGCCCAGGGAGCTGACAGGAACCCATAATCAAAGTTAGCGGTGGCTCCCAGCTCCTTCAGAGGATCACCATCGAAATATCTGCAGAGCTGCTGGAAGACATTTACAGCAGAATGTCCTGCTTGACATGTTGTTTCGATGGCAAAATCAAAAAGTATGGCAGCGTTTAGCTGAGGCTGGGTTAGCATAAACTACTGAGTGCTTAGCACTATGGATGAGGAGGAAATAATGGCTAACTCTTATCGCTTCCATCTATCGATCTCTGATAGAAAGAAAAGTCTGGTTCCTCTGGAGTTGACTCTGATTTCCTGGGACAGTACCAACAAAGCTGATCTATGATCAGAAAACAGGATAGGTTACATATGGTCCTTACACACACAACCAGTCTGTCCTTTTTTTTTTTACACCTTTTTGTCTTCCCCTAGAGGTAGAAAAAAGAGCTGATCGGGTTTCACGCCTTTCTGGAAAGTGGCTCTTACATACAGGCATTGAGACCAGCAAAAGGTGAAAATGTTCTGCAAAGAAAAGCCTGTATGTAAGAAAAATGAACATCATGGACATGCGGAATTTTGCGGTTTTCAAGAAACGGTGGCTCTTAACTACAATGTGTTTTAACTGCATCTTATAGCTGACAACTTTTTGATAGCTCTGCTGTGGGAATG
>JAOWBL010000014.1:2656060-2668050 GCA_028564865.1 Zenarchopterus dispar | reverse complement strand
ACGGTGGCTCTTAACTACAATGTGTTTTAACTGCATCTTATAGCTGACAACTTTTTGATAGCTCTGCTGTGGGAATGTCACAGCTTTTCATCAAGTAGGTCTTAATTCCCTCATTTGAAACACCAAATATAGTCACATGAGTGAAACCAAAGCAGAAAAAAGTGAAAGGAGGACTTGAACTGTTTATCAGCTTTGTTACAGCCTATGATCACCTGTTTATGTATTATCTTCAGTGAACTAGAGAATCCAAATAATTTCCATTTCACATGACTGAATTTTTAAAAGTATATTTCTGTATTTTTTATATGAATTTTATCTACAGTATCAAATTTTAAAGCATTTTTTATTGTAAAATAACTTATAAATGGTTTTGTAGGGTATAATATCCATTGCTTGAATTATACTTGTATCAGCTAAAAGTTTTTCTTATATGAACACAAGTGAAGCACAAAGAAAAGGACTTATTCAAAAACCCTTCATGTCGGGATCAATAAGTGTCAAAACTCTTACAAAATCACATAAATTTGAACACTAAAACAAATGTATATGTGCCATTTATCAGTGGTTATTATTCACTAGACACTCCTTAACGGTGCCAAAAGTGAGACTTTAATTAAAGAAATATAAATTTGTGGCTCTTTCTGCTGCTAGATGTGCAGACTGAAGATGGAGATTCATAAAAGGAAAACTAAGAAACAATGAGGGAGAAAGACAAGTGTGGGAAAGGAAGGGCCATGAAAGTGAATGGTGGGTGGATGTTGGATGGCTGAAGAGCCTGTAGAGACATTATGTTCTTTATGAAGTCATAAAACTAAAGGCTGCTGCCTTTCCCTTCATCCCGTCATCACAATGACCTTCACTTGATGACCAGTCGTGTTCATCGGCTCTTTAAAGGCCAAGGTAATGGATGTTTATACATACCAGACATATACCACCACACATAACATCATAAACCTGACAGCACCACAGAACAATGAGCAATAACGTGCCCACCGATCCAGGTTTTATGATTGACACATCGGAATTAATCTTCTCATTTGGATATGCTGTGACAAGAATTAATTACCGGGCAATTGTGTTGAACATATTAATTTAGAGAAGATTATACAATGCATTAGCCCAGGCACTTATTAAATGTGGTTATATACGCATGGGTCTATACTGAAATCACGCAGGCGGAAAATTCAGTCTATTTGCCATGCTTGGCTCCCGTTAACATGTTGCTGTGTCTCTGAAACCCTCCTTCCTTTTCACATCTTCCTCTCCTTCTACTGTCCTCTGACTCTACCCAGTTGTACCATCTAGTTTCCTGCATCCCAGGGAAAAAATTATGGTGGAAGCCTGGAGCCCAAACTGATGTCATATTGACAGGAAGAAGTTTTTGCTAGGCTTGTAAAATGATGGAAAGTACTATTTTCTTTTTTTCCTCTTAAAAAGAGCCATCGTGTTCCTTTCTAGAGCAGTTAATGTCGGACAAATATCATCTATATTATCTATCTTTGACATGTTAGAGTTGAACCAAGTAATTATGTCTAGACAGCACTAATTTCTCCTGTAAAGTTTCTGATGTTTTTAAGGCTGTAGACAAGAGGGAAAATACATGCTTGGCAAAAGCCCAAATGACAAATATAGCAGTCCAAAATTAACAATTTACACTTTAAAGTTAGAAAGGTGTCTTTTAACAGATTGTATGGCACGATAGTAAAAGGGTTGAAAGAAATATCTGTCAGACTGTATTAAAGAGACTCTGGGTCCCATATTTACAAGAGCTGACTTTGCTCAAATCCAAAAATAAGAAAATGAGCAGAACAAACAAGCCCGGGAGCTGTCTGGACCACGCTCACCTCAGTTCAGTGACCACATGTTAGCCATTCTGGCTCATTTAGCTCGTGCTGGGCTGTGATGCTAACTAGTGTTACCCCATATTAATTCTGACTGATTCTGTCCATCCCCCTCAGTTCAGATGTCGCTACTGAAACAACTTCCAAACGGGACGTGGTAGCAAGAGGTATAGAAGCTAAAGACCTAGAGACTGTCAGACAGGTTCTTGGAAGACGCCTTTGATAGGGGGTGGAGGTATCTTAACCAGCTCAGCCCGACATTTCTGAACCAGAAAAGCCTGATGTTACCCCCAACGTCCACATACTTCTTCTGTCACATAGTAATGCACTCAAAAACATACAGTCCTGAAAACAAACATTTCAAACCAAACTTTGAAATTATCCCACATCTAACCAAATAGCTTTAGTACTATACCTAAACCAAAAAAAGTAAAAAAAAAAAAAGTAAAAAGAGTCACTGAAGAGATTCAAACCGTGGTGCCACAGGCAAATAGTCCTGCACTAAAGCTGAAACCCAGTTTCACAACACACATTGCAAAGAGCACCTCTTATTAAATAATAAGAGGTCCACATTTTGTTTTTTAGCTTTAAATATGTTTTACAATGTGTTTACCCATTGACATAAAATCTTAAGGAGATGGGACTATTGACAAGAAGCAGGAAAAGGTCCTGGACATTGTCAGCGATGAGAAAAGTCTAGAGAGTTTCTCAGTAGAATACAGTCACAAGTTTCATTAGGGCCCTCGTACACAAGCTGCTCAACAGAGACATCTGGGAGCATTCGTTAATGTCTGCCATCAGGTCGTGAATGGTGTTAACTTTTTAAAAAAAATCTGATTCAACATGTTGGTCAGTCAGTGAAGGAGTTCGCTCTGATTGTCTGTTCAGTGGGAGATAGAGCTCTTCACATGTATGTAATCTTTTCTTGTTCATGGTAAGAAATATAGCTTAAATACTCAAAAAATATACATGTTAAAAAAATCCATGTGTTAGTTTCAATTGGAACCTAGGTTTTTGAGTGTAGACACCATGAAACACAAGCAACTAACCTAGAACAGTGTGAAAATTGAACTAATAACACCCTGACTACATATAAACATTGCTTTGTTTGCTTTCTTCTTATTGAATAATGTATAGACCAAAGCTGCTTTCTGCATATCAAAGTTATGCCGTGTTTTGAAAGCATAGATCCTAGTTGGCAGTTGATGTCATCTTCGCAGAGTGCTCAAGAGTTCCTTTTTTTAACAACCCTTGCGATGTCAGGAGACACAGCAGGGGGCCCTTCATTGCTGCTGGTTCTTCATGTCACTTCGGTAGATAAGAGCACTTAGATCTCAACGTGAGACACTTCGGCTGGAGGTAGATTTAGAGTTTCAGTGACCAAAAACAGCAAGTCTTAACATTCTGACAGAATCTGCATGTCATTGCCCATAATATTCTTATTTGACTACTTACTGTGGGTGCCTGTACCATTATGGTAGAACATTTAACAATGATCTCTCCATGGTATGAAGCACTATTTTTTTTTTTTTTCAAATTTTGCTGTGTGTCTGAAGTGTAGAGAGGTGCTCTAAACTACACTGTAGGGCTGCTGTTCTATTGGATTCCTGTCAACTTCACAACAACTGACAAACAAATGAAGGTACAATTGGATGCACGCCTCATGCTGAGAGATGGCTGCTGCATCACTGAATAGATTAGCTGTTTGAGGCTGTTGCTATGGCGGTGTGCTCTGCTGGGATGTGTGCGAGGCTGTGCATGTGCCTATTCTGGAAGGGAACATTTGCTGTTTCCTTGATTATTCATCTGTGTGTAAGCACCCTGATTGTGATTTATTTCTCTGTATTGTGTTTTTTTCTATGAATGCGTGTATTCCAAATGTGAATGTGTGAACATGAGTTTTTCCAGCCATTCTGTTTGTGTGATAGTCTTTCCAGTCTGTATGCTGGTGTGTGTGCTAGTGTGTGTGTGCTAGTGTGTGTGCGTGTTTGTCCCTGGTGTGCTGCTGACATAGCGTGGCGTGTTGCTCTAACAGGCTTGTCCTCCATTAATGGCTCAGCACTGGGCTTAAAAATGGGAGGGAGGAGAGCGGATGGAAGATGGATGGACACACACCCACACCCATCCTTAAATGCACACACACACACACACTTTTAAAATTCTACTCATAAAAAGCAGTGGGGCAATTGATTCTTACTGCAGCTGAATTAAGCAGATCGTTGCATTTCCTGTTTTTCTTCATCTGAGGATTTTAACTCAGATGAAGATTGCTTTTTGCAATAGACCCTAATGCAAGTTACACCACTCATATATTCAAATTCATCAAATATACTAAATCTGGTTCCAGACTGTAGAGTCAGTGCATTCCATGCCACTGGAGTATCCTGAATCTGAAATCAGGCAACAAAGATCTTAACAGGAACTCTGCTTTGCTCCAAAGCAAGAGTCACAGTGAATCTGTATGCAGGGAAGTTTTAAGAAACTGTCCATGTTCACATTCACACCTGCTGTTCATACTAACATGGATGCTGGTGGACTATTAAAGGAAGTTGAAGGATGTCTGGGGGAAAAGGAAAGAAAAAAAGAACAGACATATTCTCAGTTTAAGATGTTGAAAAGATCAGCAACTATATTATTAAATTTTAGACCATCAAAATATCATTGAACGGAATGTTTATATCTTTCAGTGAAGCCCTCGCTGGAGAATGTGGACTTCCACGAGAGGGACCAAGGTGAAATCCTGTCATTATCCAAGAATACTTACAAGAATGTGGGTTTGTGAAACTATTTGGCACATAAACTCGACGAGGTTAACACAATGTAGCCCTCTTTGTGGAGAAAATGGGTGAAGTTGGGTTAGGTGATGGAAGCTCAAGGTCTTTGACGTGTGCAGCTGATAACTGAAGATATCTTTGAGTCTTTGCTGCAATTTGCAGAGCAGGACTCAACAGGCCTTCAGGAATTCTGGCTCCAAAGGTGGACAGTCTTGGAGCAGTGATGGAGAGAGGGATTGCCATGGTCATCCTGGCCAACCCTCCTCATTCCCACCATGGTGAACTGTGGGAGATGGTGAACACCTTCAGACACATGATTCAACTGCTTTTTCCTTTCAAGACCATGGTCAAATGTTTGTTTAGCCACAGGATCAATTATCTGAAATTCTTAAACATCAGGCACACTAAAATCCACAAGTGTACTCAAATAAAGGCCTGTCTCCACTTGTTCCCATTGTTATTCTTGTTATTTTAATCCATCTTTTCTAACAATTATATGGTCTCCCTTAAAGCATCCCAAAGGGGTTTTTGATGGAATGTCAGAAAACAGGGGTGTGACTGAGCAAATCTTGGCCAGCATCATAAAACCCTTCACTCCTACTGAGGTAAAAACAGCACAATTTCCCTTTAGCTGCTTCAAAATGCCATAATCAGGTTATAAACAAGAACAGCGCAGACAGCATATGTTAAATATATGTTTCTACAATGGAAATAGACAAAAAAAAAAAAGATCTGAATTGTATCTTCAGCTATGTTACACAAGACTGTGAACCAATTTCTAGTTATATTTTATAAGACCGATACTTAAATACTGTGATAATATTCATGTTAGCTGCACCCTGCTTGGCTGAAGACATTTTTTACCAGCCACTTTTAAACTCTATTGACATTAACCCTCAACAAGTACTTGTGCTTTATCGGCATCAATCAAAACCAGTATTTAAATTGTGCGACATACGTGGTGGGTTGGTAAATGTATGATGCATTGACAGAATGAGTTTTTGTCACGCTGTAAGTTTGACTGTCTGTGTTTGGATTAGAAGGTTCAAACTCAGAAACAAAGTTTTTACATCCTTCAGCTGCTCAGCTCTGCTGTTGTTTACTGTTTAATCATACAGATGTGGTCATAATCCAGTTAGTGAACCAGAAGGTGAGAAAAGTAACATGTAATAACAAAAACAATAAATAGGGTGTACTGCAAGTCCTGTACTTACTATCAGTGGGGTAGTTGTCAGCCAGACCCACAAGGTCAGTCAGTAGAAGCATACGGACGCCCCCCCGAGTGTGTGTGAGACTGGAACAGGAATGGGGTGATCACTGTGGATGTTTCACATGGAGACAGAGAAAGATGTGGCAACAGCTAATTCATATCTGTATTCTCATTTATTTGATTAGTTTCTTTTCTTTTAGTTTCTTCATTAGTAAACTGGGCAGTACTCTGATTTGTTTTTAAGGGTGTATTGTAAAATTTGAGCTTGGTGAAGAAAAATACCCAAGTTACCCTGTAGCTGGGAGTGCTCAGCACAAACAGGAGCTTCTGGATGTGGCAAAAAGACAAAAACCTCTTGTTTCAGGTAAAACACGATGTCAGAAATAACACTGACTCACGTACGTACAACCACAGTTGAGAGTAATGACTGGTCAGGGAAGATCACCACAGTTAGCGTCATCACTGTGCTATTCCACCCTCCACCCCCCCAAACACTGTGCTCTGTGGACTGTTAATGATGCCACTACTGATAGTGAGAGTAAAAACCACGCCATGGCTGGTTGAAGTGATTGCCTTTCTCAATTGATGCTGTGCACCTTTTTACTTATCTATTTTTTGTAGCTCTGTACGTTTTAACCTCTTAGTTTTTCCTCCCTTTCTCCGTATTATTCCCAATGACAACACAGCAGTAAGATTAAGACAAAGGATATGCAAAATTTGCTATGGACAGAGTGGAGCCTGGTACTAAAGGCATGCAAGGCAGGATGAGCTTCTGTCCTGCAGTTAAAAAGACCAAAAAACAATAAGTGACACACAAATTTGCTAATGCATATCCCCTAATTCAAGAAGGTGGAGGAGTTTAAACATCTGGGCTCAGATATTCAGAGCAATGTGCAGACACTGTGGAGTGGGTGGAGAAGAGTGCCTGGAGTTTTCTGTGACAGAAGTGTGGCAGTGACAGTAAAGGGAAGCAGAGCTGCAAGTAGCAGAGTTGAAAATGTGGAGGTTTTCCTTGGTAGCGACAAAGATGGATGGGATTAAGAACACGCAAGCCAGAGGAACAGACAGGGTCAGATAATTTGGAGATAAAGTTAGAGAAGCTCGGCTGATGGGTGGATGCTGGAGATGGAGCTCTCCAAGCAGGAGGAAAAAAACAAACAGGAGATTTCTGGATTTGGTTTCTGTGACTGAAGAAGATGCATAAGACGGGATCCGGTGGAAACAGGTGATCCACTCTACCAACTCCTAAAGGGTAAAGTAAAAGAAGAAAGGGATGAAGAAGAAATAACCCCTACTTGACCTGTTACCGATGCCATCACTGACATGTTTCAGACCTGTACAGTAAAACCCTGAACATAACTAATTACCGTCTGCTAGCTTAAAAAAAAAAGACATCCTTATTTATCCAGGAAACATAAAGTTTTGTTCCACTCAGCTCAGAGATGTTTTTGCTGTATGCAGACTGTGCAAATGCATAGGAATTTTGTTGCTATGTTGAACGACTTTTCAGATCTCTTTGGAAAATTTAAAAAAAAAAAATGCGACTAATGACAAATCTAGCAAATTTTTCTGATCCTTTTGGAGACTTTTGGTGATTGGAGTATGAAATCCTCTTTTGTTTTTTACTCATTTCTCATTGAAAAGCTGGAGCATCAGTGAGCCCCCTATGTTAAAGCACTCTGAGGGCGGCTCAGCGCTCCTGCAGGAGCTCCTACCTGCTCCAGTCAGAGCTGGAGATGTTCACCACACCGAGTCCTGCAAATGAATCGCACATGGGTGAAGCCACTGCTGGAGGATCCTGTCCTGGCCCAGCACTATTAAATGATTAGTTATTTATTTATCTATACAGGTTAGTCTCGAGGACCTCCTTTTTTTTTTACACAATAAAATCAATTAATAAATATTTTTTTAAAAAGTATAAAAGTTTGCAAAGTTCCTCAATATCAAGAGCTGCACAGACATCATTAATATGACTGTAAATACAAGGTTAAATTCTTTAAAGTTTATTATAATATAATTCGTAATTAATGTTATTTTAATAATTATGGGTTGCTTGTCAGGATAAAGGAAGAGGGTTACAATTATGACATTAAGAAAAAAGAAAAAGAAGAATCAACAAAAAGAGAGCTTATTTGTAGTTCTGTTTGTAATAGTGTTTTTTAAACTCCTTTTTTTAATCTCTCCCACCACTTTATTTCTCTCTTTTACAGCATGCATGACAATTACATACGAATGGCAAATTATGCAAATTAGGTGACATCATCTAGCAACTTCTAGTGACTTTTAGGACAGCAAATAGCTACTTTCCTGGCTGAGGAGTTGGAAACAGTGCAAAGGGCCCCACAAGTGATTAGGGGGCCCCAAGGCTGAATGTTCAGCTTCATCAACCTCTTTTTGTTTGTTTGTTTGTTTGTTTTTGTTTTTGTTTCGAATCACTTTGGGATAAATTTGAGAACAAGTGGCATTCCATTCCAGTTTTTCAATGAGCGGATGTCTGCATTAATGAAAACCCAGTCCATGTTTTCATCCCATGGGCGACACTGTAACTCTGTAACTCTGTTCTGTTATACGAGAGAAAGACTGTGTAAATGAAAATCTGATTTATTCCACTACCATTTACTCAGCTTCACAGAGACTGAAAACTGCAGTAACAATAAGATTCACAAATTCATGATGGATAAAGCCATTTTTAAGCGAAAAATAAGTCATCATTGCTGTTGCTGTCAACTCCAACTAACAAACAGGAGAATCTCTAGTAACTAATGAAGCAACCCCCCCCCCCCCCCCCCCATTTTGACAAATCTGTGACTAGTGTGTTCATTTTGGAAAAATAAACAAAAAGCAACACCAACGAAAAACTTAGCTCATCTGTTGGCTTATTATCTTATAATAAATGAAAATGAATAACACACTCAGTGTTAATAAGTCCTTGTTGAAACCTGAGTCAAGGACAGAAGGAGAGAGATATCTGCTGTTGAAGTCAGGCGGGATTTTACAGTTATTTAGGATGCAGTCTTACAGTAATTTTATGGAAATTAATTGGTACAATAAATTTAAAACATTGCAGTTAAAGTGTATCATATAAAGATTAATTGATAACTTTTATGAAGAAGGACAGGTAAGATTAGAAAAGGGAGGAAGTATAGAGCACATTTGTGGCACATTTGTTAGTACCTTTCAATTAAAATCAGAAAAAAATCACAACAGTCAAAGAAATAACTTAAAACTGACAAAAGTGACAAGTATAAATTTACAGAAGAAAATTATGCCTTCTTGAAACTGCCTTACAGTTATTTCTACAGATATTCAGTCGAATTTAGATCAGGACTCAAAGCAAAATATTTCACAATAATCTAATGTTTTGTTCTTAGTTATTTTTGGCTGGTTTTCGTTGTGTGTTTTGGGTCATTATCTTGTTGGAGAACCCATAACCTGCGACTCAGACCAAGAAACTCTAACATGGCCGACTCCCTCCTCATTCCCATCAGCTGGTGTGTCTCCAGTATACTCTGCGCCACACAGAAGCTATTGACCAAATAACCCAGCTGACCACAAGGTGGCGGTAATGTGCTTTTTTGTTTGTTTGTTTGTTTTTTGCTGTTGGCAAACACAGACTGGATATAACAATGGACAAAGCATTAGATGGCATGACCCACTGGTTTCTGAAGACCCGTTTTGAAGAAGCCCGTCTGTACTGGGTGCCGTCATGTTGCTCTGGAAGCCGATGGGAACACCAGTGCATGTCAGTCAAAGTTGGCCTTGCTCCCAGCTCCTTCAGCCGAATCCCATCGAAATATCTGCAAAGCTGCTGTCAGACAATAACAGAGAGATTTACCAGCAGCATGGTGGCTTAGTGGTGAGCACCATTGTTTCTCAGCAAAAAGGTCCCTGGTTTGATTCCTGATGAGAAAATGATAACAGCTAGTATATTGTTTTATATAAGCTCTCCTGGCGTGGTGTAAAAATACAGTGCAGCAGCATTAAACCGCGATGTTGGGGGTCCAAGGAGAGGCCGGTCGCGAGTTTGAAATGCTGGGTGATCCACGAACCACCATTTTCTCTCTGTATGTTCTAAATCATTGACATGTATTTCTATTATTGCTCACGAAGACATAAATAAATCAATAAATGGTATACGCTGGTTCTATAGTCTTTTTTCAAAGTAAGGTGACATGATTTCATAATTTGATAGACTCTGCAATAGATAACTCCCTGGCAACCTTCCTTACCATTTCGGATACGCGAAACGACTTCCAACTTGAAAGCTCCAGTATAATTTTCGTGCTTGTTCTTGGAGGGCATAATGGCGAGGTTCGAAATTACTATGAAAAGTGAATGTAAATTCAGAAATTGCTTTGAAATAGGAAGCGCTCAGACTGAGGATGTCAGAGAATTGATGAGTTTGAGTCGGAATGTCCAGCTTTTACTGCCAGGTTTGTGAATTCTAATTCTAATTGTATGAGAACTATTTCTTGACGGGCGTTCGCATCATTCGTAGTTCGGGGTGTGATGCGGGCGAAATCGCAGTGACATCATAGACGAAGAAATCTAAATCCTTTTCAGTTGCAGTTTTGTCAGTGTCACCTCTCTCCAATTGAAGTTAAATGAAGGGATTAGTGGTCACAGATATTTACTTTCATCTATAATTAAGAACTTTGCGAATGTCTCGAGGAAATGAACCGAAATGGGCAATAACTCATACTTTTTGGGCAAAAATATAGAAAAATTCCTACTTTTCAATGATACAGTTTAAAATTTACTTTGGGAGCCAAAGACCGATCAGCGCTTATTAGAGTTTGCGCACATTAAGCCACATGCCATGGCTTAATGCTGCTGCACTGTAATAACAATAATATCACCCTCCCTCAGAGTTGTCATGGATGTAAAATCAAACAACTGAGACCCAAATGGTTTTTGAACCAGGCTCTAAATATCTTTATTTCTGCTCTAAAGTTGGACATTTTAATATGTGAGTCAGTGGAGATTGATTCACTTTTGCAGCCACCTTCTAGTGGTCAGTCAAGGAACTGCAACAAGTCTCAGCTCCGCATGAGCCTCGAGGCAGAAGTTAGGTGGTTGGCACTTGTTCGCAAACAGCCAGCGGCATAAAAAGAGATGAAAAAGAAGAATGAAGCAAAAGAGGAAAGAGAAGAGGAAACAAGTAAACAATGAACTCTACCTCTGTTTTTGCTTGCTTTTTTAACATATACCACAGTGGTAGTGATTGAGATCAAAGAAAGTCCGTCAGACCTCGGGGGTAATACGCCATCAAGGCCTGAACTGACTTGTCAGTCCATTGTTTTTTTCTTCTAATCCCAATCTTCATCAAATTTACTCAGACCAAGATGTTTCTGGTCCACTAGGTTCAAATGAGTTGTAATTTATGTGCAGGTGAGAGAATATGATTTGGAAATCCCAATCAGCAGATACCCCAACCCCACCACGAGGTTTCTCTAGACCAATCTGAGTACCTCTCTTACCAATATTTAAGAAATATTTTTAGCCCTGCAGGGCTGTTCCTGGTGATGGAAACATGTGTCAATGATCCTGCCCCAAATAACCAACCCAGAACTCCTGTGAGTGTGCACCTAGTGATCCTGCAACTGTGTCTTCAGTCCAATGCTTCTTCAGATTCACTGCAACAGAGGTCACGTTGAGGCTTTGCCTCTGAATAATCATTTGAATGATCATCTGCTGCCTTCCCTCTCCAGCCATTTTCTCAACAGTGGTACCAGCAATTGCAGTCATTTTTCAAAGATGTTTTTTCATCCATCCTCTTCAAAGTTGAGATAATCTTTTTCATTGTTTTAAAGAAAGGTCTCACAGACAAGATAAGCAGAGTTATGGAGAGAGAACTGGGGGAGTTACATGGAAAAATGGAAATACCGATCCCCTGCAGCACACCCCTTTACTGGAAATTCAGAGTTTCGCTTTTCATTTGAAACACAACTACAGACCGTTGCAGGAGAGTCTTCCCGCACACGCAATAAACCTCCACAATGAATCTCTGAAGAGATTTTAATCGTGACTACTGAAGCATTTAATTTCCCATTGAGGCTTAATAAAGTATTTTTTATTTAAATTTGAATTAAAGGAATTCAGGAGCATTAAGAATATGGTGGGGGAGGAGTGCAGTTATTGATTAATTTATTATTGCTATACATA
>JAOWBL010000014.1:2605548-2655960 GCA_028564865.1 Zenarchopterus dispar | reverse complement strand
ATCTATCTATCTATCTATCTATCTATCTATCTATCTATCTATCTATCTATCTATCTATCTATCTATCTATCTATGCACACACAAGCATGCACACATACACACACACACACACATATATATATATATATAACTTGGACAACTTTTAGATAACAAAATGAAGTGTGGTGGACAGACAACTGGTCCATTTGTGTCTCATGTTTTGTCACCCTCCCACCATGTTAAAGAAAATAAGAATCTCATAAGATACCTGCCTTAGGAACTGGTGACCACTGACTAATGTCAGTCCACCAACACTTGGTGCTGCCAATCTGACAGAGTGTAAACAAATAAGACTCATTATAATAATGGTTGTGTCAGTAGATGGCAAAGAAAAAAAAATCAGGTGACTGAGACTAACTGGCACCACTGGTTTTGTTTAGACCTGGTTTTAACATTTGTTCTGACTGATCTGATCACAAATACACAGCATTATGTTCAGGTTTTAACAGTTCGAGGACACATTTAAGTATACACTGTGATCACTCAGACTGCATTAGGATATGGTCTGTGACACGTGGCCATGTTCTTTTAGAAGTGTAAATGCAAAACGTCCTGGAGCTTGGAGGTAATGCAAAGCGCTGAAGGACCACCTCCACAAGGGCATTATATTAATGTGAGAAACAAGTAACAACCAACAATAACATACCACCACAACAGCATGGGCATGTCTGAGTTTGTTTGTTTTTTTTGCCCCTAAAGTTCTGCTAATGTGGAGATGCATGTTAATGCCAGGTGTTAATCTTATCTACTTGTGAGAAGGTCACTCAGAATGGATGTTAACACCAGGTCTAAACAAATCCACTGTAACTCTTATGGAGCTTCAGAAAATTATGTTTGGTTTTTCAGGACTTAAGAATCTGCTTTAAATTGACTCATCAATGAGAAAACACAAACATCTACAATATATTGCTTAAGGCTAAAATATGGAAAGCAATGAGCCTTTCATAAACCCAATTGCTGTCTTAGTGTTGAGTCATCACATGTTAATGCAATTTCAATACTTTCATTAGCACTATGTGCACTCTCTCTCTCTCACACACACACACACACAGAGAAAAGAGAGAGAGAGAGCGAGAAAGAGAGAGAATCATGTTTGCATCACTTCAGACTACATTACACTGGCTTACAGAACATCCATAATGACTGCATGCTTAACCCTGTTGTAACCCTAAACCAAGGGGTCACCTTAAAATTTGATAATTAATGTTCCAGGGAGCTGATTTTTGTATCCAAAAGAGACAAGTCACCACAATGCAAATGGACAAGCAAAGACACACACACACACACGTTAGCAAGGTAATAATAAGGTAGATATATTAGATCTTCTTCTAACTGTAATGGGTGATGTAGACCATGGCTATTTAGAGGTATTGACTGGCGCTAAAGACACACTGTTTAAATTATCATTACTACAGCTATCAATAGCCACTGGTAGTATGTGCATTGACCATTAGTAGGCAAATGTGCATGTGTGTGTGAAGTAAGGCTGAACTGTTACCTATATCAAATATAACATCAGACAAACTCATTTCAATCGGTATATTCTGACACCTTGTCCCATTTGAAAATATGCCATTGCGTGCATTCTCCTCCTGCATTTCATGGTTTCCACATCTAACTCTACATGAAGTCTGTGTTACATAAATTTTACCTACCACACTTAGGGTCCTTGGTTTCCCTTCCAAGTGGCCAAACATTTTTGAAATCATAGATTGGGCATGTACCTAAATCAATAGCTATGTACCTGCATCAATCACTGAATCAAATACACAACAGAAAAAGAAAACAGAGCAGAAGAACAACATAGATCCTGGTATTAAAGTGAGATTTTGCAGAATTTATTGTATCCACCCCTCTAGAGACATAAATAAATGCTTATACATGGTGAACCCCATCACAGTTGACTTAAGATGCAGAATGTAGACACATCTTCTGAGACCCAACTGTTTTGCGCACATCAATGCAAAAACGATGTTGGAAATTTTTGCAAGAAGGTGAGCTGTAGAGCTTCTCCTGTTGTGGCCAGCACATGACTTTGCTTGCTTACATTATCAAATTAGCATACATGTAGAAAGGTGTTGAGTAAACTATGACTAAACTCTGTTGAACAGAGTCACCAGAACAGCGTACTCTGGAAAACAACTGCAGTCAGGATAAGTGCTGTACATGTGGACTTATGTTCTAAGAGAAATTTAAAGTGCAACTGAAATCAAAACACAGAAACTATCTAAAGTTGTTTCATTGGCTAACAGTAGAGTGGATGGGAGCAAAGTTAGTAATACAAGTAGAATTTAGTTTTCTGTTGTGAAAAGGAAAATCAAATAACATTTCTCCTACCATTTTTTATACATTCATGGATAGCCTGATAGACTTTTGGATGGGAGTCAGCCTTGCCAACAGTTAGCCATGGTCACTTCCTCATTAGTCATCATCATCCTACAAAATGGCTAAATGCATGATCGTTTCTGATTTCACCACCAAAATGGCTTCCAAAACAGGATATTCGATTGCAAATATTTGCAAACTAAACAGCATCCTCTGAAGTATGTATAAGTTGTACTTGGAGAGTACAAACAGTCAAATAAACAAGGACAAACTGGACATACTTCGAATTAAGAAACAACTATTGTCTTGTGTCCCCATGACCCAGTAATGGATTCAGCAGGTATAGAAAATGGATGGATGGATATTGTCTTGTGTTGTCTTGCCCTTTCCCCCTGCCAGTCTATCTGCTCATGTACCCTACCAACCATCTAACTTCTGGGTTGAGGCTTGTGCAGTAAGATTTGCCACAGTTCCTTGACTTGTCACTAGAGGTTGGCTGCTAAAGCGAGTCAGCCTGAATTGGCTCACATTAAAATACCAACTTTACAGCGGAAATAAACATATTAACAACCTAGTTTAAAAAATAATTTTGGTCTTTATTGTGTGATTCCACATCCCTGAAAACTCAGAGGGGGCGATTTATTTATTTATTTTTAACCACATTAGATGAATTTATATTAACCATTTACTTTATTTCTAAAATGAGGTGTAGCCTTTTGATTGACATTTGGTCCAGCCAATGGCTAGCTATTATCATTTCGTCATCAGTCATTGTCACGCTACAAAGTTAGGCAAAGTAATGTTTGACTGATTCATTGTTTTGTCTTTGGTTCTTCTTTGCAGTTTGGTTCTTTTTCCTGAGAGGATCTCCTACATTTGGGTCCTCCCAAAACTTTATCATCACAGTCATTCCCAAAAACCAATGTAGTGGGTTTAAGAATTTTTACAGTATTCAAAAAAACTAGCCGACACTGGGTTTATACGAAAGGCTGGTTGCTTTGCTAAGCCCTTGTTTTAGTGACTGTACCCAATTTTAAATAATTATGTTAAAACACAAAATAAATATATGGAAGTAAAAAAAATTCTGTTCTCTGTTAGAGTCCTTTTATTTGTCTGTGTGTAGGTGCACGAAAGACTTTATATCAGGCAACAACATTCTGAAACATTTTCCCTTTGAGTTTCCTTTCTGCACTACAACACAAGTCCTACTGCCTTTTTCTTTGTGTAAAAGCCGGAATTTATTTCACTGCGAAAAGAAAGGGAGCACAGGATAAATTGACAGCTGAGGGAAACAAACTGGGTATGGTGTTTGAAAGGGCAAACATAAACTCTTTCATCCACGACTGTTTTCAAAAGTTAACAGAAACGTATTTAAGAGCCACATCCACAGCAGCTCATCAGTCCATCCAGCAGCAGACTGCTCAAAACAGTCAGTGTCATTCATACGTGTCATAGCATGCTTATTTTAAGATTAAAACATTACATGCAAGGAACAAATGAACATTGTTAAAAATTGGATTATACTCATGTGATCTGGTAGAAGGCATGCAATGTTCTGGATTAAGCTCATGTATAACTGATCAATACCTGAGTGGTTTTACATGAGGGACCTTAACCTTCATCGATCCAGTGGCCTTTTTTTTTAAATCAAATTCCAAACAGAATACAAACAGAATACACAATCTGGACAAAACACTGAATTTTATTGTGTAATTCAAAGACAGCTTGAAGACACATTCACCAGTGTGGGTTAAAAAAACCTATCACTTCTCCACTAAAATTCAATAATTATTTTTAAGATTTCTTCATATTGTACTAGCAAAAAAAAAAAAAAAAAGAAAAAAAATGTCCGGATCCCTAGTATGTCAGGATTGTTGGAGAGGAACTCAGTTACATAAGACCACAGAGCCAAGAGTGATCAGTAATGACCAAAAGAATTGCATCTGCTGGACAACTAAATTTTTTTTATTTTTTTGATAACTGTCTTTGTATTTGTATTAAATAAAAAATTAAGCCATTACAAGGAGCACAGATAAGAAACAACAACAAAGTAGCAAGGGAAGAATGAGAAACCAGATCATATATAAATACTGGCTAAATACTGGCTAGATACCAAGTAATTTGTCGAGGTCAGTTTCATTGCTTTTCTTTCTTAGTGATTCTGTTGAACCACAATACCAAAGCAATGTCTGATTTTCTTTAGCTTTTATGACTTTTGGGGGGAAGAAAGGGGATCTGTAAAGCATTATGCATAGCTGGATATATCACCTAGAATGACACTGCAAATATAGATGTGTTCAATCGTAACTCAGACCTAACTATGACCCAATTTGAGGATAACACTTTACACTGATTTCATATTTCAAGCACTTTTTTCATTCCACAGGTTTACATCCCTACTTATTCTACATATGATCTCAACATAGAAATAATACAAATATTTTATAATATGTTTTAATTCAGGATCTGTGTTTAAATTTGTATTGTCCATTGATATTGATCTTAAACACTGTACAGTTAAAAGAAGTTGGATACATTTATACAAGTCCTATGATGTCACACAGGTTGTTTTTTTTTTAGACACCTTGAGATCTGGATCCTGGAGTTGGAGTGGATTTTCTCCTCGATGGAGATGGCGACCAACCCAAGTGAGCTTCTGGAGTGAGGAAGACCCGTTCTATTCTTCATCTTCTTCTCTGCCAGCGTGGTAGGACGATGGAGAAAATTTTCCAAAGATCATAAACGTGACCAATTTTTACTTTATTTTGGGAAAAGACAGTTATAATTTTTTTAAAGGGTGCATCCACTTAAAAAACCATTCAAGGCAAAAACTAAAAGCCGGCAACATTTGTAAATTGTTATGTATTTTTGTTGTGTTCAGTACAGTGTTTTTTCTAAAAAAAAATTACTTTTGTATCCCTTTAACTCATTGTGGTGTCACTTTCATTATCATTACCTCTCTTTACAGACCTAGAGAACACTGGTCCAGATTTACACATGGTCCCAGACAAAGAGACTCAAAAAGGCAACTCCCACTTCCTTAAATAATCTTCTTCTTCTGTGATTTCCTCAGTAGCTACCACCAGTAGTCTGACTGGTGGATTTCATCTGACCCTCCCTTCAGTCCCACCTCTTCATGAAGAGAGAAAGAAAAAAGGATTACTCCTATTTCAAATAATTTCAAATAGTTAATAGGCATAGTTTCCTACAGACCTTGTTTAAACTCAGTACAGCGGCTGCTCAGTTCAAAGGAGCAACCTGACACATGCTAGAGAAAATGTGGTGATTTTCTACTGCTCGCTGGCCGTAGAGCTCATATGTTCTTGGTAAGGGTGCCTCTGAACCTACTGATGGTATATTTATGGCCATCTCACGAAAACTGTTTTTGGCTGTTTTGGACTTATATTCGCAACTCACAGTAATCTCAACTCATTGGTCAGAAGATCCTTTGGCACATTTTGTCGACCTATAAAAGTGGCAGCTGTCCAATATTTCCAAACATCTGTGTCTTGATCATTTCATATGCTGGAATATTCATGGAAATGTTTGTAATTTTCTATATGGCAATCATGGTGAGAAGACCACAGCTGCAGCTTCTACAGCTGCAGGATGAAGAAGAAGAAGATCTAGCAGTTGTAGCTGCTGCTTTTATTCGCCTGCAGCTGATCAGCGCACGTATGACGTACTTGTGCCTTGTGACGTACTTCCGGAACTACACACAGAGATGCACACTTCTGCCTTATGTGTCTCAGTTTGAAAGCGGTTAATGGGGACACTGTAAGGGTCCCCCTAAAACAACTTAATGTGTTCTTGCGCCATACTTACATGAACATAGTGGGTTGTTCCCTTAGTTTGCTCCTCAGGTATTTGTCTGTCAGCCCTCTGACGCAGCTTTTTGTGTCGTGTTTGTAGAAAATCTTGGACATGACCATCGACCTGGTCATGAACTTAGGAACGTTGGATTCTTATAAAGCTGCCTTAAGGAGGCTGTAGGAAATTGTCCAAAATCATCTGTAGTGTTCCCGGCCGTTGGTACGGGTCATCGTGACCCAGGCTTTACCTGACTTGTCACACCTGTATTTCTCACCCTCACACACACACACACTGGGTTGTTCTCTTAACACCCTCTGAACTTTGCTTATGTTTATTTTCAATAGCTCCAGCTAAGCCTTCAGCACCTGATTGTGTTGTCAGATATACCTGCCTTGTGACAAGTTCATTTTTTTTAATGTTGCAGTACCTAAACACAATGAGCATGATGGGTCCCCATTCACCCAGAGTTTTAGGTTCTGAGGGGGTTGGTAGCACATTGTATGTAGCCCCTAACAGGAATCTAATGTGATTCTCCTCCATGCTCCACAGGCCTCTCCAACTAAGCTTAATCTTCTCTGTACATTCCCAGTTTAACCACTGCCCCTGCTTATCCTGAGCCACTGCTTTTGCACCCCTTAATATCTCCTCCTGTTCACGTACCTGCTCTACGATTAATTTCGTTTTTTCTTAGGGACCTGCTTTGTTCCTCAACAGCTTGTCTAAACCAAGCCCCAAGCTTCCTTGGCCAAACTTACCTACAATCTCTGCATGCTTAAGATCTGCTTCTGACTCCTAAACTACCAGTCTTGGGTTCTATTTCCTCCCCTTGATTGGATTTGGAGCCACCTCTCTAACTACACCATCCCTACTCCTGGCTAACAACTACTCTGTCCTGACTTATATTCCTCTGTTAACTAGATATTAGTAGGTGCAATATTCCTTTCCCAAACAAGACACCCAGGAATGCCTTACCACTTCCTCATTTAAGTTAACTACAAGAGACTCACTCCTTATAACCTGCACATGACACATCGTACACCTCTCTTAATCAATACCCAGTTTTGGAGGGAAAATGAGAAAGCAATAAAAGAGGAGTTTGTTTGGCAAAAAAGAGTGGAGATCTCATCTTAGTCAATTACCACTTTAAGAGAACTATGGTTAGAAGTAGTCATAGGGTGTGATTTGTATAAAAATGGAGGTATGCAAGATCAAAAAGCTTTAAAACTAGTTGCTCTAAACAGGACTGTGAAGACAGAGTTTAAAAGGAAGCTACAGTATTTTATCTTTCTGATATTCTGACTGAAGGATGTCACAGACTTTTCATTATTACATATTTTGTCAAGTTGTGAAGACATATGATGTCTACTTCAAGATTATTGACTAAATGGTTAAATACATGGAGTTTTTGTGCACTTTTTATTGTATTGTATAAAAGAGCGTATGACTCAAACACATGTTTTCAGCATCAAAAGCTTCGCACCTACTTTTCACACAACATTTACATTGACTTTTTTTTTTTTTAATTCTTTCAATAGTCCATGTACCTTGAAAATAACCATCTTATCCAGTCTGAAGCAAGCTGTATCTTCTAAATTCCTTTTGTTTCTGTTGTGCAAATTATAATTCCCGTTAGCTTATCCACCGTCTTCTTTCTTTCACTTTTTATGTCACCTCCATGATCATTTGGTTCTCTCCTCATTTCTTCATGTTCTGTTCATTGTTCTGCTTTCCTTTCCCTCCATCGTTCTTCCTCCGTCTGTCGCCTTAGGAAGAATTCAGCACCAAGTGACAGTCTGATTTAGTCCCACCACCATCCTCCTATCTCTCCCTCCCTCTCTCTCTCTCTCTATTTCTCTCTAGAGAGCGGGTGTCGCACATAAATCTCTGCTGTATCCATTTATTACCTTCTACACTCAAGCCTTGACCTAATTCCTCCCCGTCTCCAATGTGTCAGTAGGTCTGGGATATAGTGCTCTTACAATAGTCTGTCTCCTTTCCTAATCCAAACTAAGTCTCTTCCGTGTTTTATGGTTAATAATTAAACCCACACTGTCTTATATTACCTCATACCCCTAATGCAATATAACAAATTACCAAAATATAGTCTCCTTTTACCATAATCACCCTTTTTCCTCATGGAGGTATGAAAAAGCAGTGTGTATGTGCGAAAGTGTGTCTGAGATGATGTCTATATTATGATTATATCTCTTTCACTTGTGTTGAAAATCATTGGATCAGCACTTCAGTTTAGAAGGATGATGAAAAGGAGAACTTCAGGCACTTTCAACCAGTTATCATCTATTCTGATAAGATTAGAATTTATTAAACCTATCTGCACTCTTTTGGGACAAAAGGCGAACTTATCTCCAGAGTTAGTCACTGAATCTACTATAAGTCCATTTCAGAGTCACAAGTGCAGTCATTTACCAGCACACTGTGGCAGAGGTATTGTTAGAACCTTTGGTCCTGAAAAAAAAAAAAAAAAGCTCACTCTAGGGGCTGAAGAAGTAATCATTACCTTTGGAGGTTAGAAATTGGCTTTTTCCGCACTCATTTAACCTTATTGCAGAGGAGGTGCTGATGGAGCTGAGCAGATAATAGTTGTGATCTCGTGTGATGACTTTTATTGTACCTCTCAGACTACATATTCAAGCCTAGTTAATTAGATAAGGCATTCTAATTAACAAGAAGCCACTACTTAATAAAAGGAAGACGCTGGCTCAGGAGTTGTTCCATCACAGCATAAAAACAGTCACGTTATGTGAAAGTAACACTATTGTGTTGCTCACTTGTCTGGATGAGACGTTAGCAGCACACAACTCTCCAGTGGCTGCAGCTATGAAATAACCCGTATAAACAGCTACTGAAAGCACAACTTAATGCTTTACAAAAACAATAAATAGCAAGTTAATTAATGAGATTTACAGGGCAACTGCATCTCTTGTCTTGAACTAATTGGCTTTAAACATGCTCATGGAAAAGGCTAATAGGTCTGGTTTATTTTCAGTAATATAGTGCGAGCAGTACACAAATACATCAGTTATTATTAGACACAAATAATTCAGCTGGCAGGCCGTGTGGTGTCTGAAGGACATCTTCACTTGCTTTTAGAGGTTTTCTTTACAGATGGATAATTTGAGACTTTAACCATGCAACAAGAAATTCTGTAACCCATTAAAATCTGTCCTAATGCAGATTTAAATTCCATTTAATTTGATACCCATTTCCAAGTGTATAGTATTTACTGCAAATAAGCATTAGGTGCTATTTATTAATCAAATAAAAGATGGATGTAGCCACAGTGATGACAGCCGTTGGTGAGATCTGCTTTATTGATTAATCTTTGGATGTCAGGAGTTTCACTTCATCTTCAACATGACTTCAGGTCTCACTGAGATCATTTCAGAAGTGGAGCGCTTATGAGTGCTGCCAGTTTGGTGGAATTCTTGAGATTACATCTTTACGTAGGTTTCAAAATCATGTGAGAATCACAAGGTAATCTGATTATTTAAAGACATTTTGTTGACATAGCTTATCCTTTCTGCAATTACCCTTACAAAAAAAGATTGATGGTGTAAAATAAAATGTGTTTTCCAACTTCTAAACGCAGCTTCTCACACATGGCTGAAATGTCTTCTTACTTGTTTTTGTAATTTTTTACACCTGGCACTTTACATCTTTTTTTTTTTTTTAAATAGAATTTTCCCTTCAAGGTTCAAATTACTAGGAAGAAATTATTTTAAATTAAATTCTTACAAACATCTTATAAAGCTAATACAATTCAATAATAGTTCCTCCAAAATTTACAACCTAAAAAAACCTGTCTTGACTTTCGTGGTTCTTTACAGGATGCAGAGATTTTGCATTGTGCTATCAGGAGAAAGGAGAGTGTGAAGTAAAATATTCTTCATTCATTTCAGCTTGTTCAGAATGGGAAACTGTGATATCAGATCATAATTGACTGTCAAATAAAAGTCTTCCTTATTGGTTGAAGCAACTATAGGATGACTTAGATTGTTTAACTGGAAGGAGTCATGCAACAAAACTTTTTTTTTTAGTTCTTATGTAGATTTATGTTATAAGTTTGCTTGTTTTGTCAGCTGGCACTCCAGTTTTTAAGCTGGGATACAGATAAAAAGTAAAAAGATAAGATAAGCTGAGATAAGCTTTAATGCCCTTAAGGAAATTTGTTTTAAGCTTAAAAGTGCTAAACACAGCTGCAGTTATACACAGACATACACAGTGGACATCCAGCAAAGATAAAGTATCGGTAAGTATTACACGGATTAACATTGTGCAGTATCAGGCATGTAGGGAGACAAAAGACTGTAAAAATAGTCCATAAAAACAGTTTTAAAAAAAACTGCAGAAATCCAAAAAACAGAGGCAATAAATACTACTAATAATAAGGGATGCTGATAAAATATGATCAGATGATTAAAATTAAGATAGACTATGAGTTTTTGGTGTTTAGGAGTGTTTTAGAGGGGACAATGGAGAGCTTAGAGTAGTTACTTTTGTGTCTTCTGGCTCCTCTTCTCCTACCTGATGGTAGGAGATCATATTCTCAGTAGGGGATGTGTGTTGGGTTGTTGAGGGTTCTGTGGGCCTGTTTGATCACTTTTACATCATAGATGGATTGGCGGACCTTTGTATCCTACAATTTCCACTGCAGTTTTAACTAAAGTTGCAATTTTGTTTCTTGCCCAGATAGTTTAGTTGCCATACCAGGCCGCCATGCCGTATCTAATGACACTCCCAAGAACAGCATTAAAAAAAAAAAAAACATATTATTTTTCACTAACACTCTCAGCCTCCTGAGAAAATGAACTCTCTGGGCCAGCTTATTGCAGACACTCCACATGTTCACACTATTTTAGTCTCGCCTCCATAATTACATCCAAATATTTGTAGGAGCACACTTGTTCAAAGGCACAGTCATCAATAACAACAGTGCCACGGTTCCTCAGCCCTTTGGGATCAAATAACATTTCTTTGGTTTTATTAGTTTTAAAATGAGGTTTTACCTGTCACACCGGGATTTAAAGAAGGTGATTTCCTTGTGGTAAATTGAAAGACAGTCATCTCAATGCAGCAATCTCAGAACAGTCATGTCATCCAAGAATTTGATGATACGGTTGTTCTTCTTGTTGCTTCTGCAGTTGTCAGTCTTCAGAGAAAGGCATATAGGAGAACTCAGTGCAGCACTCTGGTTTACATTATTTGATCTCTGAGAGGGTGCTATTAACCTTGACCTGCTGCGACCTTTTTGATTGGAGAGAATAAAACCATGTAATAATCTGGGGTTCACTCTCATGTCACCTGACTTCGGGATCAATGACAGCTGATATTTGTTGTTGTCTCAGAAGATGCAAACACACAATCTTGTCATTTATCATTTTCATCTCTCCATACACAAGGAACACTCATCCCAACAGTGAAATCTGGAGTGAAAAGTGAAAAACTCCATGAAAGCGTGGACCAGCAGACAAGTGTGTTGCTACTGACTGTGATAATGAGACTGGTTTCACAAGTAAACACTGCTGGTTTTCCCTATCAAATCAATCACAAACACCACCAGTCGTAATACACCAGAGACGTCTGATCTAAGTCAAAGGCATACATCAAACTGCCTTGATGGCAACTGGATGTGGTCTTTCTAGTTAGTTAAAGTGTTATTTCTTAGTCAACACTGGTCACCTAAGCAGAAACAGCAGCCTTTTATCACAGCTGGCTCCTGATGTGAGTTTGGTATAAAAGGGCCTTTAACCAGTTTGTTTTAAAAAGAAAATGAACTGATGGTCCATATGTAGCCCCTTTAAGACATACTCCTTTTCATGAATCCATATACATCTTCATTGTGACAGAAAAAGAAAAGCTGCTGAATATTCACCATTTTTAGGGTCATGTTGTATCCTCTCCTCCCTCTCATTCGTACAATGAACAGGAAAGAGCCAGCAGCCAACAATAGGGTCCCGGTAGAGTAAAATATGACATTTCAGAAAAAGATTTCTCAAGAAGTAGCAGTCCATCACAACATCTGTTCAGTTCAGTCAGTCCACAAAGCCAGTTAACCAATAAGATCATCTCAAGACACTTCACATCAAAGTGGACAAGTTCAGTGCAGTTTAATCACATACAGTCCACTTCAGCTCAATTAAAACCCATTTATATTCCAGTTTAATCCAGTCCTTTATAATTCCTTTATAGTTTAGTTTGTTCCAACGCAATTCAGTTCATTGTCATATAATCGCAATTTATAAAAACAACCATATTGAGAAACCAAACTGATTGTCCTCAAACTTCAGACTGATTCAATCCACCATCCAGAGCAAGCACAAGGTCATAGCAGAAAAGACGGACTCTCTGTTAACAGACAGAAGCGGGCACATGAAGGGCAGCCATCTGCCTCAGCCAGTTGGGGGGCGTGAGAGTACATGACAATACACAGAAAGAGATTAGTCAAAGGATACCTGCTATGAGACAAAAAACAGAAACACTGAGTTAATAATAGTAATGAAGGCATATGCATGCGTAAAGAGGAAGGAGTGAGGAGAGTGCCCTGGGTGGGAGGTTCACTAGTGGTCTGGGCCCATCCATCCATTATCTATACCCATTGGTTCCTGTTCAGGGTCACCAGGGTCTGCTGGAGCCAATCCCAGCTCATTACAGGTAATAGGCAGGGGGACACCCTGGACAGGTCGCCAGTCCAACACAGGGCCACATATACAACTAACAACCATGCACGCTCACACTCACACCTACAGGAATTCTCAGCTGACCTAATTTTGGACTGTGGGAGGAAGCCGGAGTACTCGGAGAAAACCCACACAAGCACGGGGAGAACATGCAAACTCTACACAGAAAGACACCTGCCAGGCTGGGAGTCAAACCAAGAACCGTCTTGCTGTGAGACAACAGTGCTAACCACTAAGTCACTGTGCTGCCCCGGTCTAGGCCCATGGCAGCGTAACTAAAGGGATGACTCTGAGTTACACAAGTCAACAGTTTTAAGCCTTTTCTTAAGCGGTAGAGACGGTGTCTGAGTCACAAACTGGGAGCTGCTCCACAAGGAAGGCGCTTCATAACTGAAGGCTTTGTAGCACTTTCTGATTCAGGAAACGTAAAGAACAACAAGCAGTCTGAGAGCAACGTGCTCTGTTGGAATAAAACGAAACTAGGAGGTCTCTAACCTGGATTTTACAGGAAGCCAATGATTATAAACTAACTGAAGAAATATCATCAAAAAACATAATAGTTTACAAAAACATGTGTTTTGAACTGCTACCATCCAGCTCATCTGCTGTTTTACACAACGGCAGTGCACCGGCATGTGGAATGTCATGACATGACAAGTAGTCGTGAGAAAACCCATGATGCACTGCAATGCTTCAACCATTCACACTCTGAACCCTCTTAAACCCTCTTAAACATATAAAAGCCTTTTAGAGCACAGAAACAGTTCAGAAGGGCATCTAAAATTGAAAATTCATGTTTCAAAGTGACCGCACAACTTGAAACACTGAATTAGGAGTTGTTTTAATTTGTACATTATTCTTATCACCCACACTTGCAGCTAACTGTTTTTTTTGTGAATATTTACTTCTGTCATTTTATTGATGTATTTTATTTTCCTGTTTTGTGTCTTACACTCCAGTATGTGGCTTTATGTCTTTTCTTTACATGGTTGTAGCTTCAACACACAGTGCATTAATGTTGTGGTATTCATCCAACAGTCATCCTGCAGTTCTCGTAGTCAAAGCGCAAAATGTTATGTAAACATCAACACATGGATTTATTGTGAGGATATTGCACCTCAACTGTACTGTAATTGCGCCCATCACCTATATATATATGGTTTACTCAGTGTTTATTTGGTTGGTTATATCTGCAGAGGTTGGCGGGACACCATTTATCGTCTAAAAGTTCTCCTTTCAGAAGGGAAATTATTTCCATAATGCCCCACCAAACGACTCCATCAGAGGTACAACCCAGAGGGGAGCAGAAAGAAATGAAAGGACCAATCTAAAACTGCAGTTGCACTTTTATGTGGTTGATGACAAATTTTACTTTCGGTGTGGAAAAGGTTGACTGCTAGGTAAACTGAAAAAATGTTTCCAGTTAAATATTACTGACAGGCTCGTGTTGTTCTCCACAGTTGTACTTAATTTTTTTGTTTACTGGACAGTAAGAATTGTTTTTTTTCATTTATAAATGTAGTAAAATGCTACAAATCATGCCTTGTCCAATGGTGGTTTGAGGTAAGGACAATGTCAGCGGTGACAGATGATATTTGAGTGTTTGAGGACTTTGGAGGAAGGTGTCAAGGTGATTTCAAGGTTGGCGGATTAAAGAAGAAAGAAATAGGTTGATTGGGGCAGAAGGACGAGATGGGCTTGCGAAAGGGAAGGGAGAAGACGAAAAACTGTTTGGTGAGTGAAGAATATGGAAAAGAAAGGTGGAAAGAAGAGGATTTCAGATGAAATGAGGAAGAGAAGCTACTCAGCAAGGAGGGTGATAAGGAAAAGGGCTAAAAAGATGGGATGTATCTTTAGTCTGTCTATCCTGATGTGGAAGTGTTGGAAGGTGTGCTTATGAGTGTGTTAGGAACAGCACAGGGAGGATAGTAATGGCACTGAAAGAAAAGAAAAGTGAGTGGATGTTGTTCAAACCCGTTTCCCTCGAGCTGGTGTGAATGTGTCGCCTTCATTGTTGTTAAAGCAAAATGAACCTTAAACCTTGTTCTAATGCACCTGTATTATTATGTCCATATGAATACCTGGAGCCGAAAATGAGGTCACGTCAGTGATGGTCAGGCAGAATGGAAGGAGTTACCTTCTTCACCTTTATCATCCCCTTTCTACTCTTCTCATGATGCTTTATTCCCATCTCCTCTACTTTTTTTGTTTCTCTTTAGGTTTCACACTGTTCCTCTTGCTCTCCCTCTCATGTTTTGTTTCCTTTTCTTTCCTTTCTGATTGTTTTATCTTACATTTTCTGATTCCTCCCACTTTCCCCTCCTCTTTTTTATTAACTCCAGCTTGTTCTCATCTGCTCTGGTATTCTCATACATGAGACTTGTTTCCTTTTCCCCTGTTCTCACTAGTTTCCTTAATCTTTCCCTTTCCTTGCTTTTTTTCTTGACTTAGATATCCTTCTTTTTCTTATTCCATGTTGAAATTATCTTTATATTTTTTCTCTTCTTTTACTGTCTTTGGTTTCATTTTTCCCATTTCCTGTCATTTCCTCATTCTTTTTTTCTGGTCTTGTGCCATCTCCCTTTGACATCTTCTTTTTGTCTCTTTTCTTGGGTTCCTTTCTTTTATCATCTCTTTTAAATTGTTCTGCTTTCTCCTTCATTTTTCACGGGTTTCTTCTTTTTGTTTCCTTGCTGGTCAATCACCCTTTCATCCTCTCTCTCCCAGTAACTTTTTGTTTCCTCTCCTTTGTTCCCCATTCCCTTATTCCCTGTCTCTTCTTTCCTGCCCTCTCTGCAGGATTATTAATGGCCTCGTATTGTCGGTGACCAGGCAGACAGGAAACAGAAACCCCTGCAAATAGTCAAACAGCATCACACCCCCTTAGGCAGGTGACCAGGTGAATCACTCTGTGTGTGTGTGTGTGAGATGGGATGTGTTTCCAGGTTAAAGTTATGGTGCTTGCGCTGACAGAGGCAAAAAAAGGGGTTGGGGGAAGAGGAAAAGAATTCATTTTCTCCAGAGGGATGAGGTGTGTGTTTGTGTGTGTCTGTCTGTCTATGGTAACAGAGGACTCCTGCTACCTCCAGCCCTGCAGGCCTCTCAGAATAAATGGATTTTCTTTTTCTATTCTAGGATGCAGTGAACCTTATTTCCTTCTCATTCTCCTCTCTTTTTCAATCTGTCTCCATCTCTGTTCATGCTTCAAGAACATACCCACAGATGTTTCAGCCCTCACCCCCAACGCTACTCTCTCTTAAAGAGCCATTAATAGATTTTAATTTAATTCAATAATTACAATTATAGTATTACAGCAGAGTAAAAAAAAGAAGAAGAAGCTAATGCAATAAAAGCAAACCAGACATTCCAGTCAGAAATATGAAGAATAGCAGATCTGACAGTAATATACTGTTGCTAGGGTTACCAATGATTGTATACCAATAATTTTACATCTAAACTGAAATGAATGATAGGTTACTTTAGTAAAAATGTCATTTTGCTGTTTAAGTCATTTAGGTAAATAAATTAAAATGTGAGCTATCCGAAGAACTGTTGGAAGCAGAAAAAGGTGTAGTTGAAACTGTTGGATGGGGTGTTGTGTTTGCAGCCTGACAACTACTCAAGACATTATGGACAGCATCAATAGCTAATGCAAGTGAACTTATCAGCAGACAACATACATAGAGACCCACAACTCAGTGTCCAGGCTGAGGAGATGTCCCTTCACAGAATAAAGACTGATCCAAAAAAAAAAAGGATTCTCAAAACTGTGCAGGTGCCCAAACCCATGTATTCTTGATCATTTTATTTATTTATTCCAGATCTGTGCACTCAATGAACATGAGAAAATAAAAAATTTTTAAAAATTTAATGTTGGATCCTTGGGGGTGGGGTGGTGTGGGGGGGTCTAATAAATATGATGAGGGAGAAATTTCAGACAATGTTGGTATTGCATTCAGCTGTTGCATTCAAATCCCCCTAGTTCAACCAATCACAGGTGCCCGTCGCTGGTGCAAGTTCCAAAGACATATGAATATAAAAATTAATCTCGGTTTTTCCAGCTGCTACCTTTGGATATGAAAAACAACAACATATCTGATGTTTGCGAGCAAAAAGGGTGTTTATTTATTCGCATACAGCACACTTGTAATGCATTTAGGTAAACATTTTAATACCAGGTGTGAACACGTGCACCTAGCGCCGGCAGCGTGTGATCACATTTCTCAGTACAGACGTTCATGATGTTCCTCCCACTGACCTGACAAACTATATAATAATACAATTTCTGCATGAACATTTGCAGTACTTTAGCAGAAAAAAATGAGTACTGTAAATTATGGTATTCAGATGTTAGTCATACTGTGTTTTTTTTTTCTCAGTACAATAAACGTTGCATTTGCCTTACAGTCACAACTTTGGGAATAAAATATTCTTTAAGGGAAAAAGAGAAAAAAGCTAATCAAATAAAAGCATTACAACGTGCTTGTTTTGTGGTATGTCATGCCGCCTGAAAAACCTTCTTCCCTTCAATAAATTTTCCTGTTTCTATTATAACTGTAATTTGATTTTGCAGACAAAAAGGCTTAGACCCTCAGACTTATGTTTCAGTCCACAAATAGGCATTTCTGCTTGTAGAGAAATAAATCTCAGAAGAACATATGTTTTTATCAGGGAAAAGAAGCAACCAAAAGTTATAATTTAAAGGCTTTACGTGTAAATATGCTGTGCTTCAGAAGCAAGAGTAGTAGAGTCCTACAGCCAATAAAAACATTGAACTCACACAATACTTTCATTTCATTTCAGATGGTTGGATATTACACCTTCAACAGCAGCACTGTTCTTTCTTCGTGTTGGAAATAATGGTAACAAAAAAGATGAAAATCCTGACCTTGAGTCTGACTTCAAATTCTAGCGGAGGCGTTTCAGAGTTGTCCATCTGCTTTGGCGCTCAGCAGCTCTCAGGGCTTGAAGCAAATCAGCACAGAGGGCTGCACAGTCTCTTGACATTGTCCAGAGAGGGTCCATCTCCAAACCATCACCACGGCCATAACTGCATTATGTTGAATTATATCGCAGCAAATGGAGAAGGGATGGAGGCAGAGGAGGAGATTCAGTTTCATTGCATTTTGCACATTAAGATGTGATTCAGCTTCTGCTTTGGTCAAAAGCCCTGTTCAATGTTCCCTAAAACAATTATAATAATCACACAGATTTTGACAAAAAGGCTGAATAAACATGAATGATCGTCAAAATCTCCTCCAGCCTGAAAAAACATATCACTGTGACAGCATCACGCACAATAAAGACTTTTTTTATTCCTTCATCTTATTTTGCTAAAATTATAAAAATAAAAAATACAAACATGAATTCACAACCTCAATTCCAAAAAAGCACTGTATAAAATATAAATAAAAGCTGAATGAAATGCTTTTCAAATCACATAAACCCACATTTTATTTACAAGAGAACATAGAAAACATGTCAAATGCTGAAAGTCAGACATTAAACCATTTCATGAAAAAAAAAAAACCCCAAAACATTAGCTCACTTTAGATTTAATAGCATAATATTTCACACATGTTGGAACACTGGAAACAAAAGGCTGACCATGTAAGTTGTACTAAAATTAAACATGTGAAGGAACATTGTGCAACTGATTAGATTTATTGGCAACAGATCAGTGACATAATTAAATATAAAAAAGAGAAAAACACCGTCTGCAAATGCTTAAAAAAACCCAAAAAACTCCTGAATAATCTTTATCAGCATAAAACTGAAAACACTTGGAAAATGTTATTCACAATTCAAAATATTATTAAATATTAACAATATTACGGACACTTTGAACCCGTGTTTCTGTGCCATCAGATTCAAAATTAACTTATTTTTCTTTAAAAATGATACATTTCCTTTCCTAAAGCATTTTATATGGTTTCAGTAATTTATGAGATTTGCAAATCATTGTGCTTCGTTTTTATTTTCATTTTACACAACTCTTTTTGGGAACTTGTTTGTACTTTCCACATACATGGAGCATATCCATTCATCCATCATCTTGAGCCACTAACTATTTAGGATCACAGGGATCAGCTGGAGCCTAAACCTGCTGGGTGAAGAGCAGGGTACCCCGAGACAGGTCGCTAGTTCTTTGCAGGGCCACATATAGATAAACAACCACACACATGCACACACACTCATACACACCACATAGTATATCATGATTTATATCCATCATCCATATATTCGTATTTATTCCTATTTTAACCAAATAAAAGTCGCCAAGAAACATTATGAGAGTGTTGTTTTTTATCCCTGCTCATCAATATGCTCATCAGCGTTGTTGTTTTTCATTTTATGTGCAGTTTTTGTGGCTGATGGCACAGTAAAATGCTATGTGTAGACAGCATGGGCTGCCTTCATCATGTTTCCAAAAGCAAATCCAAACAAAAGCTTTTTACTTAGCATTTTCTCTTTTAATGATAACTGGTGGTGAATACATGTATTTGTACGCTTGAACATCAATCCATTAGTCCCATATGCTGAATAAGTACTATGGTTTGTAACATTTGAAATGGTGCACTAGATTGTGCGCTTTTAGAAAATTAAGAAATGTGAAGTGGCGAGGTCTGAATAGCTCAAGAGCTAATTGATTTAGCATTCAACTGGTGTAGCTGCTGTCTCCGAACACAGCTGCACAGATGCCTCTTGAATCAGGCTGTAGTTTTCCAGTTTGCAGTGACAGATGGGTTTTACTTGTATGAAGTGCAAGGATGTACACACAGCAAAGGGCCACAGGCTGGGACTTGAACCTGGGCAGGCTGTAGCTTCCACGCATGGGCTGGATGCTAAACAAGGTGAGCTCTCTGGTGCCCCTTCTAATCATTTTTAATGACTAAATCTAATACAGCAGCTGAACGCAGAGTAAATAACCACAGGGAAAATAAAGATTATATGCCTACTTTTACTTTTAGGGCACACAATGTTGCCCCTCAGCTGGCCACACATGAAGTTGGAGGTTATTCTCCCATTCAGGATGACTTACCCACAGCACTTGTGTGACACTAAAAACAGAATTATTATTCTGCTCTGTCCCGTGGTCAAACACATGAATGGTAAATTACAGTAAATCAATTTCAATCTGCTAAAAACAGGCATCATGGAAGGTTAAAACTGTTAAAGCAGTAGATACTGGATGATGAAGGAGTACAGACACTCTTGTGTGAAGTGGAAAACATCAATGGCAGACCCATAGCAACAACTTCAAATGACCCTAATGACCTGGAGGCTTTGACTCTGAACCATCTGCTGATAATGAAAGTACAACCAAATATTCCCCCAGGTGTCTTCTCAAAGGATGATCTCTACAGGCGTCAACTGTGGAAGCAAATTCACTATGTGGCACATTTATTCTGGACGCAGGAATACCCGCCTCTCGTGCAAGAAAGGCAAAAGTGGAGCACAACAAGAAGGACTTTCAGCTTGTCATCGTTTTGCAGAACTTGATTTGATAGAGACAACGGTCCAGCAAGCATAACAGAAGTTTATTTAATCATTAGCTAAGCCCTTCTGACTCAGGGGTTAAATCCTTAAACCAAACACAGGGCTGCCATCTCCTCTAGCTTGGGTGTGAGACTTGCATTGTTCACACTTTACTCACACTCTCACGCCACAACCATTTTCTCACTCACTGAATTACGAATTTACAGCTGATGGGATAGAGGCGTAAAAGAGGAGACTGACACCCCACACAAAGACGAGATAGCAGCAACAGCAAGTTTTTACACATATCAGGAGGAGAGAGAAAAATGTCCACTAAAAATGACTGCTGATTCATTTGTTTGTCTGGGACCAGCTGTCAAAGATGTATGTCCCAGAATTCAATAGCTCCTCTTCTTCTCTGCTTGCACAAAGGTAGGAATGATTCTGGGTGAGTATGTAGCCTTTCACCAACCTACAAATACGGAGACACCTGTGGGCAGGTTCAGGCCATCAAATCAAGTTTATTCTCACATACATGCCTCCATACGGTTCATTCCAAGTCCATAGTTCACTGGTCTATTTGAAGGAGTCAAACAGTCCCAACCTATATACAACTTCCAAGCTTATTGCTAGTCAAAGATAGAAAAGCTTCATCTTAATTCCCACTCAGTCGTTCGTCTCTCCCCATCTCTGATTCTGAAAGTGTTGCTCCTCAGTTGTTTGGAAAGGCAAGTGGGTTTATTCCAGTGACTGCAGCTCACTCAGGCCATGCTCAACGTGAGGATGAGCAGTCACACCGTGTCCAGAGGCACAGTTGATGTATCTCTTCAATACTTCCAGTTTCACTGGGTTCTAAGTGTGCCGACCTTCCCCAGGAGTGAAGATTCATTTACTCCTCACTCCTGCAGAAAGTTTTCATGTGCTAGGACCATCATGGACTTCAGTAGTCCAGACCCTTGAGATACCACACCCCTCTGAACACCAGGAACTGGAGTCAGTCCCAGCTAGCATGCTCTTCACGTAACTCAGGAGAACGAGGTCTTGGTCACGTCGGAGTTTCTCACCGACACTGTACCCACTGGAAATGGTCTCATGGCAGCCGGGGCTATGGTCACAGTCTCTCACTTCATGCACCCCACATTATTATGTCTACTTTTACAGGTATAACAAATGTACCCTTTCATTAATGAAAGAAAAATCCACAGTGGTCACTAAAATAAGTTGAAGCTGTCAAAAGTAATCATTTACTATGAACTGACTATCAGATATTACTGATTGTGTGTTTTGTTTCAGACACATTTGGCAGTTTTAGAAAAATGTTTACAATAACAGAAAATCAGACATTGCTTTTGAATTCTGTTTCAAAAGATCACTTTAAAAAAAGAATACAACTGGCCTTAATAAACTAGTTACTTGCAAACTAGGTAATATTTTTTTTCTTTTTTTTATTATTCTGCTTTTTGAGGCAATCAAATGATTTGCACCACTTTCAGTGAGACTTCGGCATCCGTAGACAGTTATTTTTGGTCCACTCACGAGAATGCTACTCCAGTTTTCTCACGTTTGAAGGGTTTCTTCTCCAGACTGCATGTTTGATCTCATAGACTCATAGCAAGAGACTTCAGGGTTTTGTTCTCAGTCATTCTTGGCTGTTTTTAGTTGTGTGTTTTGGGCCATTATCCTGTTGGAGAACCCATGAGCTGTACCTGGGACCAAGCTTTCTGACACTGGACAGCACACTTGGCTCCAAAATGTCTTGACAATCTTGAGATTTCATTGTATCTGCACAGATTCAAGACCCTGTTCCAGATGCAGCAAAGCAGCCCTAGAACAGAACTTTAGCTAATCTGACACATGGAGGAGGCTCAGTCTTCTCTTCTTTGAACGCCTCATTTTTGCATCTGTGAGCATCGAGCTGATGTAACTTGACAAGTTACATCAGCTCGATGCTTTGTCTCATCTATTCAAAGAACGTTCTCCCAGAAGCTTTGTGGCTTGTCAATATGCATTTTGACAAATTCCATCTGCTTTTTGTTATGATTTGTTTTCAGCACCGGAGTCCTCTTCGGTCGCCCACTTTGGTGTGATCTGACACTGATGAACGCTGACCCTGGAATTCACCTTGGATCTCTTTGGAGGCTGTTCTGGGCTCTTCCATGTTGTCCATAGCTTTAACTCTTGTCTTGGGGTCCACATGGTGGGAGTTCGGCCACACCCAGTGGACCCTAAACTTCTGAATGAAGTTTGCAGTTTGCTGTAACGGGAACATTAAGCTGCCTGGAGATGGTTATAGCATTCACTTGCTTGGCTGGGATATTCTTTCTGATTCTTCACCTTTAAAGCAGTCAGAATGGCTAACTGCAAGACTGTAGCTATTTGTAATGATAATTACAGAACACACTTGAGTTTAACTGTGGTCAAATTATTTTCAATCGTTTCTAGGGCTGCCGACTACTTTTGTCATTCATGTTTCATTTGTTTGTTTTTTAATGATTCTGTTGAACCGCAATTCAAAAGCAATTTCTGATTTTCATTAGTTGATTTTCTGTATATTGTGATTTTGTTATTATTACTTTTTCAAGCTGTTTCAGAGTCCATTGTTGGTTTTTCTTTGTTTAATGCAAAGGTTAAGGTTGATTAAGGTTGGAGTCTAGATAACAAATTATAAAATGAAACAACTCTAAAACAACATGACACCTTCGGGCATTTCAGACAGCAACATTTTTGGAAACTTCCTTCCAGTGTAAATTTTCTGAACTTATTTTACCATCTTTATGGTGAAAAATGGAAAATAAGTAAATAAACTCCTTATGGCACTAAAGAACAATATTGATGAGACTGACTCCTTTGTAAACATGAGGAGCTGTCCCCGTGTTGCCGCTTGTGCAGGTATATTTAGAGTTGGTGTACAACAACGGGATGATTTCAGTTCATTAGCTCCAGCAGAATTGTAGAGCCATTTGGATCTCAGTCAAGGTGAAAGAACGGGATTAATTAGGCCCTCTGAGCAAAGCTCTGGTGTTCGGCGCCGGCCCTCTGTGGAAGACGGTTCACAGGTTTAACAATGAGTTTGATTATTTGCTCTAATTCTGCCACGTGCAGCAGATGGACAGGGATAATTAATTTCAGGCCAGAGGGCTCGAACCTTCATGTAGCCCTGGGAAAATTCAGACAATTAAAGAAAAGTAATCACAAAAATGAGCGAGTGAGTGATGCAAATGGTCTTATCATTTATAAACAGACCAAGCAGATGAAAACAAAAGAGCAGGAGACATTTTGCCTTTGATGAAAATGGAAGTTTAATTACTGTTTTGTGGAATCAAGGGAAGTAGGCATTCAGAAGTAAACAAGAAAGTAAATGCGCTCTGCCATTTCGCGTTCTGTCACACAGGCACCTGTCTTCTCATAGATTAGTTTTTTTAAAACTGTAAAGGGAAAAAAATGAAGAACCCCGCCAACTAGTGTAAAAACAAACTATGAAAATTGTTTAGAGTCCATCTCATGAGCCACCAACTGATCCATCGCCATCCCATGTGTTGAAGATATTTTCACATTATTGTGTATTATTATTTCTCTGATTTGCTACAAAAGGCTGTAATATGAAGCCTCTAAACCACGACAGAAAGACCCAAACACTGACTATGTCACATCTGACTGAACAAAAGGAAATGGGTTAATCTGGCATTTTGAAACTCCCTGGAACTGTTGCTGTTTACACATGAAAACACTAGAAAAGTTCAGAAAAATGGGAAGACAGCTTGGTCTGAACTGGTTCCAGGTCTTATTTCTTATTTTTAAGAGACAATTGTCATTTCTCCTTTATGTGTGTATTGGAGGTCTGATGCTCAGGTTTTGCATTTGGTTGCAGTTTGCAAACTTGTCATTAAATCCTAGATTCTGATCCTTTAAATGTTTACAACATGACACATTATAATGTCTCATTATTAATGCACAAGCAGCGGGTGAAATAACCAAGACATCAGCAACAATCTAAGAGAAGCAGTTGTGATCCCTCAATCTAAGGTTTATAAGATTCCACCATTTTACAGTCAGCAAGATTTTTCACAGGTGGGAAAAATTCAAGAGATCTACCAATATTCCCAGCAGTGAAGCGCAACGCTCAGAGAAATCTCAGAAAACTCGAGAGCTACTTTTCGAATGTTGTAGTGGGATCTTAATGGTAGACTCACAGCAGCGCCACAGATGGTGCTTCTGACGTGCCTTCGTCATATCATAAACAACGAAGTAAATGTCTTCCTTTTCACTCAGCAAATGAGTCATGGACTTTGAAAATGTCCCAGGCAGATTTGACACAATGCATGGAACCAGAGTTCATTTAGGCAACGCTTGATATCACCTCATTCAAAGTGAATGGATGTCATTGGACAGGACACTTCCAGTGCACACTTGTGAGAGCTGCACATATATGTGCATGAAGCAATGCCGTAAAGACAAGTGGGCAAAAATTCCTGCACGGTATTAGAAGCAGGTGATGTCATGAAGAACATACAGTTAATGCCACTAACAATGGTTGTACAAACTACTGAATCATGGGTGCACTTGGTTTTCAGTTTTTCCCGTCTGTTACTGCTTTCGATATTGCTTTAGTTCTCGTTAAATAAACAATGCCAACATTTGATATGTTGTATTGTTGTCATGTTTAAGCTGTTGCACAAAACCAAGATAATGGATTAAGCTGAGACGTGTCAGCTATCCTGGCTGAACCTAGCCCCCAGTTGGTTGCACATGAACAGTAGCAGGTTAGTTTCCACAGAGATTCATCGAGTGTGGCTGCTGCTTTAACCTGCAGCTTGGGTCTCGTTATTCTGCTGTCACTCTGATCAGAAATAAATTTAGTTTATACGTACTCATGAACGTCTTTGTGTATGTTCAGCCTGCATAGAAATTTTACAGACAAATTGTAATTTGGCTTAATAGTGATCATTACATATAGTCCATTTAGGCTATAATTATGACAGCGATCGACTTTAGGAGGGCTGATGTTTATATTCATCACGCTGGCCTTGTATGATTATTAGAAACAGCAGAGGTTGTAAAGGTGCTTACGTAAGTCGGGGAGTGGGTGATAGTCTACTTCATATACCTTGACCTTTTGAACGAAGCATCTCCCTTTCTTACAAGGGCTTTCTGATGGGAGACTGCTTCCGGTTGGACATTTTGGCATTTCCTTACAATTAACCTTTTAAAAAGATACTATTTCTCCAGTGATAGTATCTTTTTCTTGTGAAAACTACCTTTCCCTTTTTTTGTCACTGCAAAAACAGCCCGTCTAGAAATAAGCTACACATTCCTAAATCTAGTCAAAATTGTTTTATTTTAAGCAAACTATATCTGCCAGTGAGGTCAGGAAAAATCTCTTGACTAGAATTTTTAAAACTAGCAAAATGGTCTACTGATGTTCCTGAAACAAGGAATTTTCACTTTCTTAGAAATTTTTTGCAGAATATGTAACATAGTACAAAAAGTACAAAACTGTAACAGGGGAAATATTAGCTAACTAGATACTGAAGTTTGGGTATTAATGCAAACATTTAAAGTTGGGAATATGGGTTGTTCCCACAAATTATGAATAAACTAACAATAGATAACATTTCCATTTTTTTTAGGAAACATTTCTTCATTCCAGACAATACATATTTTTGTATCAAAGAGAGTAATGTATATTCATAATCCAAGTTCCACTTATACATCTCCCTAAAATGAAAATAAACAAAAGGACCTAAAAGGAATGAAGGGTGGTGAGACACAGTTTCAGCAAAGTGTTTCTGATATTCCTGTTGCATGTCTTTCCCCCAGCCCCCCCACCCCCAAGTTAGCGTGCTTTTATATTTTATTAAAGAGGCAGGAAATCTCAATAAAAGGCAGTGTTTGATTTTCCAACGCCACTCCAGTGATTCTTGCCATCATCTGCATGGAATTACATTAAAAGGCATGTCATATTAAAAACCATGAAAAATGTCTTTCAGTGTTCAAAGTTTAATATTAAGAATACTTTTATCTCTTGAAATTAAATTCTGGCATAGTCAGAGGCACCTTATTCCTGTTTTTTTTTTTTTTTTTTTTTTGATTAACATTACTCACAGTGAAGCGTTATTTTTCAAATAAGTTCTTTATTAAAAACTGTGTTGGATTACTGCACAATCAGCCTGTCTGATAGAAAGACTTTAAGTTTATCCATAGCTTAGTTTTCTTTGTAACATGTTGCTTGATTAACCTCCTCATAATTTCCATTACAAGCTGCTGCTTGAATAGAAAAATAAAAGTGGTGCAGATCCTCTCCATGTCTGCATCATAATATGCTTTAACACGTTCTTCCAGTTTTAGTGCAATAGCCCTTTAAGGCCCCTCAAAACTGTGCAATAGCCTTATCCACACTGGACATGCTGTATTGATATATATTTTTAATGTTCATTCATATTTCATAGGTCTACATTTCTCATATTCTTCTTTTTCATATGTGAATTTTAGATTGTGTTTTAATTTTATTGTTTTACACTAGATTTATACTTATATTTGAGATTCCTATCATATTTTAGCAGCTTAATGTATATTTTGTGAGCTACCAGATACCCAAATTTCTAAATCTATGAAGAACTTCACGCTCTGCTTAAAACAGAAAGAGGACACATCTTCTTTGTCTTGCAGCTGTACATACAGTATTTAATATTATGGATAATTATCCTTCTATATTACTGGATTTTAAAATTGCTGAATACAGTTTTACTTTTTTTTTCTATTTCAGTCACGCATCGGTTTGCTGGCTTTGTAAAAATGTAAAGCACTGGATTTTAAATGATTAATTATATCTTCACACATGGATGGAAGCCTTTTCTTCTTTTCTAGTTTATTTTTTAAACAAAGATGAATTTGTGGTTTGTTGATTTATAAATAAGGATACTACAGGAAGAATTTACTGAACTGAATCGAACTCTTTAAGAAAACTGACAAATGTCACAATGAAACAGTTTTATATATCAATGATAAAATATCTCAGTCCTTTAAATGAATAATTAAAGGTCCATTTTCTGCAGAAGCAGAAAAGATACATTTTCACTCGGAGACAAACACTTTAAAAAAAGGTGTAGGACACATAGATGTGTGTTGCCACAGAATATATATGATTTATACAACTGAGTATAAAGCCGGCCGCTAGTTAAAGTCTGAGCACTTGCGTTACTAATACGCTGAACTAAACCCACAAAAGTCAAGAGGCTTTGTAATTCCTGTGAGTTCTGTACCTCACTGAATAAGACATGTTGCTCACGTATCTGGAACTTTAACTTTTAGAGGGTGCGTGACGGTACGATGAGTGTGAATATCTGATAGAGTTACTAGATGCTCATTAAATGACCATTTGTATAAGAGTTAATGTGAATGCAATGAAGTGGATCAGCATGAAGAGGGAGCTCAGCCGTGTGATTTCTAATTAAAACACTCCAACTGCCACATACACACCCACACACACCTGGAACCATGCAGCAAAATAAGGCTGAAGGGTCAGCGCTAATGGTGTGGACGCTGTCTGCTGTGTGTGTCCATCTGAGGTGCTGAGGTGTGTGTTGCTGGAACCTGCTGTCACCTCATTACAGGACACCGCCAGCCACAGCTCACACTGACATCCAAGAGAATAAAACAGTATTTTACTTTCCCAGAAGTCCTGAGCAAAGAGTTTTTCCCTTATGAGCTACTCACAATGCTGCTGGGATCCACTCTTACTGAGCGCCGCAGAGAATTGTGAAGACAGGGGAAAGATAGAACCTACATTAACTGCCCTATTATCTCACGAGTGTAAAAAATGTAAATTATGCTCATCGTAAACGTAGGCAGATGGAATTTTATATTTACTAAAGAAACTGCACACATATGCATATGATTTACTTAAGCGGGTTCTCTCTTTTTTACCACTTGACATAATTTTAATTGCTATGCTTCAGGTGTTACACTCCATCAGGATTTCAGAAAAAAAAAAAATCAAAATGCGTGTGCATCTTGCAAGTATGGATAGAGGCATTATGTTGGAACACATGAGTACAGGTGCCCTGAAGAGTCCTTGAAGCAGCACAAAGCAGTTGTTTTCATGTTAAGATATCAGTTTCCATTTCATCTGAGGGGAAATCTGATGACTTTTAGGAAGTGTCATGTAGATCTCACGGTCTCACAATCCATCTACCAGTAAGTTTGAAATTTGGCAATCTCTTGCAACAACTGTGTATCACTTTACAGCATTATGTCACATCAACAGCAATGAAACTAGCTCATAGAGGTGCAGTACACCTCATGGCAGAGGTGAAAAAATAAGCATAACGTACTCTACCATGCTATTTTTTGGTAACCCTCTATTGGTGTACCAAAACCAGTGGTAGGGTGGCGTCAGGTGTAGTTAGACAGACTGCGGTCACTGGGCTGGTTCACACAGGATTATTTCTTGCATGTGGCATGAAAATAGATGCACCGTTATGAAGTGCTTTCTCAAGCAAAGTGAACAGTGTGCTAGATGTCCTTTACGACTGAGTTGTGTTCTTCTTCTCTGATTTTATTGATTGGGGACATCGTGTCACACAGGAATGATGTTGCATTGTTACATTGCAGAGGTAGCTACAGCCATCTTCTAATTCATATAAGAGTTGAAAGATGAGCTCCATCAGGGAACACCATCCCAAACAGCAGCAGACCAACACAAACGGAGCTCTGCTGCTCAGTGGAAACATGTCTGTGGACACTGACCGACCAAGCAGGAGACTAACCCGAGGAAATCTTGGACAGTGTTGTTTAAAAAAAAAAGAACGCCTTATAACCCTATAATGCCAGAAGCATCATGTTTGATACATGGATTTCTAAATCATTTGGACCGCCCCATAATAAAAACAGGAAAGAAAGAAAAAAAAGTTTTATACAGACCAAAAAATTATGAAAAAAAACAACTACATTAAAAAAAATGCATTCATAATAAAAAGAAGGTTTTGTTTTTAGAAACTGTTCAATATAAAATTGGAAGTGTTTTTGATTTAAATATAACATTAGCACTTGACATGAAAAAAAAACCTTTTTCAGCTTATTTCATATGTCGGACAATAAAGGACTAAACTTTTTTTTTTTTTTAAAGTTCAATTTTGCCACTGGGATAGATCTGAAAACAGATATTGAGGAACATACTGTTACTTAAAAATGATGTCCAATTACACCAAGCTGGTGCATCCCTCTCTGCTGTGCTTGAGCCTGCCTCTAAAAGCATCTAGTGGAAGTTGATGTTAGTCCAGTGTGAGTGACTCCACTCTGAGTGAGTGATGTGAGTCGCACAGACACTAAATCAAACCAAACAGTCCCTCCTTCACACCCCCATAGATAAAAGTGCTACCCAGTGGGACACTTTTATACTTCAGATTTGGCTGTTTACTGTTTTGCTACTTTGATGGCCTACGATATAAGTAAATACATGTGTAAATTTCTTTTAAAAACTTAAATGTTATTAGGTTGCCAGAGTCATGCATTACTGTCAGGGCACAGTGACAGCTTTGTAAATATGATGAAAAGGTTCTTTTTACTCAGATCACCAGGTTTGGCTTCATGAAAACTGTAGATAAGTCATAAAATCCCAAATAAGAGCCAACGGGAGATAAAATCTTGGGTAGCTTTCAGCAATTACTGCTCACTCACACACATTTGGAGGATTCGAGCAAAAGCACCATTGATTTTGTGCATACTCCTGGCCTCCATTTACTGTGGTAAACATTTTTACTAGACAGAAAACTGTCCAGATTTCTTTTTCTTTTCCAGTCATAAACTGAAGCAGTAATAAAGAAAGGCGCCAAACAAGCTAGATTTATATTAAGTTTACCGACACCCAGCTATGTCCTTTTATGAAGCCACATTTATAAAGCAATTTAAGTGTGGTCAGTTTACAAATCACATGCAAGTAATAGCATTAAAGAGGATGTAAAAGTAAGTGCAAGGTAAACCAGAAATTAAACAAGACTTAGCATTACTTTCCTTCCCGATTGCAGATAGGTACAAAAAGAAAGGTTGCAAAGTTTCAAAGCATGTAATACAAAACTGAAGGAGTGGAAGAATGACCTTAACTTTTGCTCTTAGTTTTACCGACAGACTCACCTAGCTCTACTTTTGCATCATGTAGTCCTATTTTAAGCTTACTTGCTTACAGCCTGTATCACTGTGGTGTCCACAGCTCATTTTTTCCACCACCCACATACACCTGTGACAATATAAAAACTTCCTAGTCCTCCAAGATTTGCATCAGGGTATTCTGGTGTCCAAAGGCAGCCCTCCAACACAAACGACACATTGACATCACACACTCATTTGTTATGCTTTGAATATTATGGATTATAGCTTTAGCATTGAAGACTGTTGCTACACCATGGCGACATTGTGTCCCATGTAACGCAGGGTGGTGTTGATTGTACATGTCCTCACATGCAAATGCATTTGTGTGTGACCGAAAGTGTGGGTAAGTATGTTAATGATGCAGAGGCTGCTGTTGCCAGGCAGGATACACTGTGATTCCATTATCATTGATTAAGTGGCGGAGCAGACGTGTCAGTGTGACACACACGCTGTAAAAGGATTAGAAATATGGGAGCCAAGAAGTGTGTTTTTATGTGATGGTAGAACATTAGTCAATGTGCTAGTGTTATCAGATTGTACTTATTATGGAGGTTAAAGGAACAATGAGTGTGTGTCCATGTCTGCCTTTTAGACCTGCAACCATTTACTCATTTTGAAGACATTGCTATTAAAATGCGTCTCCAGTGAACACTAATAACAAGATCAGAGATGAATGATCCATTTTTTTCTCCATGGATTTTTGTGCCGTATGTTGTTTCAAAACATGTTTGTCGAACCCTAACTAACTAATGCTTAAGCCTAACCACATAGACTTTAATGCCTACATCCAACCAAACAGCAACTGAACTGAGAAGTATGTTACTGTGACATCCACAGGTATGGAAAATAAAGAGGGGAATATATATTGTTGTTATTTCAGGACATTACCAGTAGAGCAGCTGGAACTTTATCACTGAAACAGTGTTGTTGAGACTTTTCTGGTTATATGAGACCAGCTGACACAGTTGGGTTTTGAAGTTGATACCAAAAGCAGCCGCTAAGGGAATTGCTGCCTAAACAGTGACCAGTGGGCATTAACGTAAAGCAAAGTTACATATCTGATAATAAGCTTTGCTTTATTGGCAAATGATACACGGCTCATCAGAGCTGTTTCTATCTGCTCTAGGAACGCAGATAGGATCAACTGCAGGGCAGCTAAACACTAAAGACTTTATTCTGGTTTATTGAAAATGAAACAAAAAAATCTTAGTTACAGCGTGAATAATAGCAGTTCAGGAGCCATGTTCAGTCTAAAAGCTCTGAGACTGCAGATTATAAAGCAAAACTAATCTCAATTCAAATGTAACCTCTATCTAATACGCAGTTATCATAATAATAATCCCCACTTGTGATAATTGTGATGTTACCGTTATCCCAGTAATTGCATGTCTGGAACACTCCCTACAGGCCCGTTTGACATTTTGTTTTGTCTATATTTTACTTTTTACTGTGTACCTCAAATTTCTGCAGATGGCATACATCCAACTCAGCTTTTAAATATTTCTTCTCAGAACCATCAGCAGTAATAAGAGTTTAATAGATAAAACCTACAGAGAGAGAGAGAAAAAAAACCTCTTCTGTAGCTTTTCAGACAGATCGACATTCATGGAGTCATGCACCAGGAATCTGTTTAGCAGGTCAGACTATGTCGTGGCATCTGAGGAAGAACATTAGGTGAAAACAACTTGAACTGTGGGGCATTTTAAAAGTTCAGCTGGTTACAGGCAGGCCTTTGAAAATCATGCAGGTTTTTCGTGTCCAATAGGAGCTCACACAGAGCTTTCCAAAAGGTGCAGCTTTCGTGTTAATTCTTTTCAAATCAATAGACTTTTGATCATATCTCAAATACACCACAAGGAAAAGAAAAATCAAAGTCGGCACAAAGAGGGGAAAAAGGTAACGAAAACACAAACTTGCTTAATGAAGAAAGGCGAACAAGTGAAGTGAGTGGGGGAATTTGATGAGCTGGGACATGTGGTGGACACAGAAGACATGAGTGGATTAGATAGAGATACAGAGATAAAGTTCCTGAGTATAGCAGAAAATTCCTCCGGTTATTCCCACAATGTTCTTAAACTGTGTGAAACATGCAAATCAAAAATAAAAAAGTGCTATGTTTTACTGTTCCATGTTTTTTGTAATTTAACACATTTTAATTGTGCATGCATATTTTCTCCTTTTATTCCATTCTTTAATATTCACTGCACCATTATTCAGTCTTTGCCTTGTGACATCTCATACGTGTGTCTGTTAAAACACTTGTACTTGCATTTTCAATAACATCAGTTAGACCATTCTTCAGTAATAAGTTGTTGTAAAACTCTTTGATGTTCAATAAAATCTTGGTCTTTCTGCTTTTCCCTTTAGGCATTGCCACAGTGGATCATATGATTCCATCCTAACCTGTCTGTTGGATCCTCCTCTGTCACACCAACCAACTGTATCTCCTCTTTTGCCTTCCCCGGTTTTTCCTCCGCCAGGCAGCTCCACCTCCAGCAGCCTTCTATCAGTGTGCTCACCATCCCTCTTCTTTATGTGCCCAAACCATCTCAGTCTGGCCTCTCTCACTTTATCACCAAGACGTCTAACCCTTCCTCTTCCTCTCATGCGTCCTATCCATCCATGTCACTCCCAAAGAAAATCTGAACATCTTTAATTCTGTCACCTCCAGTTCTGCTTCCTGTCTCTTGGGCAGTTACGCTCAGTAAAAATTATTTAAAACAAACTGCCTATGCCAAAACACTGTCTTTTTTTTCATTCATGACTGAGTGTGTGTGTTTTCTCTACAAATGACTGACATGGCTAAAGTGTTTGAAACTCAGACTGAAAGCATATGTTACACACCTACAGAGAACCAACAGACATTACTTGTGAATCTCTGGCACACTGGTCCCTTTGGAAGTGATGACATATCAGTTTATGTTCCCAGATTGCTATAATGGCATTCATGCAGTGGACATTAGAGCAAAGACCGGGTTTGCCTTTTGATTTCATGTTTTATTTACAAACCCATGCTTATATAACCGACCCTACCCACAGCAACTCACTCATTCATTCCTCACTGAGATTCACTGCTGATGAGCTCTGCAGTGGTCTGCTCAGCACCCTGCCACTAACCAGCTATCTCACGCTGAGAGTTTTCACACACACACACCCGTAAAAAGGTAGGCAATGCAGCGCTGGAATTTCAGCTGAATCCACATTGCTCCCTGCTGGTTGAAAGAGGAAAAACCCTCAATACCGTAACCATTTTAATCCAAGATGGTCAAATAGCTTCCTCAAGCAGCAGATCCTTTAGAGGGAAGACATTTTACTGTTGAATCACATCCTAAAAATTATTGCAACAATATTTTTTAGTGCAAAGCCCAAGCTCACTGTAAGGTTTCCTCTGCTGAGGGGGAAACCTTAACAAGACTGAGCTCAACAAGACTGAGCTCAAGTATTTGTGCAACCCAGTGAAGATGGTGTCAATGTGTGCAAACCAATGTTGCAAGCACACTACTGTTTAAAAGGAAACTGTAAATGGATACAGATAGATGGACTGAAGAGAGAAACACAAGAAGTGGCCACATCCAGTCAGAGAGGCTGAGTCATACTGGCTCCACAGGCTCCATCTTGACTGCTATTGATTCTTCATTTCTCTTCATTTGGGCACATGTAGGAGAGTCCGGCAGAGAAAGAGACTCCTAGTTGAGCTCTAGTGTTGCCTTCTGGGTCGAGTAACGCATTAAATCAGGCCCTGACAGCAGTAAATGCAGAAAACATTTAGTAAAATCTGTTATTTGTGGTGTTTATATTCAAAAACAAGCAGTTCACTCGGGGCCCAGCTCCCACACCCGAAACTTAAAGAGGATGGCGTGGGTAGTGGAAATAGATTAATGTTCTGGACACAAATTTAGCAAGTGGAAATGCTTCTTTACCTTCTTTTTTTTTTTTTTTTAATCAAGCAGGTGCTAACATTGTTAGCTAGGTCAGTGGCTGCTTGTTATTATAAAAGCTAATATTTAGCTCATTTTTAATTAATTAGTAATATTAATTTCTCATTAATAGCTCAGTATAGACACAGAGGTTACGTTGATCTTAACATACTGTCCAGGACTGCTGAAGTTTGCTTGAACTTTGTCCCCATGTTCTTTTTCATTCTTTAGTCTCTAAGTTAGCATGCTAGCATTTGTTAGCGAGCTGAAAACCAGCATAGTCACATTCACATTTGTTCAATGTTTCTTTTCTCCATATGATCTTCCATGCTAAAATATTGAGTGCTTTTGCACCATGTCAGCCCAACACAGATTAGATGCCATCAGTCTATTTTCTTGTGTGGACTTTTTGAAATCTGCATCACCCAACTTCTGAAGTCCAGTTCCTGGACTAACCACTGGAGGCCAGATCCAAAAGTCAGTCAATCACCAGTGACTCCCATGTTAAAATCTTCAACTTTGTAGGAAAAATAAACATCTTTGCAACCCGGTTGCCATAGCTTGATTTCACATGCATGGCTGTAGAGGTAGAATTTGGTTTTTGTACTACTACGGATAACATTATATAAAGCAACAAATGTATGTAGAATCAGGGCTATGTCCTATTATACAGCTATGCCAGCTGTTTTGATTGACAGCTGGCGTAGCCAAAGGCTGGGTGCCATTACTTTTGCTATTTAGCACTAACAAGCGTCTTGACTTTTGAGCATAGCTTCTGAATTGTGAATAAAGACCTAGCAGAGCACAGTCATTCATATTTTAAAGAGAACATGTTTTTGTCGGGCTGTTAACTGCACTAACAGACCGCTGTGGTTGGGGGCTGACCTGGGAGGATCAGTGGATGAAGCTTAGCTAAGCTATTTACACATCGTGCAAATGCAGCGGTCATTTCTGATGTCGCCACAGAAACAACTTCTCTAATCTGCTGGCAGCTCCTCCATCGTGGCTTAGCTGGTGGGAGCCATGGTGGCTCATTTCAGGACCTTTCTAAGCAGATGCATGCAGGGACCTGCAGTCAGTCAGCCTCTGACTCGTGGTTTATGGCCGTAGGGTTGCTGGACCTGCAGGTAACTTGAATGGGTCGAACCACACAACAAGCAGACTGAGTAAGGGAGGATCCAGCTGGGCTGTTAATATTGAAATGTAAACATTATAGATTAGCATATGCTAAACCAGGCAAGCCAAAATGATTAACTTGGTGATGGAAATGAGGTGGGCAAGTTCCTGCCAGCTTTCAGGCCTGTTTGTTCTGCTTTTTTCCTTTTACAATAAAATGTTACACGAGGGGGAAAAAAAAGGCTTCAAAAGTGCTCTTCAGAAAAGTTTGTCCAGCTCTTCTTACACAGTGCCAGAGATGATAAACTTATTCTCTGTAAATCTTGAGAGGAAAATGAATATTTTTGTTTCATATTTGATGACGACACTGATGAGGTTTTTACAACAAAGCCACTAAAACTTCAAGATTGAACTAAAAAGAAAGACAACCAAAGCTGTGGGATCCATGATATAGATAAGACGGTTTATGGCAGTGCATATTATAATTATGCTTTAACCTTTCAGCAAGCTTTCACTGATTGCCAGGCATCTGTGACAGAGCCACCGATGGAAAGCAAAACAAAGATAATTCAGTTCTGTGCCTCATCTATCACTGAGTGGAGATTAATTTGGGAGGCGGAGGGGAGATTGAGTGCTTCAGTTTTAGAGACGGGAAGGAAAACACTGCTGTGAGTCTGGCTGTTAGAGTGTATCACTGGTCCCACAGGGTGAAGTGGAAATGACTTTGTCTTTGACAGAAAAGAGCTGTTGAAGCGCCTGAAGCTCCGCTCTCTTCCTGTCTCCCTTTGCTGCTCTGCTCACTCTCACTTTCATTTATCTTGTCTGTTCAGCAGCGTTACACATCAGAGGAGGGAAAAAAAAACATCCTCACGATGTGATCGAAAAAAAGGCAGCTGTGGTTTTAATCACAATAAAGCTGGACAAAAATTTGTTGTCCATAAATGTGACACAGTAGTAGTCGTGGTTAGTGACCATGGAGATGCAGGTGTCTTTTTTCACCTCCACATGGAAAAAACACTGCGCATCACAGCTTCTAACATGCAGGCCGTGACCATTTTAATCAACTTTAGAAAAAATAAAAAAAATAAGTGGCCACCTATGACGACTTTCATTTATCTCAACTTTATGTTTCCAAGGTGATGCTCCCGTTTGGTAAATATTTGCACCACTTCAACACTAATCTCATTGGAAACAGGACATTTTTTCCATCATTTCTCACACAAGGTGTACTTTCGACAGGTTTGCGTGTATTTCTGAAGGAAGTCATGGTGGAGGGGTTAAGACCTCCTTGTCCTGGGCTTAGATGATGGTAAATATTTGAGCAATGGAAGCAAGTGTTGGAACAAGTTGGTTAAAAGGACAATTTCTAATTAAAGGTAAATTAAGACAAAAAAAAAAAAAGTCAAATACAATGATTGCTGTAAATGGTATGGTTTCCCAGAATTCCAGGTGGTAAGAGCCTTGCTTTTCTTATAGCAGAACTGGACTCAAGTGAGTTAATGAACTTTGTAATAGCTTTAGGTTTTACTGCATATTCCCCACCTAAAGCCTAAAATCAGAAAATGAAACAAAGCAATATTTTAAAATAGTAAATATTGACTTGTAATCTGGAAGGAAAAGAAAGCTTTGGAAACGTTGCTTCCAAACATTTCTTTCAAAAAGTTAAGGCCACATTCTGTAAGTCTTCTATTCACACCCCAAACTTTCACTTTATCTAAGCGATTATCCAACTTGTAAACTGATGCCTAAAGCAAGCAGCCGTTGTCATGGCAACCCCTGGTGGTTTGTTTTGCTGGGTGAAGGAGGGGATGGAAGTGTTATCACACAGGAAGGTGAGATAAGATAGTTGCTTTTTCACCAAGCAGATGAAAGAGTTGCTGATGTGGTCAGGGAAACGTTTAAACAGCAGGGAGGCCCTGAAAAAGCATTTACAGTTTGCTTTTTAAACACAACTATTAAAAGATCTTTTTTGCTGGCATTAGGAAAAAAAATACATTTTATTTCTGAACTTAAATAAAGCAGATTAAATACATTTCTGGATGCTGCAGGAATGTAATAAGATGCAGGTTTTAGCTTAGGGTTCCAGTTATGAATTGAAAAGTGTATTTATAGAAATGTGACATGGATCCTCCACAAAAGGCAACCTTAGAAGGAATATTGTAATACTGTAAAATAAAAGTATAATAACCTGCGTTCCCTACGTGCAAGTTTCCCAAGTGGAAAAAAAATACTCATTCCTTTAAATATTTATAGTAAAACAATCTCTCAATGTCCATGAAAACAAATACAAATATTACATTGATTAAAAAACACTAAACTACATGATACACTAAAAGAAAAAAAAGATACTATTAGACTATTGAGGAAACAATGAGACTAAGTGTTGGATGTGGAGGTCTTAACTGGCCAACCAGAAACATTCAGTGACCTCATCGACACCCACACTCGTCCACCACCATGTCCTGGTAATGTCGAAGCACCACATTGTCGTTGTTGTCGTAGTAGAGCATGGAGATCGGGGAGAGGCGGATGGGGACACAGCAGGGCTGAGGTGTGCCCTGGGGGTCCAGAGAGTGCACCAAGGTCTGCAGGATGGCATGGTTGGTGCCGTTCAGACTCTCACTAAGGGGAAACGGACACTCGCCGTGGCAGTAGTTGGCCATGTACCCCTGTGGGGCGATGATCCAGTCCTGCCAGCCCACATCCTTAAAGTCGATGTAGAGGCGGCGAGCCTTGCACACGTTACTGGGCGTCACAGGGAGGTGGACGGCGCTTCTCCGCTGCCTGGAGCGGCACTGGTGGGGGTTCAGGGACACTGCCACTAGTGAGGCCTGGATCAGCGGCAGATGGAGGGTTGCTTCCAACGGGAGGGAGTTAGCAGGATAAAAAGAAACGGACTCCTCTGGAGCTGCACTAAGAGGAAGCAATTCCACGATTAAACCGTAGTTGCGTCCCGGTTTGCGCCAGCTCTCTGCCAGTGAAGTGAGGTCCATTGTGACAGAGGTGGGCTCAAGCTGCAGCTGGACCGACTGGGCCAGCAGCAGCCTACGGTTGACGTGACGATCGGCTCCCCTCAGCGTGGCTCGGATGACTTTATGCAGCGACACACCAATGGCCCGGGACCCTTGCAGGAAGTCTGCAGCTCGCAGGGGCTTCCAGTGAAACTTGATTTCCAGCTGAGCCAGAGACAACAGCTCCACAGGCTGCAGGACAGACATGTTGAAGAAAAGCTGCTTCTCCAGACAGGCCTGACAGCTGCTGCTCCAACCAGACACCAGTCTGCCTGCAGAACGCCAGCAGGGACAAAAGCACTTTTAACACACAACTTCATTTATTTAAAATTCAAGTAGAAACCGCTTTCATTTTTGATGAAAATTATGGATGAATAAGTTGCCACAACTCATCATTTTTACCTGAAACACACCACCTATGCAACACTGACTCCACTTTTAGCAATGCATTAGTAACTTAGATCAAACACCTTTGAATTCATCTGAGGTGCTTATAAACTAAGCTTCCTTAATAAAAACACTGATCAATACATAATAGTGTTTATTATCTCAGTCTCTGTACCTATACTAGTCATTATTTAACTTTTTTGTGTCAGAAACTGTTATGAACAAAGAGGAACCAGCTTTTGCAGACACGTGGAAGATAAATTTGGCCTCTGTGGAGCCAGCTGAGTTTTAAATATATAATCAATATGACACTTTAGAAAAATCATCTCAATTTAAAAGGACATGTTCTTAAACATTTCTAAATCTGTGAGGGAAAAAAAAAAGGTACAAGAGTGCTGAGCCAGCCGCTACCTTGGTCCTGCACGTATCGGATGATGTTCCCGCGGACTCCGTACTCGGACACCGTGCACAGGTCTCCCTCCGCGGCCTGGATGTTCTCCGACCTCCGGAACATCCTCCAGAGCGCGGAGGGGACCTGGCGCCGGGGCTGCTGGCCCCCCGCGGGCCGCGGCCGCACCGAGAGCCCCAGGGAGCTGAGGAGAAGCCGCTCCCGAGTCTTCGTGTCCTCCACGCGTGAGAGCGCACACACGCCGACGAACCAAGCCGCGAGGAGGACGAGGGGACGCGGGACAGCCATGTCTGCGCTCGGGTCTGGCGTGGCCTCCGCCGTCCGTCACCCACTCACCTTCCCGGTGGGATGCAGCTGTGACGCTAATGAGAGGCGGGCAGAGTTCCAGGAGGGGCTGGTCGAAGGGGCGGAACACCGTACGGCTGACCTCAGGTCAGATCGCCAGAGACACAATAACGTCCCTGAACTGAGGTGAAGTCTGCAAACCTCGAGTGGAGTGGGAACAGATCAGTAACAGAAAACCAGATCTCTGCCTCTTTCATTCTGAGTCAGCTCTTAAACTCAACAAGACTCTGTCTTTTGTTTTTTGTTGTTTTTTTTTAATTAAAGGGTAATTGTAAATTGTAAAACTCCCACTCAGTTCCCCCAATCAAAAGAAAGTTTTGTGGTCAGAAGTGATTCCCAGCTGTCAGTTAAAAAGACACACATCAGTCCACCACAACCTCAACATTTCAGTACACAGAACTCAGACCGTAAGGTAACTTCTGCGGAAATTAAATCTTTTTCTTTTGCTGCCTAAAGTTAATGGTGCTGATTTAGTTTGCATGAAAAGTTTTCCATACTTAGGTTACTGGTTGGAAATGAACACGGTTTTCTTAGCCTATTTCAGGTTCCAACATTTTTAAAGGTGACCTGCCAACAGCAGTTGGGGTCGATTGAGTTTGATGTTTCTTACAACTATAATCGCCTGCACACAGCAGCGAAAGACGGCAGGCGGTCAGGGTGGTGCTCAGCAGCTGCTTCACCCCTGCATCCTGTATTTTTACATATTTTGTGTCTAAAGATCTGCATGTCTGTTCATTTTGTGCAGTTCAGTGGTGACTTTACCACGCCCCCTGCTGTACGGATGAGTGTACTTCATGGTTGGAATTGTGCAAAACTCATAACATACATTTGACTTTTACTCTCACTGTTGAGGATTTCCATTTAAACAATGCAAAAGTAAACGACAGTTTTGGAATTGATGACGTTGATGATCCGGCACCTATGATCATAAACACCCTACATCCGTTTGGTTTCATTGATTTTTTTTTAATATAGTTGGCAATCAAAGATGATTTTGATTTGAATCAGTATTTACAGATCAGTATGTACAGTGGTCAAAAGAGAGGAGGGGGCTGTAGTTACAGGGAGGAAGGTCAAGGGTAGGTGAGAGGGTGAGGTTGACGGGTGGGGGATGAAGAAGCCAACATTCATTCGCTCAAATACATGAATGAATAAATCCAACAGTTCCTGATCTCATTCGTTCTACACCAACGGCATGTGTGCATAGCTAGGACACAGATTTGGCCTCACCCATGTGCGTGCACAGACACACACACACACACTCACACACACACAATAAATATACACATGTAGTACTGTATATGCACAACCCACTGATGACAGACAGCAATGTGCACCGGCTGAACCTTGTGCAAAAGTCTCACTTGATCACACACACTCGCACAGAAACAAAGACCTGTGTTCATCCACAGAAGCACAGCAGAGCAGAAACACAACACACACACACACACACACACACACACACACACACACACACACACAGGTTCACTCAACCTGAGCCTCTGGTTTCATCACTGGATTTATACTTGAGAGTTCTCTGCTGACGTATTTATTGAGGTTTTTTCTCAGGATCCACTTATCTAAAAAGGCAAATGAACACTGGCTTTAACTGATCAGCAGAGCAAACAGTTTAAATATCAGTAGCTGAAGGAAGTCTGTTCATATCGATAAAAAAATAATAGGAGACAACTCCAGATGTAGCACGATTATGGATCAGGAGAAAAATAACTGTCAAGGTGGCGGTAAACACTAGTCGTCTTTCAGGATGGGTCACGTGTCAGATCTGGTGATTGTAGTGATCAGAACTCGCTGGTACATGGCTCAGACCGCACACCGGACTGTGAAAAGTGGTTAGTTACCATCTTAAATGAATGTATTGGAAAAGGGTTGATCAACAAACTGCCAGGAACACCTCTTCTTTTTTCTCAGCTGTGGGGATAGGAGAACTTTGACATCCTGCGAGTTTTCCCAAAGCAACAACCTGCAGAAGTCAATAAGCTCAGCAGAGCTTTTCTCACAACCACACAACAGTTTTATTCTGGCACCTCACATCTGTGGGGCTCACCATTATCACTCATATCTCGTGATATCCTGCTTTACCATGAACAAGCTGGGAGTATTTATGGCACCGGCAGGGCAAAAGAGTCTGTCAGGATCATGGAGAACATCTCCAGGCAGATATTTCCAACCTTCTGGTTTTGACATTAAAGTAGCAGCTCTTTAAGGCTAAACTCTCAGTTATAAAAACCAGCGGAGAGGCCCGGGACAGCACTTTCAGTTCATCACACTCAGCCGAAGTTACAGTACTCAAGTAGCTGATCAAGACGTACACACATCTAGGGCTTTGGTGCATCATGGGACAATTGAGTGTTTTCTTTTTCCAGTTTAAAATAGCACAACAGGAGCAGATCGGATTGATCAGTCCGTATATATATTTATATATTTATATTTATATATTTATATCTATAAATCCATTCAATGAGCTATGTACAAAGTATGGCAATGGTCTTTTTTATTTCAATTTATTAGCAGTTGTTGTTGGCTCTTCACTGTCTAGTCCATAATGTCTCCAGTGATTTGAACATTTCATGCTTTCAGATGAGTCCATGCCGACAACCTGCAGCGGTCTTTGACATGGACTCATGGACCCGATTTGCCTCCAGGAATCAGCAGAGTTCATCCGGAGACTGGGTTAAGTCCTGTAAGACGAACGTGGATGATCTCACCACCAAGGTCACGTAGCATTGACCTCCATGATGTGGTCATCGGTGGCGGGCAGCACCAGGACCTGCTGCGCGTGGCTGTGGTTGAACACCTGTCCAGGGCTGAAGGGCTCCAGACGCGGCATGGCCACTCCCTTTTGCTGCTGGTCGCCACTGCCAACGGAGTGGATGCTCCCCCGACTGCGGATGCTCGCCGTGTCCCCCTGGTCGTCCAGTGTCTTGTCCAGCAAGGACAAACTGTCATTCTCCACACAGCTGTCTGTGAGGGGCCAAGAATAAACAAATAATTAACCAACCACAGGATGAGACAGAGTGAGGACAAGTTAGCAGCAGTCTCTTAGAACTGAAGGCACAGTCTCGACATGCACTGATAATCAATCTGACAGGTCAGCGAACAAACGGCCCTCCGCTGCCAGAAAGAGAAAGCTACAACAGTCTTCTGTTGCCCATCGCTTTGTTGGAACAGTGTTCTACTTTCACTGTTACACTAAACTTAAACCAGTTTTGTGATGGATTAGTATCATTCAGACTCCTTATAGATTCAGCTCTGATATTGTCTTAGGATTGTTCACAGGTATAAGGATACTCTGTTTGCTCCATCTTTGTCCAGGGACTTTCAAAGAGTCATCCACGGTCAAATAATTACCATGACAATGAAAGAGGCAAATAACATTGCAGAGAGCCCTTCTGGAGCAATTATTTGAACAATTTATTAAATTTTTCAAAAAACTGTTACACATCTTTGTTATTGTCATTCATATTCTTTATAGTTATAAAAGCATAAGTCTGAAATGGGTTGTCATTCTCCAACATTTATATGAGCTAAATGACAGTGGAGGAAACCCTTTCCATCTGAAAACACCTGGTCACAAGGCCCTTCCACACAGCGGGTCCGTCCTGCTCTCCAGCTCCTTTATTCTGACCCGCTATGTGCATGGCCCAGAAAGCAGAGCGGCGCAACATTTCGCTCTGTGGCTATACTGCCCTTGACGGTAAGTAACAAAGCTGTGATGGAGGCCAAATGAGGGCTGTGTGAACTGAGGATGCAGAAAGGCATAACTGGGGCACGAGGGTGGCTGCAGACTCAGCCAAATCAGATCGTCATGGGAACGCCGAGAGACGGCCGCTGTCTGACAGCACCGTTCAGATCCACTGTCAGAAGGTCTGGGACAAGTAAGATACGGCTTATGCTGAAAAACAAGCTAAAGGCAATACAACGAGAAAAAAACAAAACAAAAACAAGAAGTTTTTGACCACAGTGGTAGAGAGTGGGTGGACCAGCTCCATTGGCAGCAGTCACTGGATTTGGGGTCAGACCCTGCTGCTGTGCTTAGCAACCTGGAGGAGTCTCCACCAGGTGAAGCCAGACATTCATCATCTTTCTGCTGAGTCCCGCCATGGTCTCCCTCCTACAACATCCCATATGCCAGTAGTGATGGAGAAACTGAGGCCATCACCGCTGTGTGCCCCATGGAAGCTAGCAGGCAGATTTTTATTATTGTTTATTCAGTGTGGTGTTTGATTCAGTGCAGACTAAATAAAGCAGCAAGTGACCAGAGACACCAGGGACTTACAGCTGACTGTGCAACTAAAGTAGAGAAATACTGTGCCTTTGTGGTATCACTGTGAATGCACAGCTGAAGAGTGGAAGCAGAATGAGGAGGGGATCTGCAGAGTCTTTATGTTGCATTTGAAGGGAAGCTGGCTTTTGTAATAGCTTCCTCTTACTACAACAGTTTGTAAACAATGTTAATACCCCTCACATATAACATCCAAACAGTAGAATCCACTACTTCCAGGTTTTCTTCTCTCTTGTTCTCTGATTATACACAAAAAAGCATTTTATGTTTTCCAAAGGATTTTTAGACTTCTTTACTGAACCCTTAAGTGACTTTTACTTTTATTTTTGAAATAAAGGCACCTGCTTAAAAACCAAGCAAGCTCTTAAACAAGCCATAATCACTGTCCACTGCAGACATGTATCCTCAGCAGACTTCCCTCAGAACAGAGTGGTAGGTTCTCTTTTATCAAAATCCGTTTTGGGGCAGTGGAACAACTGGCGTGGACGCTCACTTTGTTGGTGTACAGTTATTGTCCTTAAGTCTCTGGACTTTGCTGAACATTTGCAAACGTTGACGCGAGCTTACCGGGGTCAGGCTGAATGGCGACTGCAGCATTGTGAGCCAGGTACTTGAGCACTTTGATCTTAGGGAAGGGAAGGTGTCCTGCAAACAGTGGCATCACTTCAATCTGGACTTTGTGTGTAGCGTTGGCCTTCATTGGCATCAACACCATTCCTGAACTCTTCCCACAAACCGCCCAGTTGCTGCTGCTGTCGGCCACTGGGGACACAAAGAGCTCAGTCCGTTTGTTCTGACTAGAACTATAAACACGTTTCCTACTTTCATACGAAGACAAGTTCACCAACAAAGTCATCAGACTTCATAATAATTGAATAGTATTGTATTTGTGAAGGATTTGACTATCAGGGTAAAAACAATGATTCGACATGAATGGCAATGAGATCTTTAATTCTTCATTTTCTCTTTAGTTCAAAATCCTCTTAAAATTCATTCAATTATTTCATCAAACTGAATTCTTTTTTCTTGAATGCCAATTATAAGAGAACGCAAAGGCTCATGTCAAGAAAAAAAGGCTACAAATGATTAAGTTTTTTTTCAAACAAACTTCGATAAGCAATTATAGATTCAGCTGCTAATTAATTGATTTCAAATGAGTAAAACCCTTACAGCACTAATTTATATCTTGTTGACCAAAATCAGTTAGTAATTGTTGAGAAAATGGAGAATTATCAAATTAATATCTAAAAAAAGCGTTAAAATCAGTGCTTCTGTTAGTAAAACCTAAAATCAACGAAACTGGATAAAAAGGACATGACGTTTTCAGTCCCAGTATAAATTCTGTTTATTACTCCCAACCACCGTCTACTGCTCCTTCAGGAAAACTCAGCTCACAACTTACCTTCATACATGAGTTTGGTGGTTTTGAGGCCGTCAGTGTCAGTTTTGCTGTCCTCTGCTACCTCTCCGTCTGCTGGTTCAGTTAGTCGCGTTATGCACACCTCGAGTCCGCAGAGCAAACCAGAGCGGCAGTGCTGCTCACCAGCAGGAGGCAAGATCTGCGCTCTCACACTGTACAATGTCTGACAGCACAAAAGTAAAAGACAGCTTATTTACACATGGTACCGTTTTTACGCTCCTCATCATTCTGAGCGGTGCCATCATTCATCCAGAAATGGAAAACAGGTACTCTCTAACACAACTATAAAGATTTGATAGAATGTAGAACAGACAGAGCAGCTGCAGCGCCACCTGAATGAATCAACAGAAATAACAGAGACAAGCCTCCGAGTGACCTACAGTGACTCTCTCGAGCTGGAACTGGTAGTGGAAGGGTTTGAAGGCAGACGTGTCTTGGTTGAGTGGTGAAAAGTTGGCAGAGAAAACACACTGTAGACAGGAGGGCAAGTCGTCCTTCCACCTCACCTCCCACAAGCAGAACACACTGTGCTTACTGCACAGAAGCTGCACGCACAAGAAACACACAGAACACAGGAGTGAATTCAAGGGTGACCATGTTCTCATCTTCTATAAAGAAAATCAATGCAAGAAAGTATTTTTAGAAAACGCATAAAAAAAACTTATCACCCATGCATTCCAACATTGATATTTAGACAGAAAAGTTTCCAGTGGTGGAAAGTCAACAGTAGACAATTATCATCATATTCTGGGCCTGCTCCTTTATTCAGCCATCTTGGCGAGAATTTACTGAAAAAAATATAGTTTATGCTTCTGTTGTTAAAGTCCCAGCTGGACTACAGCCCAAGACAACTATCTTTCCAAAAGCTCCCTTGGTTGCAAGCAACAGGTCCTTCACAGGAAAATGGCCACAGACAAATTCACCATTAAAAGACGACTGGAGCACAATCGTAGATGAAATACAAAGTTTGTAAAAAGTGACCTTCTCCTTAAGATTACTGGCTGAGAAACAGACAAAATACTGGGAAAGGTAGAGTTCATATTCTGTGAGATCCCCTGTGAAACATGTGTTCACTGTGAGAAACTTCTTTCCTGCGATTGGACACAATTTTTGTCATCACGATCGAATGAGGATCAAAATAAAGGTCAACAGAAAGAAACAATCTTTCAATCTTCTTCGCATAAACTGCAGTATTTGTTCAGCTGCAACATCTGTATTTAAAATACCGTGACATTCTTTTATATCTCATTTCTTCTCACCTGATGCGTTTTAGTGTTGAGAGACTGAAGCTCCAGTGATGTGTGCTGTTTCTCCGCCAGCTTCACTTCTGCCAGAGTGAAGTTCACATCTGACACGTTCTGCACACACACTTGGATGTACTTTCTGTGGGGAACATCAGTTATCACTGGTCAGACTTGCAAGATTGAGAATGTGGACAGTAAAGGCAGCCGTGGCCATTTTTAAGAAACTGGTGATGGGAAATAAAAAGTGAATATTCAAAAGCAACTGGGATGTCAAAGGATAAAAACTGTTGTATTAAAATAATGGATAACATCTGTTAAACAGGGGTCTTGTCTTTCACGTATTTGTAATTGGTGCTTTGTGACGGAAACAAGCATTTCTATAACTGAGGCGCCTCACCTGTTACCAGCAGAGAGCAGAGAGTGTTTGGTCTTGAATGGGATGTAGAAAGTGAGGGTGAGCAGCGTGGAGTAGATCGACCACGGACAGTCAATAGACATCTGTGGACAGAGGAGCAAGATTCAAGTTTTGGGTGTTGCATTACTGTACAGTGCAGCGTCTTAGTGCTGACCAACAGTCACAAACAAAATGATCCATGTGCTGTCGAACTGATCAAGCATCCTGCAGCTGCACCAGAAGAAATGTGAAATATCTCCATGACTGAATTATTTATTCTACCACACAAGTTGTAACTCATGTCATCCACTAAAAGTGTTAATGTCCGTCCGCCTCACCCTCTGGTCGATGGCGGTCATGGGTGTGTCAGGGTGACTGTAGCTGCGCGGCCGATGGCGAACCTCCCCGTTTGTCAGCCTCTCATTGGCTGGTCGGTCAGCACCAGATGGGATAATGCACAAAACTTCCAGCTGAAACTCCAGCAGGTGGTAGGGAGGAGTGGGAGGTAGGCTGATGCTGGTCACCTTTTCAGATGACTGGATGGAAAGGGTGCTTTCACCAACCAACTCTGAATGTGTGATGAAGAAATAAAAGACAAGGATAAAACTGTATGTTTATAGCTTTCACCAAAAACAGGCAAATACATGTTTTAATGGGGGGGACTGATGGATCATTTGTGCTGGGTAATCCTAATTTGTCAGAACAAATATTGCCAGATGGTGACTGGTGGGTGATTAACTAAAACATCTATATGTTTGTGCACAACAAGAATATTTTAGAAGGGTAAGAACGACAGCAGTGATAAAGGCCATGAGGAAAAATGATTAGCTGAAAATGATCAAAGTTTAATCAAGGAGACAACTTTTAAAAACTTGTATAAATGATCTTTTCTGAAATTCAGAGTGCAGTTACTAACCAGCGGCTGGGCTGCTGATGCGGGCGGTGCAGCTGGTGGAGGGCAGGATGGGCATGGTCTCAGTATTGCTGAGCTGCAGAGCATCTCCTTTCTTCACAGTGTAGTGACCCGTCAAAAGCGTGAACTTCACCATCTGAGGAAGACCGGCTAACAGGGGCTCTGAAGACACAAAGAGAGGGGGATCAGCAACACGTAGACATGCCGGAGGGGAAATACAGCTCATCAGAGCTGGTAAAGAAACATCAGGGTTGTTTTTAATAAGATGCTCATTATAATCAGTTATTTATATGCACAGAAAAGCTTATCATCAAGACCAAGGTGAAGCTTAAAATCTTCAATTAAATCTAAACAAACACTGGAGAAAAAAAAGTCAAAACTGCTGATGGGAAAAGTGATTATTATGTCATCAGTGGATGAGTCAAAGATTTACATCATAGTCCTGCCCAATTTTTAACAGTTATTTTAGAATCAAAGGTGGTCAGGCTTGTGAAGAAAAAGATTTTTCCTTTTTTCCCCCCATGAAATTAAAAAAAAAAAAACTTCATACCTGAGAGCGGCTCCACTGTGAGCTGGGGCTCCTGAGAATAGACTTCATACCGGACTGATGGGTAGATATGAGACAGGACAAACTGCACTTCACCAACTGTGGCACAAAGCTGCCGCAGCGTATAGGTACCCGGTTGTCCACTCTGCAAAGAGAATCAGAGAAAAGACGAGAATTATAGAGCAAAAAGATCAGAAGTGGACAGTATGACGATAAGAGGGACATGACTTTTTGTTTTTAATCAGTCAAGTCAAAGATGACAAAATGAACAAAGGCAATAAAATGAATATTTTAGATCATTTCAACAGGCTAATGGTATAATGTAGCACTAAAGAGTCTCTTACTGGTGCTGTGAAGACGATGCTGTTGTTTCCAGGCTCTAACGTTATATCCTTCACCTTCAGCATCTGTGCTCCTTCTTTCATGGCAACAGTGGGAGGACTGACACAATTGGGCGTGTCCGATGGTGACCTGTTGTCATGGCGACGCATAACCAGGTGAGTGTTTCTACACACCACTCCTGTTGAGATGAGAGAATTGTCCGAAGGACTCCTGTCCTGAATCTCGTCCAGTTCTAACGGAGGACCGGGAGTCACAGAGGAGGGAAGACCCGCTGATGAACTACCCTGGTTAAACTCTATTATCCCTTGGTTTGTCTGTCTCTGAGCTCTCTTGGATCTTCCATGTGTCCCTCCATGATCCACATCAAAGTGAATGCTAGCGGCTAGCTGCTGTATGTGCACTGAGATGGGCATCAAACACTTCAGAGTCAGCTCCACCTGCAGGACGGCTCCAGAGTGGACTGAGGCCGTGGCGGGCCGGAACTGCAGCCGTGTCAGCTGAGCGAAGACGCTCATGCTGAGAGTCACTTTGTGAGCTAGGGAGAAGAAATGATGCAGGTGAGGCGTAGTTTTTGTTCTTTTGATTTTTTTCCCCACTTTGTAAAAAAATAAAAAAAATAATTTAAAAAAGCAATTTCACCACATATTGATTTAGAAAAGACAACAATTAAATTGACACTCCACTACTTTATGAACCAGATTCCTCTTGTCTTGAAAAGGCTTATATGATGTGTATCACTTAACCCTTGAAAGTAAAAAAAGTGCACTTATACCACACCAAATAATTATGGTTCAATTTTAGTAGATACACAGACAATATTAATAAGAAAAAAGAGAACACACAAAACAAACAAGAATTCAAATAAAGTGATGGTCATGGTAACTTACAGTGGTCTCCAGACTGGCCAGCAAAGGCGAGAATTTCCTGACAAAAGTGCTTCCTCTCCTCTGTGGTCAGATTTAGATCACCAGCCAACAAGGCACTGGTTTGCAAGTAGCTGTTGTGGGTTGTCAAGGGAATCTATTTTTGTATCACCAATGGCTCTGATTACTTTTTATGCCTTTTTAAAAGCAACTTTTGACAATTACCGGTATCTGAGATCTTGCTCCAGTCTCTGTGAATTGCTGTGGTCACAGTATCACAGACTCACAGGACAACTGCCCCCATTTAGAGGGTGGAGTAAGCCACTCTGCTCAACTCCAGCCCTCTCTTCTGTATAGTGCGTCTCTTTTGAGACTAGCATACAGCTTTGTGTTTCCATGCCACTGTTACGCATGTTAAAACTGTGAGAAAAGGGTATAGAGTGCAAACATCAGCAATCACTACCCTGAGCGAACACTAACACACAAAAAAACTGACATACACTTGACTGGTTATTTTATCCCCCAAAACTTTGCTTTCTGTCTTCTGAAGTTTCCACACAAACAGTTGGCACTGATCCCTCTTTTTGAACTGGCTAGAGTTTATACAAGAAACACACCACAGTTGGGAAAGGCGAAGTAATAAAGGAGTCAGCCAGCTGGTAAAGGCAGGCTCAAAAATCATCACTTTTTTCAGATACAGACTA